>JANJGN010000594.1:360000-371861 GCA_026770705.1 Isurus oxyrinchus | reverse complement strand
GACTTGGAAATATATTGGCCGTTCCTTCACTGTCACTGGGTCAAAATCCTGGAACTCCCTCCCTAACAGCGGCCGTGGGTGTACCTACACCACACGGACAAAATCCTGGAACTCCTTCCCTAACAGCGCCGTGGGTGTACCTACACCACACGGACAAAATCCTGGAACTCCCTCCCTAACAGCGCTGTGGGTGTACCTACACCACACGGACAAAATCCTGGAACTCCTTCCCTAACAGCGCTGTGGGTGTACCTACACCACACGGACAAAATCCTGGAACTCCCTCCCTAACAGCACTGTGGGTGTACCTACACCACACGGACAAAATCCTGGAACTCCCTCCCTAACAGCACTGTGGATGTACCTACACCACAGGGACTGCAGCGGCTCAAGAAGGCAGCTCACCCACCACCTTCTCAAGGGGCAATTAGGGATGGGGTAATAAATGCTGGGCCCAGCCAGTGTAGCCCACGTTCTGTGAATGAATGAAAAAAATGTGCACCCCACAAGTGCCAGGCAATGAGTGTCTCTAACAAGTGAGAATCTTATATCACTCCTTGATATTCACTGGTATCACCATCACTGAATTCCCCACTGTCAACAACCTGCGGGTTACCATTGACCAGAAACTGAACTGGGACCAGCCATATAGATACTGTGGCTACAAGAGCAGTTCAGAGGCTGGGAATTCTGCAGAGATCAACTCCCCTCCTGACCCCCCAAACCCTCCATCTACAAGGCACAAGTCAGGAGTGCGATGGAATACTCCCCACTTGCCTGGATGCAAGGAAAGAATTGAAAAGCAGAGAAGTTATGTTAATCTTGTTTTGAACCTTGGTTAGACCACACTGTGCAGCACTGTGCACAGTCCTGGTCTCCTTATCCCTTGGTTAGACCACACTGGGAGCACTGTGCACAGTCCTGGTCTCCTTATCCCTTGGTTAGATCACACTTGGAGCACTGTGCACAGTTCCGGTCTCCATATTCCCCTTGTTAGACCACCCTTGGAGCACTGTGTATGGTCCTGGTCTCCTTATCCCTTGGTTAGACTACACTCGAAGCACAGTCCTGGTCTTCATACCTCTTGGTTGAACCACACTGGGAGCACTGTGCACAGTTCAGGTTTCCTATCCCTTGGTTAGACCACACTTGGAGTATTGTACACAGTTCCAGTCTCCATATCCCTTGGTTAGACCACACTTGGAGCATTGTGCACAGTTCCGGTCTCCGTATACCTCAGTTAGACCACACTGGGAGCACTGTGCACAGTTCTGGTCTCCATATCCCTTGGTTAGACCACACTGGGAGCATTGTGCACAGTTCCGGTCTCCATATCCCTTGGTTAGACCACACTGGGAGCACTGTGCACAGTTCAGGTCTCCTTATCCCTTGGTTAGACCACACTGGGAGCACTGTGCACAGTTCCGGTCTCCATATACCTCAGTTAGACCACACTGGGAGCACTGTGCACAGTTCCAGTCTCCATATCCCTTGGTTAGACCATACTGGGAGCATTGTGCACAGTTCCGGTCTCCATATCCCTTGGTTAGACCACACTGGGAGCACTGTGCACAGTTCCAGTCTCCATATCCCTTGGTTAGATCACACTGGGAGCATTGTGCACAGTTCAGGTCTCCTTATCCCTTGGTTAGACCACACTGGGAGCACTGTGCACAGTTCCAGTCTCCATATCCCTTGGTTAGACCACACTGGGAGCACTGTGCACAGTTCCAGTCTCCATATCCCTTGGTTAGATCACACTGGGAGCATTGTGCACAGTTCAGGTCTCCTTATCCCTTGGTTAGACCACACTGGGAGCACTGTGCACAGTTCAGGTCTCCTTATCCCTTGGTTAGACCACACTGGGAGCACTGTGCACAGTTCGGTCTCCATATACCTCAGTTAGACCACACTGGGAGCACTGTGCACAGTTCCAGTCTCCATATCCCTTGGTTAGACCACACTGGGAGCACTGTGCACAGTCCTGGTCTCCTTATCCCTTGGTTAGATCACACTTGGAGCACTGTGCACAGTTCCGGTCTCCATATTCCCCTTGTTAGACCACCCTTGGAGCACTGTGTATGGTCCTGGTCTCCTTATCCCTTGGTTAGACTACACTCGAAGCACAGTCCTGGTCTTCATACCTCTTGGTTGAACCACACTGGGAGCACTGTGCACAGTTCAGGTTTCCTATCCCTTGGTTAGACCACACTTGGAGTATTGTACACAGTTCCAGTCTCCATATCCCTTGGTTAGACCACACTTGGAGCATTGTGCACAGTTCCGGTCTCCGTATACCTCAGTTAGACCACACTGGGAGCACTGTGCACAGTTCTGGTCTCCATATCCCTTGGTTAGACCACACTGGGAGCATTGTGCACAGTTCCGGTCTCCATATCCCTTGGTTAGACCACACTGGGAGCACTGTGCACAGTTCAGGTCTCCTTATCCCTTGGTTAGACCACACTGGGAGCACTGTGCACAGTTCCGGTCTCCATATACCTCAGTTAGACCACACTGGGAGCACTGTGCACAGTTCCAGTCTCCATATCCCTTGGTTAGACCATACTGGGAGCATTGTGCACAGTTCCGGTCTCCATATCCCTTGGTTAGACCACACTGGGAGCACTGTGCACAGTTCCAGTCTCCATATCCCTTGGTTAGATCACACTGGGAGCATTGTGCACAGTTCAGGTCTCCTTATCCCTTGGTTAGACCACACTGGGAGCACTGTGCACAGTTCCAGTCTCCATATCCCTTGGTTAGACCACACTGGGAGCACTGTGCACAGTTCCAGTCTCCATATCCCTTGGTTAGATCACACTGGGAGCATTGTGCACAGTTCAGGTCTCCTTATCCCTTGGTTAGACCACACTGGGAGCACTGTGCACAGTTCAGGTCTCCTTATCCCTTGGTTAGACCACACTGGGAGCACTGTGCACAGTTCCGGTCTCCATATACCTCAGTTAGACCACACTGGGAGCACTGTGCACAGTTCCAGTCTCCATATCCCTTGGTTAGACCACACTGGGAGCACTGTGCACAGTCCTGGTCTCCTTATCCCTTGGTTAGATCACACTTGGAGCACTGTGCACAGTTCCGGTCTCCATATTCCCCTTGTTAGACCACCCTTGGAGCACTGTGTATGGTCCTGGTCTCCTTATCCCTTGGTTAGACTACACTCGAAGCACAGTCCTGGTCTTCATACCTCTTGGTTAAACCACACTGGGAGCACTGTGCACAGTTCAGGTTTCCTATCCCTTGGTTAGACCACACTTGGAGTATTGTACACAGTTCCAGTCTCCATATCCCTTGGTTAGACCACACTTGGAGCATTGTGCACAGTTCCGGTCTCCGTATACCTCAGTTAGACCACACTGGGAGCACTGTGCACAGTTCTGGTCTCCATATCCCTTGGTTAGACCACACTGGGAGCATTGTGCACAGTTCCGGTCTCCATATCCCTTGGTTAGACCACACTGGAGCACTGTGCACAGTTCAGGTCTCCTTATCCCTTGGTTAGACCACACTGGGAGCACTGTGCACAGTTCCGGTCTCCATGTACCTCAGTTAGACCACACTGGGAGCACTGTGCACAGTTCCAGTCTCCATATCCCTTGGTTAGACCATACTGGGAGCATTGTGCACAGTTCCGGTCTCCATATCCCTTGGTTAGACCACACTGGGAGCACTGTGCACAGTTCCAGTCTCCATATCCCTTGGTTAGATCACACTGGAGCATTATGCACAGTTCAGGTCTCCTTATCCCTTGGTTAGACCACACTGGGAGCACTGTGCACAGTTCCAGTCTCCATATCCCTTGGTTAGACCACACTGGGAGCACTGTGCACAGTTCCAGTCTCCATATCCCTTGGTTAGATCACACTGGGAGCATTGTGCACAGTTCAGGTCTCCTTATCCCTTGGTTAGACCACACTGGGAGCACTGTGCACAGTTCAGGTCTCCTTATCCCTTGGTTAGACCACACTGGGAGCACTGTGCACAGTTCCGGTCTCCATATACCTCAGTTAGACCACACTGGGAGCACTGTGCACAGTTCCAGTCTCCATATCCCTTGGTTAGACCATACTGGGAGCATTGTGCACAGTTCCGGTCTCCATATCTCTTGGTTAGACCACACTGGGAGCACTGTGCACAGTCCTGGTCTCCATATCCCTTGGTTAGACCACACTGGGAGCATTGTGCACAGTTCCGGTCTCCATGTACCTCAGACCACACTTGGAGCACTGTGCACAGTTCCAGTCTCCGTATCCCTTGGTTACACCGCACTGGGAGTACTGTGTATGGTTCTGGTCTCCTTATCCCTTGGTTAGACTACACTCGAAGCACAGTCCTGGTCTCCATACCTCTGGGGTAAACCACACTGGGAGCACTGTGCACAGTTCAGGTCTTCTTATCCCTTGGTTAGACCATACTTGCATTATTGTGCACAGTTCTGGTCTCCATATACCTCAGTTAGACCACACTGGGAGCACTGTGCACAGTTCTGGTCTCCATATACCTCAGTTAGACCACACTGGGAGCACTGTGCGCAGTTCCAGTCTCCATATCCCTTGGTTAGACCACACTTGGATTATTGTGCACAGTTCTGGTCTCCATATACCTCAGACCACACTGGGAGCACTGTGCACAGTTCCAGTCTCCATATCCCTTGGTTAGACCACACTGGGAGCACTGTGCACAGTTCCAGTCTCCATATCCCTTGGTTAGACCACACTGGGAGCATTGTGCACAGTTCAGGTCTCCATATACCTCAGACCACACTGGGAGCACTGTGCACAGTTCCAGTCTCCATATACCTCAGACCACACTTGGAGCACTGTGCACAGTTCAGGTCTCCATATCCCTTGGTTAGATCACACTTGGGGGACTGTGTACAGTTCCAGTCTCCATATCCCTTGGTTAGACCACACTGGGAGCACTGTGCACAGTTCTGGTCTCCATATCCCTTGGTTAGATTTCTTAGATACAAGCCTATAGTGTCCAACCTTTCCTCATTAGACATCCCACGCATTCCTGGTATTGGCCTAGTAAACCTTCCCTGAACTGCTAATCCATTTATGTCTTTCCATAATTAAGGAGACCAGTACTGTAGACAATACTCCAGATGTAGTCTCACCAGTGCTCTGTACAACTGAAGCATAACCTCCCCACTTTTGTATTCAATTCCCCTCACAATAAACTATAACATTGTGTATCATATTTTGGAAAATATTTTTCTTTTAAAACAGATTTAGTCTGTGGATGTGTCTTAATTGGATTAAAGCCAGCTAGTCTGGGTGCTTTGAAAGGTACTAGTTTTGACATGGAAGAGAGGTAGCTGCATTTGCATTTTTTGACTAGAGCTTTCTAGAAGTGGGGTGAAAAGTGATATCTTTCTAGCAGATACCAACCCATATGTTTATGTTACTAATAAAATTGGCACTATGAAAGGGGTTTTATTGTTAAAAGGTGAAGTTCAGAGAGGCTGGTGAGACAATGAGAATTTGAATTCAATCAATGGTGGTAGGTATAACTTCGGTAGTTTGCGGGTGTGCAGGGCAAGGCAATGTGAGATCCAAAGGCAGCTGCAAGTCTTCAACTGGCTCCAGAGGAACCAAAGTGAAAAGAACCTCATTTTGAATTCGTAAGGTGAAAATGCTTTGCCTGGTGTTTGGTTAAGTCTATGGGTTGTTGTTGCCTTAATGGAGATTAGTTTGGGAATTTGTTTTAAATTATGATAGTAGTAATTTGTACCCATGTGTATATATTTTAACCTGTGTAAATTAATAAAATGTTACATTTAGTTTCATATAAAACCTCGAGAACTGGTGGTCTGTTTCCTGAATTTAGAGTCACATCTCAAACATAACACTTAAAATGATAGGTTATGACAGTTGTTTAAAGTTTCCCTCTGGGAATGTTAAATAACTCTGCTTCACCAACTGCATCGGTCTTAACGACTGAGGGCTGCGCCGGGATAAATTATATTTCTAATGCCTCGATTGGTTAGGAATTGGTGAATCTTAAGCTTAACGAGTACGAGGGGCACTTTGAATTCAGGAGTTGGCGAGGTATTTTAGAAGTGGTGAGACTGCAGGCAATTGCTAAGACTCGTCTATGAGTAGAAGAGATAACTCTGATTGGATTGGAGAGAATAACCAAGAGTAACTTAACAGATTTGGCAGATTTTTGGGTTTCCAGCATCCGCAGTTTTTTTGTCTTTGAGATACAGTTGGGGTTACCCGAGGGAGTTAGGAAATCAGATATGGTTGAAAGTATAGCACAGCACCGACGGTTGGAAGGGAAACCTGGCACTAGTGAGTCACAGCTGGAGGTAGCGAGACTTCAGTTGCAAATGAAGAAGTTAAACAAGCAAAGGAACTGAAAAGGCTTGAATTAGAAGCAAAGGAGAGGGAAACAGCTTTTAAGAGGGAGTTAGAAATTGCAAATATGGAGAAGGAAAGAGAGAGACAAAGAGAATTCCAGCGGAAAAGGTTCGCAGTTAGAAGAGAGATGCCAGTAGGATTTGCCTCCGGTGGGGAGATGTTTAAATTTGTACAGCTCTTCCAGAGTTTGAGGAAACTGATATTGAAGCATTCTTTATTTTATTTGGAGAAGCGAGCTAAACAGAAGAAATGGCCACAGGAAAGCCGGACGTTGTTGTTATCACGAAACCAGAGGCCCGTAGGGAAAGACGAGGCGAGCAGGCAGTTCAAAGGCAAGAAGATGGTGTCGAAATCCAATTAGCTGGCCCTGTGTTGAATAAAAGCAAAATGCTGGGGATGCTGGGAATCCAAAACAAAAGCAAAGATACCTGGAAAAACTCAGCGGGCCTGACAGCATCTGCGGAGAGGGACACGGTTAACGTTTCGAGTCCGTATGACCCTTCAACAGAACTAAGGAAATATAGAAATGAGATGAAATATAAGCTGGTAGAGTGGGGGTGGGGGTGGGGCAGGTAGAGCAGGATAAGGGGCCAGTGATAGGTGGAGATAGTCAAGAAGGGACTGCCATAGACTAAAGGACAAAGGTGAATCCCTCTCCACGATGCTGTCAGACCTGTTGAGTTTCACTGCACTGAATAACGTTGTTCAGGAAGAAGGAATGCCGAACGGTTCCAGTTGAGGTGTTTAACTCAGAGGTTAGTCTTCATGGGGATACGTTAATGAGAAAGCAGCAGTCGGATCACGTCTCAGTAAACGAAAGCTGGAGGGAGGCGCTTCAGGTTGTTATCCCATTAGGTTATAGAAATGGGATTGTGAGGGTTGCTCGTGAAATTCCAGCGGGAGGAACACTTAACGGCATTTGGAAGAATTATTGACTCAACGACGACAAGAAGCTAATCTGGTGGCGAGCTTGGCTAAAAGTGGATTTGCAAAAGCGCAGGTTACCTACTATCTGGGCCACACCGTTGGCTGTGGTAAGGTGGCTCCGAGAGATGTGAACGTCAAGGCTGTCGTGGATTTCCCGGTGCCTGCCACAAACTCCGAAACTTTGACATTTCTGGGCATGAGTGGGTTTTACCGGAACTTTGTACAGAAGGTTAGCCAAGCGGTTTGCTCCACTGACTGAGCTATTAAAAAAGATCAGGAGGTTTCAGTGGGCACTGGAGTGTCATTCGATCGTTTGAAAACTGTATTGACTACGCCACCAGCATGGGAAGTACCCAATTATGCCAAGCAATTCAAGTTGGCCATTGATGCAAGCGACCTGGGCATTGAGGCTGTCCTGTTACAAGAAGGTGACACTGGAATTGAAAAACCGATGGGGTATTTTTTTTCACAGAAACTGAATGCACGACAGAGAAGATACTCAGCGATCGTTGAATTTGGTGTTAGCGTTGTAGCATTTCGAAATTTATCTTGCAAACAGTTCAATCAGAAACGATTGTTTATGCAGACCATAATCCTTTGAAGTTTTTGGACAAATTTCATGACAAAGGTGCAGATGACGCTTTTCAGATGGTGTCTATTATTCCAATCATTTAATCTACGTGTTATACATATTGCTGGAAGAGAGAATCTGTTCGCAGATGCATCATCAAGAGTTTGAAGCTTAAAAGAAATTGGAACATTTAAAAACAAAACCTGGACACTGGACTGGAGTGATTTCACACACACACCCCCCCCCCCCCCCACCCCCAACCCCCACCTTAAACCAGCTTATATTTCACCCCTTTTCTAACATTCAGTCAGTTCTGTGGAAGGGTCATGAGGACTCGGAACGTCAACTCTTTTCTTCTCCGCCGATGCTGCCAGACCTGCTGAGTTTTTCCAGGTAATTCTGTTTTTGTTTCGGATTTCCAGCATCCGCAGTTTTTTTTTTTGTTTTTAATCTCTGGAGTGATTTCTGTTGTGTTGTGGTCACTTTGACAAGCGGACCACAGGAGTCTCAGGTACCCGGTCACGATCGTTTATTCGAGCAATTGCAAGGGGAGTACCATCTCAGTGCAGCTTGAGATAGCACTCTGCTAAATTACAAGTGTCCAACATATCTATACATTATCGGTCACGTACAAGAACAGTTTCCAGATTCCAATCTCGTCAACATATAGGTTTACGTTAAACAGACATCTCTGGTAACAGGTACATGCACTGTATGTCCATATTTTTCACCCAGGCAGAGACCTTCCCTCCTACCTAAACTAGGACCATCTGTTCTTCCCCTATCTGTTGAAGAGCACACTTTAGTTGTTATTGTCATCCTCTGACTGCAGTCTGGCTTCCAAGGCCTTTCTGTTGTTTGCAGGCCCTAAGCATATGCAAGGTTCATCTGGTAACCTTTAACTGCTAATGTGCTTGGTAGCACTGGCTACCTGGAGATTTTAAGTAATTCATTCCCTTTCAATAATTTCTCCCTCACCATAAATTCTTTCTTACTTTCTTCCCCCGAACAGTTAATACCTATGATATAAATTTATCTTAATGCATGCATCTGGTATTGTGATAGTGTAATCGGTATAGGAGATGGTATGTGTGTGATGGGTTATTAAAATGAAGCCGTCTTTTAGAATTATGACAGTTCATTTTCCGATAAGGAGGGGGATGTCATGAAGCTATTAATGTATCTAATATTTTGGAAAATATTTTTCTTTTAAAATAGAGGTTTAGTCTGTGGGGTGCGTCTTCATTGGATTAAAGCCAGCTAGTCTGGGTGCTTTGATGTGTACTAGTTTTGATATAGAAGAGAGAGATAGTGTGTGTTTGCATTTTTTTGAATAGAGCATTTTAGAAGTGGGGTGAAAACCGACACCTTTCTAGCAGCTACCAAGCAATTTGTTTACATCGCTAATAAAATTGGTACTATGTTTCAGGGTTTCATTGTTAAAAGGTGAAGTTCAGAGAGGCTGGTGAGACAGTGAGAATTTGAATTCAATGGGGCTGGTAGGTATAACTTCAGTAGTTTTCGGGTGTGCAGAGCAGAGGCAATGTGAGATCCAAAGGCAGCTGCAAGCCTCCCACTGGCTCCACAGGAACCAAAGTGAAAAGAACCTCATTTTGAATTCGTAAGGTGAAAATGCTTTGCCTGGTGTCTGGTGAATGGATTGTTGTTACCTTAATGGAGATTAGTTTGGGAATTTGTTAAAAGCTGTGATGGTAGTAATTTGTAGCCATGTGTATATATATTTTAACCTGTGTAAATTAATGAAATGTATAAATTAGTTTAATGTAAAACCTCGAGAACTGGTGGTCTGATTCCTGAATTTAGAGCTGCATCTCAAACATAACACTTAAAATTATAGGTTATGACAGTTGTTTAATGTTTCCCTCTGGTAATTTTGAATAACTTCGCTTTGCCAACTGCATCGGTCATAACAGATGCAAAGGAATTTCTTCTCTCAAAGGGGAGTGAATGTCTAAAATTCTCTACCCCAGAGAGTTGTGGAGACTAGGTCACAAAAGTATTTAAAGAAGAGGTAGGTAGATTTTTGCAATATCGAGGAGTTGCGGGCTATGAGGAGCTGGCATGAAAGAGGAGTTGAGGGCTGGGGCAGATCAGCCATGACCTTATTGAATGGCTGGGCAGGCTCGAGGGGCTGAATGGCCGACTCCCCCTATTTCTTGTGTTCTTATGCATTAGGACACCCAGACCCTTCTGAATCTGAGCTCTGCCATCCCTCAGCATTTAGATAATCTTTTTTATTCTCCCTGTCAAAGTGAACAGCTTTATATTTTCCCGCATTATACTCCATCTGCCAGACCTTTGCCCATTCGCTTAACTTATCTATCCTTCGAAACCTCCTTATGTCCTCTTCACAATGTACTTTCCGACCTATCTTTGAGTCAGCAGCAAATTTGGCAACCATCCCTTCGGTCCCTTCATCCAAATCATTTATATAAATTGCAAAAAGTTGAGGTCCCAGCTCTGACCCCTGTGGCTCACCACTCATTACATCCTGCCAACCCGAAAAAGACCCGTTTATGCCAACTCCCCGCTTCCTGTTAGCCAGCCAATCATCTATCCAGGCCAATACGTTACCCCCTACACCATGAGCTTTTATTTTCCACAATAACCTTTGATGTGGCATTTGATTATCAAATGCCTTCTGTAAATCTACATACAGCACATCCCCCGGTTCCCATTTATCCACAGCATGTGTGACTCGTTCAAATAACTCCAATGAATTGGTTGAACATGATTTCCCTTTCACAGAACCATGTTGACTCTGCCTGATTACCTTGGATTTTTCTAAGTGCCCTTCTCTCTGGCCTGTAGTTTCCTGCTTCTGTCTCCCTCCCTTTTTGAATCAAGGAGTTACATTTTGCCAGTTTCCAATCTAACGGCACCCTCCCCGAAATTCGGGGAGTCTTGTAAAATTAAAACCAGTGCGTCAACTACCTCACTAGCCACTTCTCTCAAGACCTTAGGGTGAAGTCCATCTGGACCCGGAGAATTCTCAGCCCACATCCCAACAATTTGCTCAGTACCACTTCCCTGGTGATTGTAATTTTCCAGAGCTCCTCCCTCTTTCCATTTCCTGATTTACAGCTATCCCCGGGGTGTTACTTGTCTCCTTAGTGAAGACCGAGACATAATACCTGTTTCACCCTCCTTATTCTCCTTTGTTAATTCCTCAGACTCGCTTTCGACCGGACCAACCCCCCCTTTTCTAACTTTTTCCTCTTTAACTTTCGATAGAAACGCGCTGATGGATTTTTCCTCTTCAATTTTCCCAGGTGGATTTGCCCTGTTGCCGTTCCTGTGGCTGGTGAACGTGGTTTGGTTCTTCAGAGAAGCTTTCATGAAACCTCAGTTCAACGAACAGGCTCAGATCAAGAAATGTGAGTACAACCAGCAATGCTGCAGACCCCTCCCGGGTTTTGCCACCTCCTTTCGCAGCTTCTCAATAGGTTTTTCTCTTAATGACATCCAGACTGGAGTATTCCAAATTCTCTTGTTCGGCCTGACATTTTCCACCCTCCATCCATCTCAGCCCATCCGAAACTCCACTGACTTCCATGGCTGATTTTGCATTGGATCCCGCTCACCCCGCTCGCCGCTGACATTCACTGAGCTACGTTGACTCCCGGTCCATTTGACAATTCTCATCGAGATAAAAACAAAGAGAACTGCGGATGCTGGAAATGCAAAACAAAAACAGAATTACCTGGAAAAACTCAGCAGGTCTGGCAGCATCGGCGGAGAAGAAAAGAGTTGACGTTTCGAGTCTTCATGACCCTTCGACAGAACGCAGTTCTGTCGAAGGGTCATGAAGACTTGAAACGTCAACTCTTTTCTTCTCCGCCGATGCTGCCAGACCTGCTGAGTTTTTCCAGGTAATTCTGTTTTTGTTTGACAATTCTCATCCTTGTTTTCAAATCCCTCCATGCCTCTCCCCTATTCTCTGTAATCTCTAA
>JANJGN010000594.1:0-355000 GCA_026770705.1 Isurus oxyrinchus | reverse complement strand
CACCGTGTAGGGGAATCACAGACACAGACCCGTCACCGTGTGGGGGAATCACAGACCTGCGTCCTGTCACCGTGTGGGGGTATCACAGACACAGACCCACGTCCCGTCACCGTGTGGGGGAATCACAGACACAGGCCCGTCACCGTGTGGGGGAATCACAGACACAGACCTGTGTCCCGTCACCGTGTGGGGGAATCACAGACACAGACCCACGTCCCGTCACCGTGTGAGGGAATCACAGACACAGACCCGTCACCGTGTGGGGGAATCACAGACACAGACCCGCGTCCCGTCACCGTGTGGGGGAATCACAGACACAGACCCGCGTCCCGTCACCGTGTGGGGGAATCACAGACACAGACCCGTCACCATGTGGGGGAATCACAGACACAGACCCGTCACCGTGTGGGGGAATCACAGACACAGAACCGCGTTCCGTCACCGTGTGGGGGAATCACAGACACAGACCCGTCACCGTGTGGAGGAATCACAGACACAGACCCACGTCCCGTCACCGTGTGGGGGAATCACAGACACAGACCCGCATCCCGTCACCGTGTGGGGGAATCACAGACACAGACCCGTGTCCCATCACTGTGTGGGGGAATCACAGACACAGACCCGTCACCGTGTGGGGGAATCACAGACACAGACCCACGTCCCGTCACCGTGTTGGGGAATCACAGACACAGACCCGTCACCGTGTGGGGGAATCACAGACACAGACCCGCGTCCCGTCACCGTGTGGGGGAATCACAGACACAGACCCGTCACCGTGTGGGGGAATCACAGACACAGACCCGTCACCGTGTAGGGGAATCACAGACACAGACCCGTCACCGTGTGGGGGAATCACAGACCTGCGTCCTGTCACTGTGTGGGGGTATCACAGACACAGACCCACGTCCCGTCACCGTGTGGGGGAATCACAGACACAGGCCCGTCACCGTGTGGGGGAATCACAGACACAGACCTGTGTCCCGTCACCGTGTGGGGGAATCACAGACACAGACCCACGTCCCGTCACCGTGTGAGGGAATCACAGACACAGACCCGTCAACGTGTGGGGGAATCACAGACACAGACACAGACCCGTCACCGTGTGGGGGAATCACAGACACAGACCCGCGTCCCGTCACCGTGTGGGGGAATCACAGACACAGACCCGCGTCCCGTCACCGTGTGGGGGAATCACAGACACAGACCCGTCACCATGTGGGGGAATCACAGACACAGACCCGTCACCGTGTGGGGGAATCACAGACACAGAACCGCGTTCCGTCACCGTGTGGGGGAATCACAGACACAGACCCGTCACCGTGTGGAGGAATCACAGACACTGACCCGCGTCCCGTCACCGTGTGGGGGAATCACAGACACAGACCCGCGTCCCGTCACTGTGTGGGAGAATCACAGACACAGACCCGTCACCGTGTGGGGGAATCACAGACACAGACCCGTCACCATGTGGGGGAATCACAGTCACAGACCCGCGTCCTGTCACCGTGTGGGGGAATCACAGACACAGACCCGCGTCCCGTCACTGTGTGGGGGAATCACAGACACAGACCTGTCACCGTGTGGGGGAATCACAGACACAGACCCGTCACCGTGTGGGGGAATCACAGACACAGACCCGTCACCGTGTGGGGGAATCACAGACACAGACCCGCGTCCCGTCACTGTGTGGGGGAATCACAGACACAGACCCGTCACCGTGTGGGGGAATCACAGAGACAGACCCGCGTCCCGTCACCGTGTGGGGGAATCACAGACACAGACCCGTCACCGTGTGGGGGAATCACAGACACAGACCCGCGTCCCGTCACTGTGTGGGGGAATCACAGACACAGACCCGCGTCCCGTCACCGTGTGGGGGAAATCACAGACTCAGACCCGCGTCCCGTCACCGTGTGGGGGAATCACTGACACAGACCCGTCACCGTGTGGGGGAATCACTGACACAGACCCGTCACCGTGTGGGGGAATCACTGACACAGACCCGCGTCCCATCATCGATTTGAAATGTCCAATGTGTGAAAGCTACCCAGTGTATATCAGTGATCTACGCCAGCTGTATGCATAGTAACCATATCCACTGCCCAAATATTGTGTGCCTTGGAAAGACTCATTATTGATTAAGTCTGTTTCCATTATTATTTCATGGGATGCACATGTTGTTAGTAAGGCCAGCATTTATTGAACTGAGTGTTATAGGTCAATTAACAGTCAACCATATCCCTGTGGGCCAGAGCAAAGCTATCAGATCATATCCCTGTATGGTGTAGAGGGAGCTTTACCCTGTATCTAACCCCGTGCTGTACCTGTCCTGGGAGTGTTTGATGGGGACAGTGTAGAGGGAGCTTTACCCTGTATCTAACCCCGTGCTGTACCTGTCCTGGGAGTGTTTGATGGGGACAGTGTAGAGGGAGCTTTACCCTGTGTCTAACCCCGTGCTGTACCTGTCCTGGGAGTGTTTGATGTGGACAGTGTAGAGGGAGATTTACTCTGTATCTAACCCCGTGCTGTACCTGTCCTGGGAGTGTTTGATGGGGACACTGTAGAGAGGGAGATTTACTCTGTATCTAATCCCGTGCTGTACCTGTCCTGGGAGTGTTTGATGGGGACGGTGCAGAGGGAGCTTTACCCTGTATCTAACCCCGTGCTGTACCTGTCCTGGGAGTGTTTGATGGGGACAGTGTAGAGGGAGCTTTACCCTGTGTCTAACCCCGTGCTGTACCTGTCCTGGGAGTGTTTGATGTGGACAGTGTAGAGGGAGATTTACTCTGTATCTAATCCCGTGCTGTACCTGTCCTGGGAGTGTTTGATGGGGACAGTGTAGAGGGTGCTTTACTCTGTATCTAACCCCGTGCTGTACCTGTCCTGGGAGTGTTTGATGGGGACGGTGCAGAGGGAGCTTTACCCTGTATCTAACCCCGTGCTGTACCTGTCTTGGGAGTGTTTGATGGGGACAGTGTAGAGGGAGATTTACTCTGTATCTAATCCCGTGCTGTACCTGTCCTGGGAGTGTTTGACGGGGACAGTGTCGAGGGAGCTTTACTCTGTATCTAACCCCGTGCTGTCCCTGTCCTGGGAGTGTTTGACGGGGACAGTGTCGAGGGAGCTTTACTCTGTATCTAACCCCGTGCTCTATCTGTCCTGGGAGTGTTTGATGAGGACAGTGTAGAGGGAGCTTTACTCTGTATCTAACCCCGTGATGTACCTGTCCTTGGGGTGTTTGATGGGGACAGTGTAGAGGGAGCTTTACTCTGTATCTCACCCCGTGCTGTACCTGTCCTGGGAGTGTTTGATGGGGACAATGTAGAGGGAGCTTTACTCTGTATCTAACCCCGTGCTGTACCTGTCCTTGGGGTGTTTGATGGGGACAGTGTAGAGGGAGCTTTACTCTGTATCTAACCCCGTGCTGTACCTGTCCTGGGAGTGTTTGATGGGGACGGTGTAGAGGGAGCTTTACTCTGTATCTAACCTCGTGCTGTACCTGTCCTGGGAGTGTTTGATGGGGACAGTGTAGAGGGAGCTTTACTCTGTATCTAACCCCGTGCTGTACCTGTCCTGGGAGTGTTTGATGGGGACAGTGTAGAGGGAGCTTTACTCTGTATCTAACCCTGTGCTGTCCCTGTCCTGGGAGTGTGTGATGGGGACAGTGTAGAGGGAGATTTACTCTGTATCTAACCCCATGCTGTACCTGTCCTGGGAGTGTTTGATGGGGACAGTGTAGAGGGAGATTTACTCTGTATCTAACCCCGTGCTGTACCTGTCCTGGGAGTGTTTGATGGGGACAGTGTAGAGGGAGCTTTACTCTGTATCTAACCCCGTGCTGTACCTGTCCTGGGAGTGTTTGATGGGGTCAGTGTAGAGGGAGCTTTACTCTGTATCTAACCCCGTGCTGTACCTGTCCTGGGAGTGTTTGATGGGGACAGTGTTGAGGGAGATTTACTCTGTATCTAACCCCGTGCTGTACCTGTCCTGGGAGTGTTTGATGGGGACAGTGTAGAGGGAGCTTTACTCTGTATCTAACCCTGTGCTGTCCCTGTCCTGGGAGTGTGTGATGGGGACAGTGTAGAGGGAGATTTACTCTGTATCTAACCCCATGCTGTACCTGAGCTGGGAGTGTTTGATGGGGACAGTGTAGAGGGAGATTTACTCTGTATCTAACCCCGTGCTGTACCTGTCCTGGGAATGTTTGATGGGGACAGTGTAGAGGGAGCTTTACTCTGTATCTAACCCCGTGCTGTACCTGTCCTGGGAGTGTTTGATGGGGACAGTGTAGAGGGAGATTTACTCTGTATCTAACCCCATGCTGTACCTGTCCTGGGAGTGTTTGATGGGGACAGTGTAGAGGGAGATTTACTCTGTATCTAAACCCGTGCTGTACCTGTCCTGGGAATGTTTGATGGGGACAGTGTAGAGGAAGCTTTACTCTGTATCTAACCCCGTGCTGTACCTGTCCTGGGAGTGTTTGATGGGGACAGTGTAGAGGGAGCTTTACTCTAATTCCCAGATGACCTGTAACATAATCAAAACAAAACAAGGATCCTGCATTTCTCTGGCTCATTTCAGGTGCCAAAGCATTTAACAACTCTTGAATGGCTTTGTTTTGAGCTGTGGTCACTTGCTGTAATTTGGGAAGTTGTGGTTTGGGGTGTAACCTGGCATGGATTTTGCGATGAGGAAATGGATTAGCGTCAAAGTTTAAAAATCAGTCTTGCCTGACTGGGGAATTCTTCTGCTAAGGGGGGGGGAGATGGGGGTCGTCAGTGGCGTCGCAGTAACCTCTGGACTATAACCCGGAGGCCCCGGCTGACGCTCTGGGGACACGGGTTCGATTCCCGCCCCGGCGGCCAGCGTGATTCCAACTCGATGAATAACATCCGGAATCGAGAGCAGCTCAGCGACGGTGAAACAATCGCCGATTGTTTGTGGGAAAACCCCGTCTGGTTTCCGCCCCCCCCCCCCCCCCCCCCCCCACCAACTCCTGTCCCTTCAGGCAAGGAATCCTGCTGCCCTGACCCGCACTGGACTCCAGACCCCGCAGCAAGGTGGCCGACTCTTACCTGCCCCTCCGCAATGGCTGAGCAAGGGGCAATAAGGGATGGGCCACAGATGCTGGCCTGGTGAAGAGAGTACGTTTTTAAAAATAAATTAAAAAATCACACCCACGACCTCGTTCCTGGCTTCGGTAGGAGCCGCTCCAGCTGGCGTGGCGCAGCGCCATTCCCGATCGTTCCGACGAATTTCATCCTGCCTCGTTTGCTACTTGGAAGGAAGTCCACAAGTACTCCCCCTGAGGGAGTCGCAAAGGGAGGATCTGCCTGGATGCAGCAGGACAGGAACCTGCCGTGTCCAGTGCTTGCCCGGAACTCGCAACAGGTCTGCCGACACCCGCAAAAATGAACAGAGAGGCTCCGAGGTGCGAACGGGAGCTGGAAAAATTAGGATTGAAACAGAAAACAATCCCTCCGGCCCAGGAGGAGGCCGTTAGGCCTGTCCGCGGTGCTGGCCCTTTGATAGAGCTGTCCAATTGGTCCCCACCATTATTTCCCCTTCAGACATTTGTCCCGTTCTTTTTCTGAGCTGGAGAGAGTCGGAGCTGCACAGACAGGGGGAGGGACGCAAATTCACTCCTGGCTGCTCCCTCAACCAAAGCCAGCAGCAACCCAGAGTGGCTGGCCATTCGCTCCACTGCCATTTTGTGGGACCTTGCTCTGCACAATATGGGCTGCCTCTGTGAGGGCTGTTCCAGCTGTGTGAAAATCCAGAGTTGCCTCAGGGCGATGTGACTCTTAGGCTGAAAACATTGATGCTACGACTGGTTCTGAGATGATGCTCAGGGCTGAACCACACACAGGCAGACAGACATTCACAGAGACACACACACACACGTAAACACTCACACACACACACACACACACACACACACACAGAGGCACACACACACACACTTACAGAGACACACACACACACACACACAAGACACACACACAGACACACACAAACATTCACACACACAGGTGCGCACACATACAGAGGCGCACACACACACACTTAGAGACACACACACAAACATTCACACACACAGACACACACACACGCAAACATTCACACACACACAGAGACACACACACAGACACACAAACATTCACACACAGACACACACACACACACACGCAAACATTCACACACAGGTGCGCACACACACAGAGGCGCACACACAGACACACACAGATACACACAAACATTCACACACACACGTAAACATACACAGGCGCACACATACAGAGGCGCGCACACACAGACACACACACACACATTCACACACACACGTGAACATTCACACACACAGGTGCGCACACATAGAGGCGCACACACACAGACACACACACAAACATTCACACACACACACACACACACACACACACACACACACACGTAAACATTCACACACAGGCGCGCACACACATACAGAGGCGCGCACACACACACACACACAGACACACACACATTCACACACACAGACACACACACGTAAACATTCACACACACAGGCGCGCACATATACAGAGGCGCACACACACACACACTTACAGAGACACACACAGACACACACATAAACATTCACACAGACACACACACACACACACACGTAAACATACACAGGTGCGAACAGATACAGAGGCGCGCACACACACACACAGAGACACACAGACACACACAAACATTCACACACACAGACACACACACACAAAAATTCACACACACAGGCACTCACACATAGGCACACACACAGACACAGACTCTCACTCACACAGATGTGCACACAGACACACACTACACAGAGACTGACATGCACGCAGACACACACACACTCACTCACACACACACACAAACACAGATACACTCTCACACATGCCCTGGGGACACTAATTCAAATCCCACCACGGCAGCTGGTGGAATTTAAATTCAATTAATAATCCTGGAATTTTAATTCCTCTCTGGCCACGGGGGAGGTGCTGGAGGACTGGAGAACAGCTAATGTGGTTCAATACAAAAACAGAATTACCTGGAAAAACTCAGCAAGTCTGGCAGCATCGGCGGAGAAGAAAAGAGTTGACGTTTCGAGTCCTCATGACCCTTCGACAGCTAATGTGGTTCCACTATTTAAGAAGAGTTGTACAGATAAGCCAGGGATCTACAGGCCAGTGAGACTCACGTCAGTGGTAGGGAAACTATTGGAGAAAGTTCTGAAGGAGAGTATCTATCTCCACTTGGAGAGGCAAGGTTTGATCAGGGATAGTCAGCATGGCTTTGTCAGAGGGAGGTCATGCCTAACAAATTTGATTGAATTTTTTGAGGAGGTGACCAGGTGTGTAGATGAGGGTAGTGCAGTGGATGTAGTTTATATGGATTTCAGCAAAGCCTTTGACAAGGTCCCACATGGGAGACTTATAAAGAACGCACATGTACATGGGATACAGGGTAATTTGATAAGGTGGATTCAAAATTGGCTTAGTTGTAGGAGGCAGAGGGTGATGACAGAAGGATGCTTTAGTGACTGGAAGCCAGTGTCCAGTGGTGTACCACAGGGATCTGTGCTGGGTCCCCTATTATTTGTCATTTATATAAACGACTAGATGACTATGTGGGGGGTAGGATTAGTAAGTTTGCGGACGACACAAAGATTGGCCGGGTGGTTAACAGTGAGGCTGAGTGTCTTGGGCTACAGGAAGATATAGACGGGATGGTCAAATGGGCAGATAAGTGGCAGATGGAATTTAACCCTGAAAAGTGTGAGGTGATACACTTTGGAAGGAGTAATTTGACAAGGAAGTATTCAATGAATGGCATGACACTAGGAAGTTCTGAGGAACAAAGGGACCTTGGCGTGTGTGTCCATAGATCTCTGAAGGCAGAGGGGCATGTTAGTGGGGTGGTGAAAAAGGCATATGGTACACTTGCCTTTATCAATCGAGGCATAGATTACAAAAGTAGGGAGGTCATGTTGGAGTTGTATAGAACCTTGGTGAGGCCACAGCTGGAGTACTGTGTGCAGTTCTGGTCGCCACATTATAGGAAGGATGTGATTGCACTGGAGGGGGTGCAGAGGAGATTCACCAGGATGTTGCCTGGGATGAAACATTTAAGTTGTGAAGAGAGGTTGGATAGACTTGGGTTGTTTTAGTTGGAGCAGAGAAGACTGAGGGGCGACCTGATTGAGGTGTACAAGATTATGAGGGACATGGACAGGGTGGATAGGGAGCAGCTGTTCCCCTTAGTTGAAGGGTCAGTCACGAGGGGACATAAGTTCAAGGTGAGGGGCAGGAGGTTTAGGGGGGATGTGAGGAAAAACCTTTTTACCCAGAGGGTGGTGAGGGTCTGGAATGTGCTGCCTGGGAGGGTGGTGGAGGTGGGTTAGCCTCACATCCTTTAAAAAGCACCTGGATGAGCACTTGGCACCTCATAACATTCAAGGCTATGGGGCCAAGTGCTGGTCAATGGGGTTAGGGAGGTAGGTCATGTGTTTCTCATGTGTCGGTGCAGACTCGATGGGCCGAAGGGCCTCGTCTGCATTCTGTGTGATTCTGTGAAAGCGAGTCTCTGTGATGGTGACCAAGAAACTGTCATCGATCATCGTAAAAACCCATCTGGGTCACTAATGCCCCTTTACGGAGGGGAATCTGCCATGCCTACCCAGTCTGGCCTACATGTGACTCCAGACCCACGCAGCGACGGAGCTGACTCCTAACAGCCCCTCTGAAGTGGCCGAGCGAGACACTCAGTTGTATCAAACTGCTACGAAGACTAAATGGACTGAAACTGGATGGATCACCGAGCATCGACCCAGGCACTGGAAGCGACCGCGGCACAACCAGCCCTGTGGGCATAGCCACACCGCAGGGACTGCAGTGGCTCAAGCAGACAGCTCACCACCACCTTCTCCAAGGGGCAATTAGGGATGGGCAATAAATGCTGGGCCCAGCCAGCGAC
Organism: Isurus oxyrinchus; assembly: GCA_026770705.1. NCBI lineage: Eukaryota > Metazoa > Chordata > Chondrichthyes > Lamniformes > Lamnidae > Isurus > Isurus oxyrinchus. The sequence continues at coordinate 345,994 of JANJGN010000594.1, read as the reverse complement.
GCCCACATCCCATGAATGGATGAAGGAGAAAGGTACACACGCTCACTGACACACAACGCTCACAGACACACCACACAAAACATTCCCTCAGTCAAAATCTATATTCAGTATCAGTATCTCCTTCTCTCTGCCACCATTGTTCTGGCACACACAGCACATTCTCTCTCGATATCTCTCTCTCTCTCTCTCTCTCGATATCTCTCTCTCAATATCTCTCTCTCTCTCGATATCTCTCTCGCTATATCTCTCTCTCTCTGTCGTGATATCTCTCTCTCGCTCGATATCTCTCTCTCTATATATCTCTCTCTCTCTTGATATCTCTCTCTTGCGATATCTCTCTCACACGATATCTCTCTCACTCGATATCTCCCTCTCTTGATATGACCCTCTCTCGATATCTCTCTCTCCCTCTCTCGATATCTCCCTCTCCCTCTCTCGATATCTCTCTCTCTCGATAGCTCTCTCTCCCTCTCGATATCTCTCCCTCTCGATATCTCTCTCTCGATCTCACTCTCTCTCTCGATCTCTCTCTCTCGATATCCCTCTCTCTCTCGATATCCCTCTCTCTCGATATCCCTCTCTCTCGATATCCCTCTCTCTCGATATCTCTCTCTCCCTCTCTCAATATCTCTCTTGATGTTTCACTCTCTCAATATCTCTCTCTCTCGATATCTCTCTCTGTCTCGATATCTCTCTCGATATCTCTCTCGATATCTCTCTCTCTTGATATCTCTCTCTCTCGATAATTCTCTCTCTCGATATCTCTTTCTCTCGATATCTCTCTCTCTCGATATCTCTCTCTCGATATCTCTCTCGATATCTCTCTCTTTCGATATCTCTTTCTCTGTCTCTCGATATCTCTCTCTCGATATCTCTCTCTCTCTTGATAACTCTCTTTCGATATCTCTCTCTCTCTCGATATCTCTCTCTCTTGATATCTCTCTCTCTCGATATCCCTCTCTATCGATATCTCTCTCTCTTGATATCCCTCTCTCTCGATATCCCTCTCTCTCGATATCCCACTCTCTCGATATCCCTCTCTCTCGATATCTCTCTCTCCATATCTCTCTCTCTCCATATCTCTTGATATCTCTCTCGATATCTCTCTCTCTCCCTCTCTCAATATCATTCTCTCCCTCTCTCAATATATCTCTCTCTCTTGATATCTCTCGCTCTCGATATCCCTCTCTCTCTCGATATCTATCTCTCTCCCTCGATATCTCTCTCTCTCGATATCTCTCTCTCTCAATATCTCTCTCTCTCGATATCTATCTCGATATCTCTCTCTCTCGATATCTCTCTCTCTCTCTCTCGATATCACTCTCTTGATATCTCTCTTTCTCGACATCCCTCTATCTCGACATCTCTCTCTCGATATCTCTCTCTCGATATCTCTGTCTCTCGATATCTCTCTCTCTCGATATCTGTCTCTCTCGAAATCTCTCTCTCTCGATATCTCTCTCTCTCGATATCTCTCTCTCTCGATATCTCTGTCTCTCGATATCTCTCTCTCTTGATATCCCTCTCTCTCGATATCCCTCTCTCTCGATATCTCTCTCTCCCTCTCTCAATATCTCTCTTGATGTTTCACTCTCTCAATATCTCTCTCTCTCGATATCTCTCTCTCTCTCTCGATATCTCTGTCTCGATAACACTCTCTCGATATCTCTCTCCCATGATATCTCTCTCTCTCGACATCCCACTATCTCAATATCTCTCTCTCTCATTATCTCTCTCTCGATGTCTCTCTCTCTCGATATCTCTCTCTCTCGACATCTCTCCCGATATCTCTCTCGATATCTCTCTCTCTTGATATTTCTATCTCTCTCGATATCTCTCTCTCTCGATATATCTCTCTCTCGATATCTCTCTCTCTCGATATCTCTCTCTCTCGATATCTCTCTCTCTCGATATCTCTCTCTCTCGATATCTCTAACTCTCGATATCTCTCTCTCTCGATATCTCTCTCTCTCGATATCTCTCTCTCTCGATATCTCTTTCTCTCTCTCTCAATATCTCTATCTCGATATCTCTCTATCTCTCGATATCTCTCTCTCGATATCACTCTCTCTCTTGATATCTCTCTCTCGATATCCCTCTCTCTCGATATCCCTCTCTCTTGATATCTCTCTCTCTCGATATCTCTCTCCATATTTCTCGATATCTCTCTCTCGATATCTCTCTCTCTCCCTCTCTCGATATCATTTTCTCCTTCTCTCAATATATCTCTCTCTCTTGATATCTCTCTCTCACGATATCCCTCTCTCTCTCGATATCTGTCTCTGTCTCTCAATATCTCTCTCTCTCGCTCTCGATATCTCCCTCTCCCTCTCTCGAGATCTCTCTCCCACTCTCGATATGTCTCTCTCCCTCGCTCGATATCTCTCTCTCCCTCGTTCGATATCTCTCTCTCCCTCTCTCAATATCTCCCTCTCTCTCGATATCTCTCTCTCTCGATATCCCACTCTGTCTCGATATCTCTCTCTCTCTCTCGATATCACTCTCACAATATCTCTCTCTCTCTCGATATCTCTCTCTCTATATCTCTCTCTCTATATCTCTCTCTCTCTATATCTCTCTCTCTCTATATCTCTCTCTCTCTCTCTCCCGCGATATCTCTCTCACGCTCGATATCTCTCTCTCGCTCGATATCTCTCTCTCTATAACTCTCTCTCGCTCGATATCTCTCTCTCGATATCTCTCTCTCTCGATATCTCTCTCTCTCGATATCTCTCTCTCCCTCTCTCGATATCTCTTTCTCACAATATCTCTCTCTCTCGATATCTCTCTCTCTCTCGATATCTCTCTCTCTCTCGATATCGCTCTCTCGATATCTCCCTCTCTCGATATCTCCCTCTCTCGATATCTCTCTCTCCCTCTCTCGATATCTCCCTCTCCCTCTCTTGATATCTCTCTCTCTCTCTCGATATCTCTCTCTCGATATCTCTCTCTCTCTCTCTCGATATCTCTCTCTCGATATCTCTCTCGATATCTCTCTCTCTCGATATCTCTCTCTCTCTCTCGATATCTCAATCTCTCTCTTGATATCTCTCTCTCTGGATATCTCTGTCTCTCTCTCTCTCTCGATATCTCTCTCTCAATCTCGATAGCTCTCTCTCTCGATATCTCTCTCTCTCTCTCAATATCTCTCTCCCACTCTTGATATCTCTCTCCCTCTCGCGATATCCCTCTCTCCCTCTCTCGATTTCTCTCTCTCCCTCTCTCGATATCTCTCTTCCTCTCTCGATATCTCTCTCTCCCTCTCTCAATATCTCTCTTGATATTTCCCTCTCTCGAAATCTCTCTCTCGATATCTCTCTCAATATCTCTCTCTCGATATCTCTCTCTTTCGATATCTCTTTCTCTGTCTCTCGATATCTCTCTCTCGATATCTCTCTCTCTCTTGATAACTCTCTTTCGATATCTCTCTCTCTCTCGATATCTCTCTCTCTTGATATCTCTCTCTCTCGATATCCCTCTCTATCGATATCTCTCTCTCTTGATATCCCTCTCTCTCGATATCCCTCTCTCTCGATATCCCACTCTCTCGATATCCCTCTCTCTCGATATCTCTCTCTCCATATCTCTCTCTCTCCATATCTCTTGATATCTCTCTCGATATCTCTCTCTCTCCCTCTCTCAATATCATTCTCTCCCTCTCTCAATATATCTCTCTCTCTTGATATCTCTCGCTCTCGATATCCCTCTCTCTCTCGATATCTATCTCTCTCCCTCGATATCTCTCTCTCTCGATATCTCTCTCTCTCAATATCTCTCTCTCTCGATATCTATCTCGATATCTCTCTCTCTCGATATCTCTCTCTCTCTCTCTCGATATCACTCTCTTGATATCTCTCTTTCTCGACATCCCTCTATCTCGACATCTCTCTCTCGATATCTCTCTCTCGATATCTCTGTCTCTCGATATCTCTCTCTCTCGATATCTGTCTCTCTCGAAATCTCTCTCTCTCGATATCTCTCTCTCTCGATATCTCTCTCTCTCGATATCTCTGTCTCTCGATATCTCTCTCTCTTGATATCCCTCTCTCTCGATATCCCTCTCTCTCGATATCTCTCTCTCCCTCTCTCAATATCTCTCTTGATGTTTCACTCTCTCAATATCTCTCTCTCTCTCGATATCTCTCTCTCTCTCTCGATATCTCTGTCTCGATAACACTCTCTCGATATCTCTCTCCCATGATATCTCTCTCTCTCGACATCCCACTATCTCAATATCTCTCTCTCTCATTATCTCTCTCTCGATGTCTCTCTCTCTCGATATCTCTCTCTCTCGACATCTCTCCCGATATCTCTCTCGATATCTCTCTCTCTTGATATTTCTATCTCTCTCGATATCTCTCTCTCTCGATATATCTCTCTCTCGATATCTCTCTCTCTCGATATCTCTCTCTCTCGATATCTCTCTCTCTCGATATCTCTCTCTCTCGATATCTCTAACTCTCGATATCTCTCTCTCTCGATATCTCTCTCTCTCGATATCTCTCTCTCTCGATATCTCTTTCTCTCTCTCTCAATATCTCTATCTCGATATCTCTCTATCTCTCGATATCTCTCTCTCGATATCACTCTCTCTCTTGATATCTCTCTCTCGATATCCCTCTCTCTCGATATCCCTCTCTCTTGATATCTCTCTCTCTCGATATCTCTCTCCATATTTCTCGATATCTCTCTCTCGATATCTCTCTCTCTCCCTCTCTCGATATCATTTTCTCCTTCTCTCAATATATCTCTCTCTCTTGATATCTCTCTCTCACGATATCCCTCTCTCTCTCGATATCTGTCTCTGTCTCTCAATATCTCTCTCTCTCGCTCTCGATATCTCCCTCTCCCTCTCTCGAGATCTCTCTCCCACTCTCGATATGTCTCTCTCCCTCGCTCGATATCTCTCTCTCCCTCGTTCGATATCTCTCTCTCCCTCTCTCAATATCTCCCTCTCTCTCGATATCTCTCTCTCTCGATATCCCACTCTGTCTCGATATCTCTCTCTCTCTCTCGATATCACTCTCACAATATCTCTCTCTCTCTCGATATCTCTCTCTCTATATCTCTCTCTCTATATCTCTCTCTCTCTATATCTCTCTCTCTCTATATCTCTCTCTCTCTCTCTCCCGCGATATCTCTCTCACGCTCGATATCTCTCTCTCGCTCGATATCTCTCTCTCTATAACTCTCTCTCGCTCGATATCTCTCTCTCGATATCTCTCTCTCTCGATATCTCTCTCTCTCGATATCTCTCTCTCCCTCTCTCGATATCTCTTTCTCACAATATCTCTCTCTCTCGATATCTCTCTCTCTCTCGATATCTCTCTCTCTCTCGATATCGCTCTCTCGATATCTCCCTCTCTCGATATCTCCCTCTCTCGATATCTCTCTCTCCCTCTCTCGATATCTCCCTCTCCCTCTCTTGATATCTCTCTCTCTCTCTCGATATCTCTCTCTCGATATCTCTCTCTCTCTCTCTCGATATCTCTCTCTCGATATCTCTCTCGATATCTCTCTCTCTCGATATCTCTCTCTCTCTCTCGATATCTCAATCTCTCTCTTGATATCTCTCTCTCTGGATATCTCTGTCTCTCTCTCTCTCTCGATATCTCTCTCTCAATCTCGATAGCTCTCTCTCTCGATATCTCTCTCTCTCTCTCAATATCTCTCTCCCACTCTTGATATCTCTCTCCCTCTCGCGATATCCCTCTCTCCCTCTCTCGATTTCTCTCTCTCCCTCTCTCGATATCTCTCTTCCTCTCTCGATATCTCTCTCTCCCTCTCTCAATATCTCTCTTGATATTTCCCTCTCTCGAAATCTCTCTCTCGATATCTCTCTCAATATCTCTCTCTCGATATCTCTCTCTCGATATCTCTCTCTCTCGATATCTCTCTCTCTCAATATCTCTCTCTTGATATCTCTCTCTCTCGATATCTCTCTCTCTCGACATCTCTTTCTCTCTCTCTCGATATCTCTATCTCGATATCTCTCCATCTCTCGATATCTCTCTCTCGATATCACTCTCTCTCTTGATATCTCTCTCTCTTGATATCTCTCTCTCGATATCCCTCTCTCTCGATATCGCTCTCTCTTGATATCTCTCTCTCTCGATATCTCTCTCTCTCCATATTTCTCGATATCTCTCTCTCGATATCTCTCTCTCTCCCTCTCTCGATATCATTTTCTCCCTCTCAATATATCTCTCTCTCTCTTGATAGCTCTCTCTCACGATATCCCTCTCTCTCTCGATATCTGTCTCTGTCTCTCAATATCTCTCTCTCTCGATATCTCCCTCTCTCTCTCTCGATATCTCTCTCTCTCGATATCTCTCTCTCGATATCTCTCTCGATATCGCTCTCTCTCTATATCTCTCTGTCGATATCTCTCTCGATATCTCTCTCTCTCGTAATCTCTCTCTCTCGATATCTCTCTCTCTCTCTCAATATCTCTCTTGATGTTTCACTCTCTCAATATCTCTCTCTCTCGATATCTCTCTCTCTCGATATCTCTCTCTCTCGATATCTCTCTCTCTCGATATATCTCTCTCTCTCTCGATATCTCTCTCTCTCTCTCGATATCTCTCTCTCTCTCTCGATATCTCCCTCTCGATATCTCTCTCTCGATATCTCTCTCTCGATATCTCTCTCTCTCGATATATCTCTCTCTCGATATCTCTCTCTCTCTCTCGATATCTCTCTCTCTGGATATCTCTCTCTCTCTCTCTCTCAATATCTCTCTCTCAATCTCAATAGCTCTCTCTCTCGATATCTCTCTCTCAATATCTCTCTCCCTCTCGCGATATCCCTCTTTCCCTCTCTCGATATCTCTCTCCCTCTCTCGATATCTCTCTTCCTCTCTCGATATCTCTCTCTCCCTCTCTCAATGTCTCTCTTGATATTTCCCTCTCTCGAAATCTCTCTCTCTCGATATCTCTCTCTCTCAATATCTCGCTCTCGATATCTCTCTCGATATCTCTCACTCTCGATATCTCTCTCTCTCGATATCTCTCTCTCTCGATATCTCTCTCTCTCGATATCTCTCTCTCAATATCTCTCTCTTGATATCTCTGTCTCGATATCTCTCTCTCTCGATATATCTCTCTCTCTCTCGATATCTCTCTCTCTCTCTCGATATCTCTCTCTCTCTCTCGATATCTCTCACTCGATATCTCTCTCTCGATATCTCTCTCTCTCTCGATATCTCTCTCTCTATAACTCTCTCTCGCTCGATATCTCTCTCTCGATATCTCTCTCTCTCGATATCTCTCTCTCTCGATATCTCTCTCTCCCTCTCTCGATATCTCTTTCTCACAATATCTCTCTCTCTCGATATCTCTCTCTCTCTCGATATCTCTCTCTCTCTCGATATCGCTCTCTCGATATCTCCCTCTCTCGATATCTCCCTCTCTCGATATCTCTCTCTCCCTCTCTCGATATCTCCCTCTCCCTCTCTTGATATCTCTCTCTCTCTCTCGATATCTCTCTCTCGATATCTCTCTGTCTCTCTCTCGATATCTCTCTCTCGATATCTCTCTCGATATCTCTCTCTCTCGATATCTCTCTCTCTCTCTCGATATCTCAATCTCTCTCTTGATATCTCTCTCTCTGGATATCTCTGTCTCTCTCTCTCTCTCGATATCTCTCTCTCAATCTCGATAGCTCTCTCTCTCGATATCTCTCTCTCTCTCTCAATATCTCTCTCCCACTCTTGATATCTCTCTCCCTCTCGCGATATCCCTCTCTCCCTCTCTCGATTTCTCTCTCTCCCTCTCTCGATATCTCTCTTCCTCTCTCGATATCTCTCTCTCCCTCTCTCAATATCTCTCTTGATATTTCCCTCTCTCGAAATCTCTCTCTCGATATCTCTCTCAATATCTCTCTCTCGATATCTCTCTCTCGATATCTCTCTCTCGATATCTCTCTCTCTCGATATCTCTCTCTCTCGATATCTCTCTCTCTCAATATCTCTCTCTTGATATCTCTCTCTCTCGATATCTCTCTCTCTCGACATCTCTTTCTCTCTCTCTCGATATCTCTATCTCGATATCTCTCCATCTCTCGATATCTCTCTCTCGATATCACTCTCTCTCTTGATATCTCTCTCTCTTGATATCTCTCTCTCGATATCCCTCTCTCTCGATATCGCTCTCTCTTGATATCTCTCTCTCTCGATATCTCTCTCTCTCCATATTTCTCGATATCTCTCTCTCGATATCTCTCTCTCTCCCTCTCTCGATATCATTTTCTCCCTCTCAATATATCTCTCTCTCTCTTGATAGCTCTCTCTCACGATATCCCTCTCTCTCTCGATATCTGTCTCTGTCTCTCAATATCTCTCTCTCTCGATATCTCCCTCTCTCTCTCTCGATATCTCTCTCTCTCGATATCTCTCTCTCGATATCTCTCTCGATATCGCTCTCTCTCTATATCTCTCTGTCGATATCTCTCTCGATATCTCTCTCTCTCGTAATCTCTCTCTCTCGATATCTCTCTCTCTCTCTCAATATCTCTCTTGATGTTTCACTCTCTCAATATCTCTCTCTCTCGATATCTCTCTCTCTCGATATCTCTCTCTCTCGATATATCTCTCTCTCTCTCGATATCTCTCTCTCTCTCTCGATATCTCTCTCTCTCTCTCGATATCTCCCTCTCGATATCTCTCTCTCGATATCTCTCTCTCGATATCTCTCTCTCTCGATATATCTCTCTCTCGATATCTCTCTCTCTCTCTCGATATCTCTCTCTCTGGATATCTCTCTCTCTCTCTCTCTCAATATCTCTCTCTCAATCTCAATAGCTCTCTCTCTCGATATCTCTCTCTCTCTCAATATCTCTCTCCCTCTCGCGATATCCCTCTTTCCCTCTCTTGATATCTCTCTCCCTCTCTCGATATCTCTCTTCCTCTCTCGATATCTCTCTCTCCCTCTCTCAATGTCTCTCTTGATATTTCCCTCTCTCGAAATCTCTCTCTCTCGATATCTCTCTCTCTCAATATCTCGCTCTCGATATCTCTCTCGATATCTCTCACTCTCGATATCTCTCTCTCTCGATATCTCTCTCTCTCGATATCTCTCTCTCTCGATATCTCTCTCTCAATATCTCTCTCTTGATATCTCTGTCTCGATATCTCTCTCTCTCGATATATCTCTCTCTCTCGATATCTCTCTCTCTCTCTCGATATCTCTCTCTCTCTCTCGATATCTCTCACTCGATATCTCTCTCTCGATATCTCTCTCTCTCTCGATATCTCTCTCTATCTCTCGATATCTCTCTCTCTCTCTCGATATCTCTCTCTCTGGATATCTCTCTCTCTCTCTCTCTCTCTCGATATCTCTCTCAATCTCAATATCTCTCTCCCACTCTTGATATCTCTCTCCCTCTCGCGATATCCCTCTCTCCCTCTCTCGATATCTCTCTCCCTCTCTCGATATCTCTCTTCCTCTCTCGATATCTCTCTCTCCCTCTCTCAATATCTCTCTTGATATTTCCCTCTCTCGAAATCTCTCTCTCGATATCTCTCTCTCTCAATATCTCTCTCTCAATATCTCACTCGATATCTCTCTCTCTCGATATCTCTCTCTCTCTCAATATCTCTCTCTTGATATCTCTCTCTCTCGATATCTCTCTCTCGATATCTCACTCTCGGTATCTCTCTCTCTCGATACCACCCTCTCTCGATATCTCCCTCTCTCGATATATCCCTCTCTCGATATCTCCCTCTCTCGATATCTCCCTCTCTCGATATCTCCCTCTCTCGATATCTCCCTCTCTCGATATCTCCCTCTCTCGATATCTCCCTCTCTTGATATCTCTCTCTCTCTCGATATCTCTCTCTCTCAATATCTCTCTCTTGATATCTCTATCTCTCGATATCTCTCTCTCTCGACATCTCTTTCTCTCTCTCTCGATATCTCTATCTCGATATCTCTCTATCTCTCGATATCTCTCTCTCGATATCTCTCTCTCTCGATATCCCTCTCTCTTGATATCTCTCTCTCTCGATATCTCTCTCTCCATATTTCTCGATATCTCTCGCTCTCGATATCTCTCTCTCTCGATATCTCTCTCTCCCTCTCGATAGCTCTCTCTCTCCCTCTCGATCTCTGTCTCTCTCTCAATATCTCTAACCCTCTCTTGATATCTCTCTCTTCATCTCTTGATATCTCTCTCCCTCTCGCGATATCTCTCTCTCCCTCTCTCGATATCTCTCTCCCTCTCTCGATATCTCTCTCTCCCTCTCTCCATATCTCTCTTGATATTTCCCTCTCTCGATATGTCTCTCTCTCGATATGTCTCTCTGTCGATATCTCTCTCTGTCGATATCTCTCTCTCTCGATATCTCTCTCTCGATATCTCTCTCGATATCTCTCTCTCTCTATATCTCTCTGTCGATATCTCTCTCGATATCTCTCTCTCTCGTAATCTCTCTCTCTCGATATCTCTCTCTCTCGATATCTCTCTCTCTCAATATCTCACTCTCAAGATTTTTCTCTCTCTCTCTCGATATCATTCTCTCCCTCTCTCAATATATCTCTCTCTCTTGATATCTCTCTCTGTCGATATCTCTCTCTCTTGATATCTCTGTCTCGATATCTCTGTCTCGATATCTCTCTCTCTCGATATATCTCTCTCTCTCTCGATATCTCTCTCTCTCTCGATATCTCTCTCTCTCTCGATATCTCTCTCTCTCTCTCGATATCTCTCTCTCGATATCTCTCACTCGATATCTCTCTCTCGATATCTCTCTCTCTCGATATATCTCTCTCTCGATATCTCTCTCTCTCTCTCGATATCTCTCTCTCTGGATATCTCTCTCTCTCTCTCTCTCAATATCTCTCTCTCAATCTCGATAGCTCTCTCTCTCGATATCTCTCTCTCTCTCAATATCTCTCTCCCTCGCTTGATATCTCTCTCCCTATCGCGATATCCCTCTCTCCCTCTCTAGATATCTCTCTCCCTCTCTCGATATCTCTCTTCCTCTCTCGATATCTCTCTCTCCCTCTCTCAATATCTCTCTTGATATTTCCCTCTCTCGAAATCTCTCTCTCTCGATATCGCTCTCTCTCTCAATATCTCTCTCTCGATATCTCTCTCGATATCTCTCTCTCTCGATATCTCTCTCTCTCGATATCTCTCTCTCTCGATATCTCTCTCTCTCGATATCTCTCTCTCTCGATATCTCTCTCTCTCTCTCGATATCTCTCTCTCTCTCTCGATATCTCTCTCTCGATATCTCTCTCTCGATATCTCTCTCTCGATATCTCTCTCTCTCGATATCTCTCTCTCTCGATATCTCTCTCTCTCGATATCTCTCTCTCTCGATATCTCTCTCTCTCTCTCGATATCTCTCTCTCTCTCTCGATATCTCTCTCTCTGGATATCTCTCTCTCGATATCTCTCAATATCTCTCTCTCAATCTCGATATCTCTCTCTCTCTCGATATCCCTAACTCTCTCGATATCTCTCTCTCCCTCTCTTGATATCTCTCTCTCTTGATATCTCTCTCTCTCTCTCGATATCTCTCCCTCTCGATAGCTCTCTCTCTCCCTCTCGATATCTCTCTCTCTCTCAATATCTCTCTCCCTCTTTTGATATCTCTCTCTCCCTCTCGTGATATCTCTCTCTCCCTCTATCGATATCTCCCTCTCCCTCTCTCGATATCTCTCTCCCTCTCTCGATATCTCTCTCTCCCTCTCTCGATATCTCTCTTGATGTTTCACTCTCTCGATATCTCTCTCTCTCGATATCTCTCTCTCTCGATATCTCTCTCTCTCGCTATCTCTCTCTCTCTCTCTCGATATCTCTGTCTCGATATCACTCTCTCGATATCTCTCCCTCATTATATCTCTCTCTCTCGACATCCCACTATCTCAATATCCCTCTCTCAATATCTCTCACTCGATATCTCTCTCTCGATATCTCTCTCTCTCAATATCTCTCTCGACATCTCTGTATCTCGACATCTCTCTCTCTCGACATCTCTCTCTCTCGATATCTCTCTCTCTCGATATCTCTCTCTCTCGATATCTCTCTCTCTCGATATCTCTCTCTATATATCTCTCTCGATCTCTCTCTCTCTCGATATCTCTCTCTCTCTCGATATCCCTCTCTCTGTCGATATCTCTCTCTCTCTCTCTCGATATCTCTCTCTCGCTCTCTCAATATCTCTCTCTCTTGATATCTCGCTCTCTCTCGATATCCCTCTTTCCCTCTCGATAGCTTTCTCTTTCCCTCTCGATATCTCTCTCTCTCTCAATATCTCTCTCCCTCTCTTGATATCTCTCTCTCCCTCTCACGATATATCTCTCTTCCTCTCTCGATATCTCTCTCTCTCCCTCTCTCGATATCTCTCTCCCTTTCTCGATATCTCTCTCTCCCTCTCTCAATATCTCTCTTGATATTTCCCTCTCTCAATATATGTCTCTCTCGATATCTCTGTCTCTCGATATCTCTCTCTCTTGATATCTCTTTTGATATCTCTCTCTCTCAATATCTCACTCTCTCAATATCGCTCTCTCTCTCGATATCATTCTCTCCCTCTCTCAATATATCTCTCTCTCTTGATATCTCTCTCTCTCGATATCCCTCTCTCTCGATATCTGTCTCTGTCTGTCGATATCTCTCTCTCTCTCGATATCTCTTTCTCCCTCTCTCGATAATCTCTCTCTCTCTCGATATCTCTCTCTCTCTCTCTCGATATCTCTCTCTCGATATCTCTCTCATCCTCGATATCTCTCTCTCGATATCTCTCTACCTCGATACCCTCTCTCTCGATATCCCCCTGTCTCGATATCTCTCTCTCTCGATTTTTCTCTCTCTCGATATCTCTCTCTCTCGATATCTCTCTCTCTCGATATCTCTCTCTCTCGATATCTCTCTCTCTCGATATCTCTATCGATATCTCTCTCTCTTGATATATCTCTCTCTCTCTGTACATCTCACTCTCTCAATATCTCTCTCTTGATATCTCTCTCTCGATATCGCTCTCTCGATATCTCTCTCTCTCTCTCGATATCTCTCTCTCTGGATATCTCTCTCTCTCTCTCTCTCAATATCTCTCTCTCAATCTCAATAGCTCTCTCTCTCGATATCTCTCTCTCTCTCAATATCTCTCTCCCTCTCTTGATATCTCTCTCCCTCTCGCGATATCCCTCTCTCCCTCTCTTGATATCTCTCTCCCTCTCTCGATATCTCTCTTCCTCTCTCGATATCTCTCTCTCTCTCTCAATATCTCTCTTGATGTTTCACTCTCTCAATATCTCTCTCTCTCGATATCTCTCTCTCTCGATATCTCTCTCTCTCTCGATATCTCTCACTCTCGATATCTCTCACTCTCGATATCTCTCTCTCTCGATATCTCTGTCTCGATATCTCTCTCTATCGATATATCTCTCTCTCTCTCGATATCTCTCTCTCTCTCTCGATATCTCTCTCTCTCTCTCGATATCTCTCTCTCGATATCTCTCTCTCGATATCTCTCTCTCTCGATATATCTCTCTCTCGATATCTCTCTCTCTCTCTCGATATCTCTCTCTCTAGATCTCTCTCTCTCTCTCTCTCTCAATATCTCTCTCTCAATCTCGATAGCTCTCTCTCTCGATATGTCTCTCTCTCAATATCTCTCTCCCTCTCTTGATATCTCTCTCCCTCTCGCGATATCGCTCTCTCCCTCTCTCGATATCTCTCTCTCCCTCTCTCGATATCTCTCTCTCCCTCTCTCAATATCTCTCTTGATATTTCCCTCTCTTGAAATCTCTCTCTCTTGATATCTCTCTCTCAATATCTCTCTCTCGATATCTCTCTCTCTCGATATCTCTCTCTCTCGATATCTCTCTCTCTCGATATCTCTCTCTCGATATCTGTCTCTCTCAATATCTCTCTCTTGATATCTCTGTCTCGATATCTCTCTCTCTCGATATATCTCTCTCTCTCTCGATATCTCTCTCTCTCTCGATATCTCTCTCTCGATATCTCTCTCTCGATATCTCTCTCTCGATATCTCTCTCTCTCGATATCTCTCTCTCTCTCTTGATATCTCTCTCTCTGGATATCTCTCTCTCTCACTCTCTCTCGATATCTCTCTCTCAATCTCGATAGCTCTCTCTCTCGATATCTCTCTCTCTCTCAATATCTCTCTCCCACTCTTGATATCTCTCTCCCTCTCGCGATATCCCTCTCTCCTTCTCTCGATATCTCTCTCTCCCTCTCTCGATATCTCTCTCTCTCTCTCGATCTCTCTCTCTCTGGATATCTCTCTCTCTCTCTCTCTCGATATCTCTCTCTCAATCTCGATAGCTCTCTCTCTCGATATCTCACTCTCTCTCAATATCTCTCTCCCACTCTGGATATCTCTCTCCCTCTCGCGATATCCCTCTCTCCCTCTCTCGATATCTCTCTCTCCCTCTCTCGATATCTCTCTTCCTCTCTCGATATCTCTCTCTCCCTCTCTCAATATCTCTCTTGATATTTCCCTCTCGAAATCTCTCTCTCGATATCTCTCTCTCTCAATATCTCTCTCTCGATATCTCTCTCGATATCTCTCTCTCTCGATATCTCTCTCTCTCTCGATATCTCTCTCTCTCGATATCTCTCTCTCGATATCTCTCTCTCTCTCGATATCTCACTCTCGGTATCTCTCTCTCTCGATACCACCCTCTCTCGATACCTCCCTCTCTCAATATATCCCTCTCTCGATATCTCCCTCTCTCGATAAATCCCTCTCTCGATATCTCCCTCTCTCGATATCTCCCTATCTCGATATCTCCCTCTCTCGATATCTCCCTCTCTCGATATCTCCCTCTCTCGATATCTCTCTCTCCCTCTCTCGATATCTCTCTTTCCCTCTCGATATCTCTCTCTCTCATTATCTCTCTCTCTCTCTCGATATCTCATCTCTCTCTCTCCATATATCTCTCTCCATTTCTCTCTCAATATATCTCTCTCTCTTGATATCTCTTTCTCTCGATATCCCTCTCTCTCTCGATATCTGTCTCTCTCTCTCGATATCTCTCTCCCTCTCTCTCGACATCTCTCTCGATAATCTCTCTCTCCCTCTCTCGATAATCTCTCTCTCCCTCTCTCGATATCTCTCTCTCCCTCTCTCGCTATATCTCTCTCTCTCTCAATATCTCTCTCTCTCTCGATATCCCTAACTCTCTCGATATCTCTCTCTCTCTCTCGATATCTCTCTCTCCCTCTCTCGCTATATCTCTCTCTCTCTCGATATCTCTCTCTCTCTCGATATCCCTAACTCTCTCGATATCTCTCTCTCCCTCTCTTGATATCTCTCTCTCTTGATATCTCTCTCTCTCTCTCGATATCTCTCTCTCCCTCTCGATAGCTCTCTCTCTCCCTTCGATATCTCTCTCTCTCTCAATATCTCTCTCCCTCTTTTGATATCTCTCTCTCCCTCTCGTGATATCTCTCTCTCCCTCTTTCGATATCTCACACTCCCTCTTTCGATATCTCTCTCCCTCTCTCGATATCTCTCTTGATGTTTCACTCTCTCGATATCTCTCTCTCTCTCGATATCTCTCTCTCTCGATATCTCTCTCTCTCTCTCTCGATATCTCTGTCTCGATATCACTCTCTCGATATCTCTCCCTCATTATATCTCTCTCTCTCGACATCCCACTATCTCAATATCTCTCTCTCAATATTTCTCTCTCGATATCTCTCTCTCGATATCCCTCTCTCTCGATATCTGTCTCTGTCTATCGATATCTCTCTCTCTCTCGATATCTCTTTCTCCCTCTCTCGATACTCTCTCTCTCTCTCGATATCTCTCTCTCTCTCTCGATATCTCTCTCTCTCGATATCTCTCTCATCCTCGATATCTCTCTCTCGATATCTCTCTCTCTCGATATCCCTCTCTCTCGACATCCCGCTGTCTCGATATCTCTCTCTCTTGATTTCTCTCTCTCTCGATATCTCTTTCTCTCGATATCTCTCTCTCTCGATATCTCTCTCTCTTGATATCTCTCTCTCTTGATATCTCTCTCTCTCGATATCTCTATCGATATCTCTCTCTCTCGATATCTCTCTCTCTGTACATCTCACTCTCTCAATATCTCTCTCTCGATATCTCTCTCTCTCGATATCTCTCTCTCTCGATATCTCTCTCTCTCGATATCTCTCTCTCTCGATATCTCTCTCTCTCGATATCTCTCTCTCTCGATATCTCTCTCTCTCGATATCTCTCTGTCTCGATATCTCTCTCTCGATATCTCTCTCTCGATATCTCTCTCTCGATATCTCTCTCTCGATATCTCTCTCTCGATATCTCTCTCTCTCGATATCTCTCTCTCTCAATATCTCACTCTCTCGATATCTCTCACTCTCGATATCATTCTCTCCCTCTCTCAATATATCTCTCTCTCTGGATATCCCTCTCTCTCTCGATATCTGTCTCTGTCTGTCGATATGTCTCTCTCTCTCGATATCTCTCTCTCCCTCTCTCGTTAATCTCTCTCTCTCTCTCTCGATATCTCTCTCTCTCTCGAAATCTCTCTCTCGATATCTCTCTCATCCTCGATATCTCTCTCCCGATATCTCTCTCTCTGTATCCCTCTCTCTCGATATCCCCCTCTCTCGATAACCCCCTCTCTCGATATCCCTCTCTCTCGATATCTCTCTCGATATCTCTCTCTCATGATATCTCTCTCTCTTGATATCTCTATCGATATCTCTCTCTCTCGATATCTCTCTCTCTGTACATCTCACTCTCTCAATATCTCTCTCTCGATATCTCTCTCTCTCGATATCTCTCTCTCTCGATATCTCTCTCTCTCTCTCAATATCTCTCTTGATGTTTCACTCTCTCAATATCTCTCTCTCTTGATATCTCTCTCTCTCGATATCTCTCTCTCTCGATATCTCTCACTCTCGATATCTCTCTCTCTCGATATCTCTGTCTCGATATCTCTCTCTCTCGATATATCTCTCTCTCTCTCGATATCTGTCTCTCTCTCTCGATATCTCCCTCTCCCTCTCTCGATATCTCTCTCCCACTCTCGATATCTCTCTCTCCCTCTCTCGATATCTCTCTTGATGTTTCACTCTCTCGATATCTCTCTCTCTCTCGATATCTCTCTCTCTCGATATCTCTCTCTCTCGCTATCTCTCTCTCTCTCTCTCGATATCTCTGTCTCGATATCACTCTCTCGATATCTCTCCCTCATTATATCTCTCTCTCTCGACATCCCACTATCTCAATATCCCTCTCTCAATATCTCTCACTCGATATCTCTCTCTCGATATCTCTCTCTCTCAATATCTCTCTCGACATCTCTCTCTCTCGATATCTCTCTCGATATCTCTCTCTCTCGATATCTCTCTCTCTCGATATCTCTCTCTCTCGATATCTCTCTCTCTCGATATCTCTCTCTATATATCTCTCTCGATATCTCTCTCTCTCAATATCTCTCTCTCTCGATATCTCTCTCCATATTTCTCGATATCTCTCTGTCGATATCTCTCTCTCTCCCTCTCTCGATATCATTCTCTCCCTCTCAATATATCTCTCTCTCTTGATATCTCTCTCTCTCGATATCCCTCTCTCTCGATATCTGTCTCTGTCTCTCGATATCTCTCTCTCTCTCTCTTGATAATCTCTCACTCCCTCTCTCGATATCTCTCTCTCCCTCTCTCGATATCTCGCTCTCTCTCGATATCTCTCTCTCTCTCGATATCCCTCTCTCTGTCGATATCTCTCTCTCTCTCTCTCGATATCTCTCTCTCGCTCTCTCAATATCTCTCTCTCTTGATATCTCGCTCTCTCTCGATATCCCTCTTTCCCACTCGATAGCTTTCTCTCTCCCTCTCGATATCTCTCTCTCTCTCAATATCTCTCTCCCTCTCTTGATATCTCTCTCTCCCTCTCGCGATATCTCTCTCTTCCTCTCTCGATATCTCTCTCTCTCCCTCTCTCGATATCTCTCTCCCTTTCTCGATATCTCTCTCTCCCTCTCTCAATATCTCTCTTGATATTTCCCTCTCTCAATATATGTCTCTCTCGATATCTCTGTCTCTCGATATCTCTCTCTCTTGATATCTCTTTTGATATCTCTCTCTCTCAATATCTCACTCTCTCAATATCTCTCTCTCTCTCGATATCATTCTCTCCCTCTCTCAATATATCTCTCTCTCTTGATATCTCTCTCTCTCGATATCCCTCTCTCTCGATATCTGTCTCTGTCTGTCGATATCTCTCTCTCTCTCGATATCTCTTTCTCCCTCTCTCGATAATCTCTCTCTCTCTCGATATCTCTGTCTCTCTCTCTCGATATCTCTCTCTCGATATCTCTCTCATCCTCGATATCTCTCTCTCGATATCTCTCTACCTCGATACCCTCTCTCTCGATATCCCCCTGTCTCGATATCTCTCTCTCTCTCTCGATTTTTCTCTCTCTCGATATCTCTCTCTCTCGATATCTCTCTCTCTCGATATCTCTCTCTCTCGATATCTCTCTCTCTCGATATCTCTATCGATATCTCTCTCTCTTGATATCTCTCTCTCTGTACATCTCACTCTCTCAATATCTCTCTCTTGATATCTCTCTCTCGATATCGCTCTCTCGATATCTCTCTCTCTCGATATCTCTCTCTCTCTCTCGATATCTCTCTCTCTGGATATCTCTCTCTCTCTCTCTCTCAATATCTCTCTCTCAATCTCGATAGCTCTCTCTCTCGATATCTCTCTCTCTCTCAATATCTCTCTCCCTCTCTTGATATCTCTCTCCCTCTCGCGATATCCCTCTCTCCCTCTCTCGATATCTCTCTCCCTCTCTCGATATCTCTCTTCCTCTCTCGATATCTCTCTCTCTCTCTCAATATCTCTCTTGATGTTTCACTCTCTCAATATCTCTCTCTCTCGATATCTCTCTCTCTCGATATCTCTCTCTCTCGATATCGCTCACACTCGATATCTCTCTCTCTCGATATCTCTGTCTCGATATCTCTCTCTCTCGATATCTCTCTCTCTCTCTCGATATCTCTCTCTCTCTCTCGATATCTCTCTCTCTCTCTCGATATCTCTCTCTCGATATCTCTCTCTCGATATCTCTCTCTCGATATCTCTCTCTCTCGATATATATCTCTCTCGATATCTCTCTCTCTCTCTCGATATCTCTCTCTCTAGATCTCTCTCTCTCTCTCTCTCTCAATATCTCTCTCTCAATCTCGATAGCTTTCTCTCTCGATATGTCTCTCTCTCAATATCTCTCTCCCTCTCTTGATATCTCTCTCCCTCTCGCGATATCGCTCTCTCCCTCTCTCGATATCTCTCTCTCCCTCTCTCGATATCTCTCTCTCCCTCTCTCAATATCTCTCTTGATATTTCCCTCTCTCGAAATCTCTCTCTCTTGATATCTCTCTCTCTCAATATCTCTCTCCCTCTCTTGATATCTCTCTCCCTCTCGCGATATCCCTCTCTCCCTCTCTCGATATCTCTCTCTCCCTCTCTCGATATCTCTCTCTCCCTCTCTCAATATCTCTCTTGATATTTCCCTCTCTCGAAATCTCTCTCTCTTGATATCTCTCTCTCTCAATATCTCTCTCTCTCGATATCTCTCTCTCGATATCTCTCTCTCTCAATATCTCTCTCTTGATATCTCTGTCTCGATATCTCTCTCTCTCGATATATCTCTCTCTCTCTCGATATCTCTCTCTCTCTCGATATCTCCCTCTCGATATCTCTCTCTCGATATCTCTCTCTCTCGATATCTCTCTCTCTCTCTCGATATCTCTCTCTCTGGATATCTCTCTCTCTCTCTCTCTCGATATCTCTCTCTCAATCTCGATAGCTCTCTCTCTCGATATCTCTCTCTCTCTCAATATCTCTCTCCCACTCCTGATATCTCTCTCCCTCTCGCGATATCCCTCTCTCCCTCTCTCGATATCTCTCTCTCCCTCTCTCGATATCTCTCTCTCTCTCTTGATCTCTCTCTCTCTGGATATCTCTCTCTCTCTCTCTCTCGATATCTCTCTCTCAATCTCGATAGCTCTCTCTCTCGATATCTCACTCTCTCTCAATATCTCTCTCCCACTATTGATATCTCTCTCCCTCTCGCGATATCCCTCTCTCCCTCTCTCGATATCTCTCTCTCCCTCTCTCGATATCTCTCTTCCTCTCTCGATATCTCTCTCTCCCGCTCTCAATATCTCTCTTGATATTTCCCTCTCTCGAAATCTCTCTCTCGATATCTCTCTCTCTCAATATCTCTCTCTCGATATCTCTCTCGATATCTCTCTCTCTCGATATCTCTCTCTCTCTCGATATCTCTCTCTCTCGATATCTCTCTCTCTCGATATCTCTCTCTCTCTCGATATCTCACTCTCGGTATCTCTCTCTCTCGATACCACCCTCTCTCGATATCTCCCTCTCTCAATATATCCCTCTCTCGATATCTCCCTCTCTCGATAAATCCCTCTCTCGATATCTCCCTCTCTCGATATCTCCCTATCTCGATATCTCCCTCTCTCGATATCTCCCTCTCACGATATCTCCCTCTCTCGATATCTCCCTCTCTCGATATCTCCCTCTCTCAATATCTCTCTCTCCCTCTCTCGATATCTCTCTTTCCCTCTCGATATCTCTCTCTCTCATTATCTCTCTCTCTCTCTCGATATCTCATCTCTCTCTCTCCATATATCTCTCTCCTTTCTCTCTCAATATATCTCTCTCTCTTGATATCTCTTTCTCTCGATATCCCTCTCTCTCTCGATATCTGTCTCTCTCTCTCCCTCTCTCTCGACATCTCTCTCGATAATCTCTCTCTCCCTCTCTCGATATCTCTCTCTCCCTCTCTCGCTATATCTCTCTCTCTCTCAATATCTCTCTCTCTCTCGATATCCATAACTCTCTCGATATCTCTCTCTCTCTCGATATCTCTCTCTCCCTCTCTCGCTATATCTCTCTCTCTCTCGATATCTCTCTCTCTCTCGATATCCCTAACTCTCTCGATATCTCTCTCTCCCTCTCTTGATATCTCTCTCTCTTGATATCTCTCTCTCTCACTCGATATCTCTCTCTCCCTCTCGATAGCTCTCTCTCTCCCTCTCGATATCTCTCTCTCTCTCAATATCTCTCTCCCTCTTTTGATTTCTCTCTCTCCCTCTCGTGATATCTCTCTCTCCCTCTCTCGATATCTCACACTCCCTCTTTCGATATCTCTCTCCCTCTCTCGATATCTCTCTTGATGTTTCACTCTCTCGATATCTCTCTCTCTCGATATCTCTCTCTCTCGATATCTCTCTCTCTCTCTCGATATCTCTGTCTCGATATCACTCTCTCGATATCTCTCCCTCATTATATCTCTCTCTCTCGACATCCCACTATCTCAATATCTCTCTCTCGATATCTCTCTCTCGATATCCCTCTCTCTCGATATCTGTCTCTGTCTATCGATATCTCTCTCTCTCTCGATATCTCTTTCTCCCTCTCTCGATAATCTCTCTCTCTCTCGATATCTCTCTCTCTCTCTCGATATCTCTCTCTCTCGATATCTCTCTCATCCTCGATATCTCTCTCTCGATATCTCTCTCTCTCGATATCCCTCTCTCTCGACATCCCGCTGTCTCGATATCTCTCTCTCTCGATTTCTCTCTCTCTCGATATCTCTTTCTCTCGATATCTCTCTCTCTCGATATCTCTCTCTCTTGATATCTCTCTCTCTTGATATCTCTCTCTCTCGATATCTCTATCGATATCTCTCTCTCTCGATATCTCTCTCTCTGTACATCTCACTCTCTCAATATCTCTCTCTCGATATCTCTCTCTCTCGATATCTCTCTCTCTCGATATCTCTCTCTCTCGATATCTCTCTCTCTCG
Organism: Isurus oxyrinchus; assembly: GCA_026770705.1. Classification (NCBI taxonomy): domain Eukaryota; kingdom Metazoa; phylum Chordata; class Chondrichthyes; order Lamniformes; family Lamnidae; genus Isurus; species Isurus oxyrinchus. Next base: position 324,161 of record JANJGN010000594.1, on the reverse strand, counting down.
ATATCTCTTTCTCTCGATATCTCTCTCTCTCGATATCTCTCTCTCTCGATATCTCTCTCTCTCGATATCTCTCTCTCTCGATATCTCTCTCTCTCGATATCTCTCTGTCTCGATATCTCTCTCTCGATATCTCTCTCTCGATATCTCTCTCTCGATATCTCTCTCTCTCGATATCTCTCTCTCTCAATATCTCACTCTCTCGATATCTCTCACTCTCGATATCATTCTCTCCCTCTCTCAATATATCTCTCTCTCTCGATATCCCTCTCTCTCTCGATATCTGTCTCTGTCTGTCGATATGTCTCTCTCTCTCGATATCTCTCTCTCCCTCTCTCGTTAATCTCTCTCTCTCTCTCTCGATATCTCTCTCTCTCTCGAAATCTCTCTCTCGATATCTCTCTCATCCTCGATATCTCTCTCCCGATATCTCTCTCTCTGTATCCCTCTCTCTCGATATCCCCCTCTCTTGATAACCCCCTCTCTCGATATCCCTCTCTCTCGATATCTCTCTCGATATCTCTCTCTCATGATATCTCTCTCTCTTGATATCTCTATCGATATCTCTCTCTCTCGATATCTCTCTCTCTGTACATCTCACTCTCTCAATATCTCTCTCTCGATATCTCTCTCTCTCGATATCTCTCTCTCTCGATATCTCTCTCTCTCTCTCAATATCTCTCTTGATGTTTCACTCTCTCAATATCTCTCTCTCTTGATATCTCTCTCTCTCGATATCTCTCTCTCTCGATATCTCTCACTCTCGATATCTCTCTCTCTCGATATCTCTGTCTCGATATCTCTCTCTCTCGATATATCTCTCTCTCTCTCGATATCTGTCTCTCTCTCTCGATATCTCTCTCTCTCTCTCGATATCTCTCTCTCGATATCTCTCTCTCGATATCTCTCTCTCTCGATATATCTCTCTCTCGATATCTCTCTCTCTCTCTCGATATCTCTCTCTCTGGATATCTCTCTCTCTCTCTCTCTCTCGACATCTCTCTCTCTCGACATCTCTCTCTCTCGATATCTCTCTCGATATCTCTCTCTCTCGATATCTCTCTCTCTCGATATCTCTCTCTATATATCTCTCTCTCGATATCTCTCTCTCTCGATATCTCTCTCTCTCGATCTCTCTCTCTCTCTATCTCTCGCTCTCGATATCTCTCTCTCTCGATATCTCTCTCTCGATATCTCTCTCTCTCGACCTCTCTTTCTCTCTCTCGATATCTCTCTATTCTTCGATATCTCTCTCTCGATATCTCTCTCTCTCTCGATATCTCTCTCTCTTGATATCTCTCTCTTTCTCGATATCCCTCTCTCGCGATTGCTCTCTCTCTTGATATCCCTCTCTCTCGATATCCCTCTCTCTCGATGTCCCTCTCTCTCGATGTCCCTCTCTCTCGATATCCCTCTCTCTCGATATCCCTCTCTCTCGATATCCCTCTCTCTCGATATCTCTCTCCATATTTCTCGATATCTCTCTCTCGATATCTCTCCCTCTCTCGATATCATTCTCTCCCTCTCTCAATATATCTCTCTCTCTCGATATCCCTCTCTCTCTCGATATCTGTCTCTCTCTCTCCCTCTCTCTCGACATCTCTCTCGATAATCTCTCTCTCCCTCTCTCGATATCTCTCTCTCCCTCTCTCGCTATATCTCTCTCTCTCTCAATATCTCTCTCTCTCTCGATATCCCTAACTCTCTCGATATCTCTCTCTCTCTCGATATCTCTCTCTCCCTCTCTCGCTATATCTCTCTCTCTCTCGATATCTCTCTCTCTCTCGATATCCCTAACTCTCTCGATATCTCTCTCTCCCTCTCTTGATATCTCTCTCTCTTGATATCTCTCTCTCTCACTCGATATCTCTCTCTCCCTCTCGATAGCTCTCTCTCTCCCTCTCGATATCTCTCTCTCTCTCAATATCTCTCTCCCTCTTTTGATTTCTCTCTCTCCCTCTCGTGATATCTCTCTCTCCCTCTCTCGATATCTCACACTCCCTCTTTCGATATCTCTCTCCCTCTCTCGATATCTCTCTTGATGTTTCACTCTCTCGATATCTCTCTCTCTCTCGATATCTCTCTCTCTCGATATCTCTCTCTCTCTCTCGATATCTCTGTCTCGATATCACTCTCTCGATATCTCTCCCTCATTATATCTCTCTCTCTCGACATCCCACTATATCAATATCTCTCTCTCAATATCTCTCTCTCGATATCTCTCTCTCGATATCCCTCTCTCTCGATATCTGTCTCTGTCTATCGATATCTCTCTCTCTCTCGATATCTCTTTCTCCCTCTCTCGATAATCTCTCTCTCTCTCGATATCTCTCTCTCTCTCTCGATATCTCTCTCTCTCGATATCTCTCTCATCCTCGATATCTCTCTCTCGATATCTCTCTCTCTCGATATCCCTCTCTCTCGACATCCCGCTGTCTCGATATCTCTCTCTCTCGATTTCTCTCTCTCTCGATATCTCTTTCTCTCGATATCTCTCTCTCTCGATATCTCTCTCTCTTGATATCTCTCTCTCTTGATATCTCTCTCTCTCGATATCTCTATCGATATCTCTCTCTCTCGATATCTCTCTCTCTGTACATCTCACTCTCTCAATATCTCTCTCTCGATATCTCTCTCTCTCGATATCTCTCTCTCTCGATATCTCTTTCTCTCGATATCTCTCTCTCTCGATATCTCTCTCTCTCGATATCTCTCTCTCTCGATATCTCTCTCTCGATATCTCTCTCTCTCGATATCTCTCTCTCTCGATATCTCTCTCTCTCGATATCTCTCTCTCTCGATATCTCTCTGTCTCGATATCTCTCTCTCGATATCTCTCTCTCGATATCTCTCTCTCGATATCTCTCTCTCGATATCTCTCTCTCTCGATATCTCTCTCTCTCAATATCTCACTCTCTCGATATCTCTCACTCTCGATATCATTCTCTCCCTCTCTCAATATATCTCTCTCTCTCGATATCCCTCTCTCTCTCGATATCTGTCTCTGTCTGTCGATATGTCTCTCTCTCTCGATATCTCTCTCTCCCTCTCTCGTTAATCTCTCTCTCTCTCTCTCGATATCTCTCTCTCTCTCGAAATCTCTCTCTCGATATCTCTCTCATCCTCGATATCTCTCTCCCGATATCTCTCTCTCTGTATCCCTCTCTCTCGATATCCCCCTCTCTCGATAACCCCCTCTCTCGATATCCCTCGCTCTCGATATCTCTCTCGATATCTCTCTTCATGATATCTCTCTCTCTTGATATCTCTATCGATATCTCTCTCTCTCGATATCTCTCTCTCTGTACATCTCACTCTCTCAATATCTCTCTCTCGATATCTCTCTCTCTCGATATCTCTCTCTCTCGATATCTCTCTCTCTCTCTCAATATCTCTCTTGATGTTTCACTCTCTCAATATCTCTCTCTCTTGATATCTCTCTCTCTCGATATCTCTCTCTCTCGATATCTCTCACTCTCGATATCTCTCACTCTCGATATCTCTCTCTCTCGATATCTCTGTCTCGATATCTCTCTCTCTCGATATATCTCTCTCTCTCTCGATATCTGTCTCTCTCTCTCGATATCTCTCTCTCTCTCTCGATATCTCTCTCTCGATATCTCTCTCTCGATATCTCTCTCTCTCGATATCTCTCTCTCTCTCTCGATATCTCTCTCTCTGGATATCTCTCTCTCTCTCTCTCTCGACATCTCTCTCTCTCGACATCTCTCTCTCTCGACATCTCTCTCTCTCGACATCTCTCTCTCTCGATATCTCTCTCTCTCGATATCTCTCTCTCTCGATATCTCTCTCTATATATCTCTCTCTCGATATCTCTCTCTCTCGATATCTCTCTCTCTCGATATCTCTCTCTCTCGATCTCTCTCTCTATCTCTCGCTCTCGATATCTCTCTCTCTCGATATCTCTCTCTCGATATCTCTCTCTCTCGACCTCTCTTTCTCTCTCTCGATATCTCTCTATTCTTCGATATCTCTCTCTCGATATCTCTCTCTCTCTCGATATCTCTCTCTCTTGATATCTCTCTCTTTCTCGATATCCCTCTCTCGCGATTGCTCTCTCTCTCGATATCCCTCTCTCTCGATATCCCTCTCTCTCGATGTCCCTCTCTCTCGATGTCCCTCTCTCTCGATATCCCTCTCTCTCGATATCCCTCTCTCTCGATATCCCTCTCTCTCGATATCCCTCTCTCTCGATATCCCTCTCTCTCGATATCTCTCTCCATATTTCTCGATATCTCTCTCTCGATATCTCTCCCTCTCTCGATATCATTCTCTCCCTCTCTCAATATATCTCTCTCTCTCGATATCTCTCTCTCTCGATATCCCTCTCTCTCTCGATATCTGTCTCTGTCTCTCTCGATAATCTCTCACTCCCTCTCTCGATATCTCTCTCTCCCTCTCTCGATATCTCTCTCTCTCTCGATATCTCTCTCTCTCTCGATATCCCTCTCTCTGTCGATATGTCTCTCTCTCGATAGCTCTCTCTTGATATCTCTCTCTCGATATCTCTCTCTCGATATCTCTCTCTCTCGATATATCTCTCTCTCGATATCTCTCTCTCTCTCTCGATATCTCTCTCTCTGGATATCTCTCTCTCTCTCTCTCTCGACATCTCTCTCTCTCAACATCTCTCTCTCGATATCTCTCTCGATATCTCTCTCTCTCGATATCTCTCTCTCTCGATATCTCTCTCTCTCGATATCTCTCTCTCGATATCTCTCTCTCGATATCTCTCTCTCTCGATATCTCTCTCTCTCGATATCTCACTCTCTCGATATCTCTCTCTCTCGATATCTCTCTCTCTCGATCTCTCTCTCTCTCTATCTCTCGCTCTCGATATCTCTCTCTCTCGATATCTCTCTCTCGATATCTCTCTCTCTCGACCTCTCTTTCTCTCTCTCTCGATATCTCTCTATTCTTCGATATCTCTCTCTCGATATCTCTCTCTCTGTACATCTCACTCTCTCAATATCTCTCTCTCGATATCTCTCTCTCTCAATATCTCTCTCTCTCGATATCTCTCTCTCGATATCTCTCTCTCTCGATATCTCTCTCTCTCGATATCTCTCTCTCTCTCTCAATATCTCTCTTGATGTTTCACTCTCTCAATATCTCTCTCTCTCGATATCTCTCTCTCTCGATATCTCTCTCTCTCGATATCTCTCACTATCGATATCTCTCTCTCTCGATATCTCTGTCTCGATATCTCTCTCTCTCGATATATCTCTCTCTCTCGATATCTCTCTCTCTTTCTCGATATCTCTCTCTCTCTCGTTATCTCTCTCTCGATATCTCTCTCTCGATATCTCTCTCTCGATATCTCTCTCTCTCGATATATCTCTCTCTCGATATTTCTCTCTCTGGATATCTCTCTCTCTCTCTCTCTCAATATCTCTCTCTCAATCTCGATAGCTCTCTCTCTCGATATCTCTCTTTCTCTCAATATCTCTCTCCCTCTCTTGATATCATTCTCCCTCTCGCGATATCCCTCTCTCCCTCTCTCGATATCTCTCTCTCTCTCTCTCGATATCTCTCTTCCTCTCTCAATATCTATCTCTCCCTCTCTCAATATCTCTCTTGATATTTCCCTCTCTCGAAATCTCTCTCTCTCGTTATCTCTCTCTCTCAATATCTCTCTCTCGATATCTCTCTCGATATCTCTCTCTCTCGATATCTCTCTCCCTCGATATCTCTCTCTCTCGATATCTCTCTCTCTCGATATATCTCTCTCTCTCTCGATATCTCTCTCTCTCTCTCGATATCTCTCTCTCTCTCTCGATATCACTCTCTCGATATCTCTCTCTCGATATCTCTCTCTCTCGATATCTCTCTCTCTCTCTCTCTCGATATCTCTCTCTCTCTGGATATCTCTCTCTCTCTCTCTCTCTCGATATCTCTCTCTAAATCTCGATAGCTCTCTCTCTCGATATCTCTCTCTCTCTCAATATCTCTCTCCCACTCTTGATATCTCTCTCACTCTCGCGATATCCCTCTCTCCCTCTCTCGATATCTCTCTCTCCCTCTCTCGATATCTCTCTTCCTCTCTCGATATCTCTCTCTCCCTCTCTCAATATCTCTCTTGATATTTCCCTCTCTCAAAATCTCTCTCTCTCAATATCTCTCTCTCGATATCTCTCTCGATATCTCTCTCTCTCTCTCTCAATATCTCTCTTGATGTTTCACTCTCTCAATATCTCTCTCTCTCGATATCTCTCTCTCTCGATATCTCTCTCTCTCGAGATCTCTCACTCTCGATATCTGTCTCTCTCGATATCTCTGTCTCGATATCTCTCTCTCTCGATATATCTCTCCCTCTCTCGATATCTCTCTCTCTCTCTCGATATCTCTCTCTCGATATCTCTCTCTCTCGATATATCTCTCTCTCGATATCTCTCTCTCTCTCTCGATATCTCTCTCTCTGGATATCTCTCTCTCTCTCTCTCAATATCTCTCTCTCAATCTCGATAGCTCTCTCTCTCGATATCTCTCTCTCTCTCAATATCTCTCCCTCTCTTGATATCTCTCTCCCTCTCGCGATATCCCTCTCTCCCTCTCTCGATATCTCTCTCTCCCTCTCTCGATATCTCTCTTCCTCTCTCGATATCTCTCTCTCCCTCTCTCAATATCTCTCTTGATATTTCCCTCTCTCGAAATCTCTCTCTCTCGATATCTCTCTCTCTCGATATCTCTCTCTCTCGATATCTCTCTCTCTCGATATCTCTCTCTCTCGATATCTCTCTCTCTCAATATCTCTCTCTTGATATCTCTCTCTCTCGAAATCTCTCTCTCTCTCTCGATATCTCTCTCTCTCTCTCGATATCTCTCTCCGATATCTCTCTCTCGATATCTCTCTCTCTCGATATCTCTCTCTCTCTCTCTCGATATCTCTCTCTCTCTCTCGATATCTCTCTCTCTCTCTCTCGATATCACTCTCTCTGGATATCTCTCTCTCTCCCTCTCTCGATATCTCTCTCTCAATCTCGATAGCTCTCTCTCGATATCTCTCTCTCTCTCAATATCTCTCTCCCACTCTCGATATCTCTCTCTCTCTCTCGATATCTCTCTCTCCCTCTCTCGATAATCTCTCTCTCTCTCTCGATATCTCTCTCTCTCTCGAAGTCTCTCTCTCGATATCTCTCTCATCCTCGATATCTCTCTCTCGATATCTCTCTCTCTGTATCCCTCTCTCTCGAAATCCCCCTCTCTCGATATCCCCCTCTCTCGATATCCCTGTCTCTCGATATCTCTCTCTCGATATCTCTCTCTCGATATATCTCTCTCTCGATATCTCTCTCTCTCTCTCGATATCTCTCTCTCTGGATATCTCTCTCTCTCTCTCTCTCAATATCTCTCTCTCAATCTCGATAGCTCTCTCTCTCGATATCTCTCTCTCTCTCAATATCTCTCTCCCTCTCTTGATATCTCTCTCCCTCTCGCGATATCCCTCTCTCTTGCTCACTCGATATCTCTCTCTCCCTCTCTCGATATCTCTCTTCCTCTCTTGATATCTCTCTCTCCCTCTCTCAATATCTCTCTTGATATTTCCCTCTCTCGAAATCTCTCTCTCTCGATATCTCTCTCTCTCAATATCTCTCTCTCGATATCTCTCTCGATATCTCTCTCTCTCGATATCTCTCTCTCTCGATATCTCTCTCTCTCTCTCAATATCTCTCTTGATGTTTCACTCTCTCAATATCTCTCTCTCTCGATATCTCTCTCTCTCGATATCTCTCTCTCTCGATATCTCTCACTATCGATATCTCTCTCTCTCGATATCTCTGTCTCGATATCTCTCTCTCTCGATATATCTCTCTCTCTCGATATCTCTCTCTCTTTCTCGATATCTCTCTCTCTCTCGTTATCTCTCTCTCGATATCTCTCTCTCGATATCTCTCTCTCGATATCTCTCTCTCTCGATATATCTCTCTCTCGATATCTCTCTCTCTGGATATCTCTCTCTCTCTCTCTCTCAATATCTCTCTCTCAATCTCGATAGCTCTCTCTCTCGATATCTCTCTTTCTCTCAATATCTCTCTCCCTCTCTTGATATCATTCTCCCTCTCGCGATATCCCTCTCTCCCTCTCTCGATATCTCTCTCTCTCTCTCTCGATATCTCTCTTCCTCTCTCAATATCTATCTCTCCCTCTCTCAATATCTCTCTTGATATTTCCCTCTCTCGAAATCTCTCTCTCTCGTTATCTCTCTCTCTCAATATCTCTCTCTCGATATCTCTCTCGATATCTCTCTCTCTCGATATCTCTCTCCCTCGATATCTCTCTCTCTCGATATCTCTCTCTCTCGATATATCTCTCTCTCTCTCGATATCTCTCTCTCTCTCTCGATATCTCTCTCTCTCTCTCGATATCACTCTCTCGATATCTCTCTCTCGATATCTCTCTCTCTCGATATCTCTCTCTCTCTCTCTCTCAATATCTCTCTCTCTCTGGATATCTCTCTCTCTCTCTCTCTCTCGATATCTCTCTCTAAATCTCGATAGCTCTCTCTCTCGATATCTCTCTCTCTCTCAATATCTCTCTCCCACTCTTGATATCTCTCTCACTCTCGCGATATCCCTCTCTCCCTCTCTCGATATCTCTCTCTCCCTCTCTCGATATCTCTCTTCCTCTCTCGATATCTCTCTCTCCCTCTCTCAATATCTCTCTTGATATTTCCCTCTCTCAAAATCTCTCTCTCTCAATATCTCTCTCTCGATATCTCTCTCGATATCTCTCTCTCTCTCTCTCAATATCTCTCTTGATGTTTCACTCTCTCAATATCTCTCTCTCTCGATATCTCTCTCTCTCGATATCTCTCTCTCTCGAGATCTCTCACTCTCGATATCTGTCTCTCTCGATATCTCTGTCTCGATATCTCTCTCTCTCGATATATCTCTCCCTCTCTCGATATCTCTCTCTCTCTCTCGATATCTCTCTCTCGATATCTCTCTCTCTCGATATATCTCTCTCTCGATATCTCTCTCTCTCTCTCGATATCTCTCTCTCTGGATATCTCTCTCTCTCTCTCTCAATATCTCTCTCTCAATCTCGATAGCTCTCTCTCTCGATATCTCTCTCTCTCTCAATATCTCTCCCTCTCTTGATATCTCTCTCCCTCTCGCGATATCCCTCTCTCCCTCTCTCGATATCTCTCTCTCCCTCTCTCGATATCTCTCTTCCTCTCTCGATATCTCTCTCTCCCTCTCTCAATATCTCTCTTGATATTTCCCTCTCTCGAAATCTCTCTCTCTCGATATCTCTCTCTCTCGATATCTCTCTCTCTCGATATCTCTCTCTCTCGATATCTCTCTCTCTCAATATCTCTCTCTTGATATCTCTCTCTCTCGAAATCTCTCTCTCTCTCTCGATATCTCTCTCTCTCTCTCGATATCTCTCTCCGATATCTCTCTCTCGATATCTCTCTCTCTCGATATCTCTCTCTCTCTCTCTCGATATCTCTCTCTCTCTCTCGATATCTCTCTCTCTCTCTCTCGATATCACTCTCTCTGGATATCTCTCTCTCTCCCTCTCTCGATATCTCTCTCTCAATCTCGATAGCTCTCTCTCGATATCTCTCTCTCTCTCAATATCTCTCTCCCACTCTCGATATCTCTCTCTCTCTCTCGATATCTCTCTCTCCCTCTCTCGATAATCTCTCTCTCTCTCTCGATATCTCTCTCTCTCTCGAAGTCTCTCTCTCGATATCTCTCTCATCCTCGATATCTCTCTCTCGATATCTCTCTCTCTGTATCCCTCTCTCTCGAAATCCCCCTCTCTCGATATCCCCCTCTCTCGATATCCCTCTCTCTCGATATCTCTCTCTCGATATCTCTCTCTCGATATATCTCTCTCTCGATATCTCTCTCTCTCTCTCGATATCTCTCTCTCTGGATATCTCTCTCTCTCTCTCTCTCAATATCTCTCTCTCAATCTCGATAGCTCTCTCTCTCGATATCTCTCTCTCTCTCAATATCTCTCTCCCTCTCTTGATATCTCTCTCCCTCTCGCGATATCCCTCTCTCTTGCTCACTCGATATCTCTCTCTCCCTCTCTCGATATCTCTCTTCCTCTCTCGATATCTCTCTCTCCCTCTCTCAATATCTCTCTTGATATTTCCCTCTCTCGAAATCTCTCTCTCTCGATATCTCTCTCTCTCAATATCTCTCTCTCGATATCTCTCTCGATATCTCTCTCTCTCGATATCTCTATCGATATCTCTCTCTCTCGATATCTCTCTCTCTGTACATCTCACTCTCTCAATATCTCTCTCTCGATATCTCTCTCTCTCAATATCTCTCTCTCGATATCTCTCTCTCTCTCTCTCAATATCTCTCTTGATGTTTCACTCTCTCAATATCTCTCTCTCTCGATATCTCTCTCTCTCGATATCTCTCTCTCTCGATATCTCTCACTCTCGATATCTCTCTCTCTCGATATCTCTCTCTCTCGATATCTCTGTCTCGATATCTCTCTCTCTCGATATATCTCTCTCTCTCGATATCTCTCTCTCTCTCTCGATATCTCTCTCGATATCTCTCTCTCGATATCTCTCTCTCGATATCTCTCTCTCGATATCTCTCTCTTGATATCTCTCTCTCTCGATATATCTCTCTCTCGATATCTCTCTTTCTCTCTCGATATCTCTCTCTCTGGATATCTCTCTCTCTCTCTCTCTCAATATCTCTCTCTCAATCTCGATAGCTCTCTCTCTCGATATCTCTCTCTCTCTCAATATCTCTCTCCCTCTCTTGATATCTCTCTCCCTCTCGCGATATCCCTCTCTCTTGCTCACTCGATATCTCTCTCTCCCTCTCTCGATATCTCTCTTCCTCTCTCGATATCTCTCTCTCCCTCTCTCAATATCTCTCTTGATATTTCCCTCTCTCGAAATCTCTCTCTCTCGATATCTCTCTCTCTCAATATCTCTCTCTCGATATCTCTCTCGATATCTCTCTCTCTCGATATCTCTATCGATATCTCTCTCTCTCGATATCTCTCTCTCTGTACATCTCACTCTCTCAATATCTCTCTCTCGATATCTCTCTCTCTCAATATCTCTCTCTCGATATCTCTCTCTCTCTCTCTCAATATCTCTCTTGATGTTTCACTCTCTCAATATCTCTCTCTCTCGATATCTCTCTCTCTCGATATCTCTCTCTCTCGATATCTCTCACTCTCGATATCTCTCTCTCTCGATATCTCTCTCTCTCGATATCTCTGTCTCGATATCTCTCTCTCTCGATATATCTCTCTCTCTCGATATCTCTCTCTCTCTCTCGATATCTCTCTCGATATCTCTCTCTCGATATCTCTCTCTCGATATCTCTCTCTCGATATCTCTCTCTTGATATCTCTCTCTCTCGATATATCTCTCTCTCGATATCTCTCTTTCTCTCTCGATATCTCTCTCTCTGGATATCTCTCTCTCTCTCTCTCTCAATATCTCTCTCTCAATCTCGATAGCTCTCTCTCTCGATATCTCTCTCTCTCTCAATATCTCTCTCCCTCTCTTGATATCTCTCTCCCTCTCGCGATATCCCTCTCTCCCTCTCTCGATATCTCTCTCTCCCTCTCTCGATATCTCTCTTCCTCTCTCGATATCTCTCTCTCCCTCTCTCAATATCTCTCTTGATATTTCCCTCTCTCGAAATCTCTCTCTCTCGATATCTCTCTCTCTCAATATCTCTCTCTCGATATCTCTCTCGATATCTCTCTCTCTCGATATCTCTCTCTCTCGATATCTCTCTCTCTCGATATCTCTCTCTCTCAATATCTCTCTCTCTCAATATCTCTCTCTCTCAATATCTCTCTCTTGATATCTCTGTCTCGATATCTCTCTCTCTCGATATCTCTCTCTCTCTCTCGATATCTCTCTCTCTCTCTCGATATCTCTCTCTCGATATCTCTCTCTCTCGATATCTCTCTCTCTCTCGATATCAATCTCTCTGGAAATCACTCTCTCTCTCTCGATATCTCTCTCAATCTCGATAGCTCTCTCTCTCAATATCTCTCTCTCTCTCAATATCTTTCTCCCACTCTCGATATCTCTCTCTCTCTCTCGATATCTCTCTCTCGATATCTCTCTCTCGATATCTCTCTCTCTCGATATCTCTCTCTCTCTCTCGATATCTCTCTCTCTGGATATCTCTCTCTCTCTCTCTCTCGATATCTCTCTCTCTCGATATCTCTCTCTCTTTCGATATCTCTCTCTCTCGATATCTCTCTCTCTCGACATCTCTCTCTCTCAATATCTCTCTCTCTCGATATCTCTCTCTCTCTCGATATCTCACTCTCGGTATCTCTCTCTCTCGATACCGCCTTCTCTCGATATCTCCCTCTCTCGATATATCCCTCTCTCGATATCTCCCTCTCTCGATATCTCCATCTCTCGATATCTCCCTCTCTCGGTATCTCCCTCTCTCGATATCTCCCTCTCTCGATATCTCCCTCTCTTGATATCTCCCTCTCTCGATATCTCCCTCTCTCGATATCTCCCTCTCTCGATATCTCCCTCTCTCAATATCTCTCTCTCCCTCTCTCGATATCTCTCTCTCCCTCTCGATATCTCTCTCTCTCATTATCTCTCTCTCTCTCTCTCTCTCGATATCTCTCTCTCTCTCTCTCCATATCTGTCTCTCCATATCTCTCTCAATATATCTCTCTCTCTTGATATCTCTCTCTCTCGATATCCCTCTCTCTCTCGATATCTGTCTCTCTCTCTCGATATCTCTCTCCCTCTCTCTCGACATCTCTCTTGATAATCTCTCCCTCCCTCTCTCGATATCTCTCTCTCCCTCTCTCGCTATATCTCTCTCTCTCTCTCGATATCTCTCTCTCTCTCGATATCCCTAACTCTCTTGATATCTCTCTCTCTCTCTCGATATCTCTCTCTCCCTCTCTTGATATCTCTCTCTCTTGATATCTCTCTCTCTTGATATCTCTCTCTCTCTCTCGATATCTCTCTCTCCCTCTCTTGATATCTCTCTCTCTTGATATCTCTCTCTCTTGATATCTCTCTCTCTCTCTCGATATATCTCTCTCCCTCTCGATAGCTCTCTCTCTTCCTCTCGATATCTCTCTCTCTCTCAATATCTGTCTCCCTCTTTTGATATCTCTCTCTCCCTCTCGTGATATCTCTCTCTCCCTCTCTCGATATCTCCCTCTCCCTCTCTCGATATCTCTCTCCCTCTCTCGATATCTCTCTCTCGATATCTCTCTCTCTCGATATCTCTCTCTCTCGATATCTCACTCTCTCGATATCTCTCTCTCTCGATATCTCTCTCTCTCGATCTCTCTCTCTCTCTATCTCTCGCTCTCGATATCTCTCTCTCTCAATATCTCTCTCTCGATATCTCTCTCTCTCGACCTCTCTTTCTCTCTCTCTCGATATCTCTCTATTCTTCGATATCTCTCTCTCGATATCTCTCTCTCTGTACATCTCACTCTCTCAATATCTCTCTCTCGATATCTCTCTCTCTCAATATCTCTCTCTCTCGATATCTCTCTCTCGATATCTCTCTCTCTCGATATCTCTCTCTCTCGATATCTCTCTCTCTCTCTCAATATCTCTCTTGATGTTTCACTCTCTCAATATCTCTCTCTCTCGATATCTCTCTCTCTCGATATCTCTCTCTCTCGATATCTCTCACTATCGATATCTCTCTCTCTCGATATCTCTGTCTCGATATCTCTCTCTCTCGATATATCTCTCTCTCTCGATATCTCTCTCTCTTTCTCGATATCTCTCTCTCTCTCGTTATCTCTCTCTCGATATCTCTCTCTTGATATCTCTCTCTCGATATCTCTCTCTCTCGATATATCTCTCTCTCGATATCTCTCTCTCTGGATATCTCTCTCTCTCTCTCTCTCAATATCTCTCTCTCAATCTCGATAGCTCTCTCTCTCGATATCTCTCTTTCTCTCAATATCTCTCTCCCTCTCTTGATATCATTCTCCCTCTCGCGATATCCCTCTCTCCCTCTCTCGATATCTCTCTCTCTCTCTCTCGATATCTCTCTTCCTCTCTCAATATCAACTCTCCCTCTCTCAATATCTCTCTTGATATTTCCCTCTCTCGAAATCTCTCTCTCTCGTTATCTCTCTCTCTCAATATCTCTCTCTCGATATCTCTCTCGATATCTCTCTCTCTCGATATCTCTCTCCCTCGATATCTCTCTCTCTCGATATCTCTCTCTCTCGATATATCTCTCTCTCTCTCGATATCTCTCTCTCTCTCTCGATATCTCTCTCTCTCTCTCGATATCACTCTCTCGATATCTCTCTCTCGATATCTCTCTCTCTCGATATCTCTCTCTCTCTCTCTCTCGATATCTCTCTCTCTCTGGATATCTCTCTCTCTCTCTCTCTCTCGATATCTCTCTCTAAATCTCGATAGCTCTCTCTCTCGATATCTCTCTCTCTCTCAATATCTCTCTCCCACTCTTGATATCTCTCTCACTCTCGCGATATCCCTCTCTCCCTCTCTCGATATCTCTCTCTCCCTCTCTCGATATCTCTCTTCCTCTCTCGATATCTCTCTCTCCCTCTCTCAATATCTCTCTTGATATTTCCCTCTCTCAAAATCTCTCTCTCTCAATATCTCTCTCTCGATATCTCTCTCGATATCTCTCTCTCTCTCTCTCAATATCTCTCTTGATGTTTCACTCTCTCAATATCTCTCTCTCTCGATATCTCTCTCTCTCGATATCTCTCTCTCTCGAGATCTCTCACTCTCGATATCTGTCTCTCTCGATATCTCTGTCTCGATATCTCTCTCTCTCGATATATCTCTCCCTCTCTCGATATCTCTCTCTCTCTCTCGATATCTCTCTCTCGATATCTCTCTCTCTCGATATATCTCTCTCTCGATATCTCTCTCTCTCGATATCTCTCTCTCTGGATATCTCTCTCTCTCTCTCTCAATATCTCTCTCTCAATCTCGATAGCTCTCTCTCTCGATATCTCTCTCTCTCTCAATATCTCTCCCTCTCTTGATATCTCTCTCCCTCTCGCGATATCCCTCTCTCCCTCTCTCGATATCTCTCTCTCCCTCTCTCGATATCTCTCTTCCTCTCTCGATATCTCTCTCTCCCTCTCTCAATATCTCTCTTGATATTTCCCTCTCTCGAAATCTCTCTCTCTCGATATCTCTCTCTCTCGATATCTCTCTCTCTCGATATCTCTCTCTCTCGATATCTCTCTCTCTCGATATCTCTCTCTTGATATCTCTCTCTCTCGAAATCTCTCTCTCTCTCTCGATATCTCTCTCTCTCTCTCGATATCTCTCTCCGATATCTCTCTCTCGATATCTCTCTCTCTCGATATCTCTCTCTCTCTCGATATCTCTCTCTCTCTCTCTCGATATCTCTCTCTCTCTCTCTCGATATCACTCTCTCTGGATATCTCTCTCTCTCCCTCTCGCGATATCTCTCTCTCAATCTCGATAGCTCTCTCTCGATATCTCTCTCTCTCTCAATATCTCTCTCCCACTCTCGATATCTCTCTCTCTCGATATCTCTCTCTCCCTCTCTCGATAATCTCTCTCTCTCTCTCGATATCTCTCTCTCTCTCGAAGTCTCTCTCTCGATATCTCTCTCATCCTCGATATCTCTCTCTCGATATCTCTCTCTCTGTATCCCTCTCTCTCGAAATCCCCCTCTCTCGATATCCCCCTCTCTCGATATCCCTCTCTCTCGATATCTCTCTCTCGATATCTCTCTCTCGATATATCTCTCTCTCGATATCTCTCTCTCTCTCTCGATATCTCTCTCTCTGGATATCTCTCTCTCTCTCTCTCTCAATATCTCTCTCTCAATCTCGATAGCTCTCTCTCTCGATATCTCTCTCTCTCTCAATATCTCTCTCCCTCTCTTGATATCTCTCTCCCTCTCGCGATATCCCTCTCTCTTGCTCACTCGATATCTCTCTCTCCCTCTCTCGATATCTCTCTTCCTCTCTCGATATCTCTCTCTCCCTCTCTCAATATCTCTCTTGATATTTCCCTCTCTCGAAATCTCTCTCTCTCGATATCTCTCTCTCTCAATATCTCTCTCTCGATATCTCTCTCGATATCTCTCTCTCTCGATATCTCTATCGATATCTCTCTCTCTCGATATCTCTCTCTCTGTACATCTCACTCTCTCAATATCTCTCTCTCGATATCTCTCTCTCTCAATATCTCTCTCTCGATATCTCTCTCTCTCTCTCTCAATATCTCTCTTGATGTTTCACTCTCTCAATATCTCTCTCTCTCGATATCTCTCTCTCTCGATATCTCTCTCTCTCGATATCTCTCACTCTCGATATCTCTCTCTCTCGATATCTCTCTCTCTCGATATCTCTGTCTCGATATCTCTCTCTCTCGATATATCTCTCTCTCTCGATATCTCTCTCTCTCTCTCGATATCTCTCTCGATATCTCTCTCTCGATATCTCTCTCTCGATATCTCTCTCTCGATATCTCTCTCTTGATATCTCTCTCTCTCGATATATCTCTCTCTCGATATCTCTCTTTCTCTCTCGATATCTCTCTCTCTGGATATCTCTCTCTCTCTCTCTCTCAATATCTCTCTCTCAATCTCGATAGCTCTCTCTCTCGATATCTCTCTCTCTCTCAATATCTCTCTCCCTCTCTTGATATCTCTCTCCCTCTCGCGATATCCCTCTCTCCCTCTCTCGATATCTCTCTCTCCCTCTCTCGATATCTCTCTTCCTCTCTCGATATCTCTCTCTCCCTCTCTCAATATCTCTCTTGATATTTCCCTCTCTCGAAATCTCTCTCTCTCGATATCTCTCTCTCTCAATATCTCTCTCTCGATATCTCTCTCGATATCTCTCTCTCTCGATATCTCTCTCTCTCGATATCTCTCTCTCTCGATATCTCTCTCTCTCAATATCTCTCTCTCTCAATATCTCTCTCTCTCAATATCTCTCTCTTGATATCTCTGTCTCGATATCTCTCTCTCTCGATATCTCTCTCTCTCTCTCGATATCTCTCTCTCTCTCTCGATATCTCTCTCTCGATATCTCTCTCTCTCGATATCTCTCTCTCTCTCGATATCAATCTCTCTGGAAATCACTCTCTCTCTCTCGATATCTCTCTCAATCTCGATAGCTCTCTCTCTCAATATCTCTCTCTCTCTCAATATCTTTCTCCCACTCTCGATATCTCTCTCTCTCTCTCGATATCTCTCTCTCGATATCTCTCTCTCGATATCTCTCTCTCTCGATATCTCTCTCTCTCTCTCGATATCTCTCTCTCTGGATATCTCTCTCTCTCTCTCTCTCGATATCTCTCTCTCTCGATATCTCTCTCTCTTTCGATATCTCTCTCTCTCGATATCTCTCTCTCTCGACATCTCTCTCTCTCAATATCTCTCTCTCTCGATATCTCTCTCTCTCTCGATATCTCACTCTCGGTATCTCTCTCTCTCGATACCGCCTTCTCTCGATATCTCCCTCTCTCGATATATCCCTCTCTCGATATCTCCCTCTCTCGATATCTCCATCTCTCGATATCTCCCTCTCTCGGTATCTCCCTCTCTCGATATCTCCCTCTCTCGATATCTCCCTCTCTTGATATCTCCCTCTCTCGATATCTCCCTCTCTCGATATCTCCCTCTCTCGATATCTCCCTCTCTCAATATCTCTCTCTCCCTCTCTCGATATCTCTCTCTCCCTCTCGATATCTCTCTCTCTCATTATCTCTCTCTCTCTCTCTCTCTCGATATCTCTCTCTCTCTCTCTCCATATCTGTCTCTCCATATCTCTCTCAATATATCTCTCTCTCTTGATATCTCTCTCTCTCGATATCCCTCTCTCTCTCGATATCTGTCTCTCTCTCTCGATATCTCTCTCCCTCTCTCTCGACATCTCTCTTGATAATCTCTCCCTCCCTCTCTCGATATCTCTCTCTCCCTCTCTCGCTATATCTCTCTCTCTCTCTCGATATCTCTCTCTCTCTCGATATCCCTAACTCTCTTGATATCTCTCTCTCTCTCTCGATATCTCTCTCTCCCTCTCTTGATATCTCTCTCTCTTGATATCTCTCTCTCTTGATATCTCTCTCTCTCTCTCGATATCTCTCTCTCCCTCTCTTGATATCTCTCTCTCTTGATATCTCTCTCTCTTGATATCTCTCTCTCTCTCTCGATATATCTCTCTCCCTCTCGATAGCTCTCTCTCTTCCTCTCGATATCTCTCTCTCTCTCAATATCTCTCTCCCTCTTTTGATATCTCTCTCTCCCTCTCGTGATATCTCTCTCTCCCTCTCTCGATATCTCCCTCTCCCTCTCTCGATATCTCTCTCGCCCTCTCTCAATATCTCTCTTGATGTTTCACTCTCTCGATATCTCTCTCTCTCTCAATATCTCTCTCTCTCGCTATCTCTTCTTCTCTCTCTCGATATCTCTGTCTCGATATCACTCTCTCGATATCTCTCCCTCATTATATCTCTCTCTCTCGACATCCCACGATCTCAATATCTCTCTCTCGATATCTCTCTCTCGATATCTCTCTCTCGATATCTCTATCTCTCGACATCTCTCTCTCTCGACATCTCTCTCTCGAGATCTCTCTCTCTCGACATCTCTCTCTCTCAATATCTCTCTCTCTCGATATCTCTCTCTCTCGATATCTCTCTCTCTCTCGATATCTCACTCTCGGTATCTCTCTCTCTCGATTCCGCCCTCTCTCGATATCTCCCTCTCTCGATATCTCCCTCTCTCGATATCTCCCTCTCTCGATATCTCCCTCTCTCGATATCTCCCTCTCTCGATATCTCCCTCTCTCGATATCTCCCTCTCTCGATATCTCCCTCTCTTGATATCTCCCTCTCTCGATATCTCCCTCTCTCAATATCTCTCTCTCCCTCTCTCGATATCTCTCTCTCCCTCTCTCGATATCTCTCTCTCCCTCTCTCGATATCTCTCTCTCTCATTATCTCTCTCTCTCTCTCTTCTCGATATCTCTCTCTCTCTCTCCATATCTCTCTCTCCATATCTCTCTCAATATATCTCTCTCTCTTGACATCTCTCTCTCGCGATATCCCTCTCCCTCTCGATATCTGTCTCTCTCTCTCGATATCTCTCCCTCTCTCTCGACATCTCTCTCGATAATCTCTCTCTACCTCTCTCGATATCTCTCTCTCCCTCTCTTGCTTTATCTCTCTCTCTCTCGATATCTCTCTCTTTCTCGATATCCCTAACTCTCTCGATATCTCTCTCTCTCTCTCGATATCTCTCTCACCCTCTCTTGATATCTCTCTCTCTTAATATCTCTCTCTCTCTCTCGATATCTCTCTCTCCCTCTTGATAGCTCTCTCTCTCCCTCTCGATAACTCTCTCTCTCTCAATATCTCTCTCCCTCTTTTGATATCTCTCTCTCCCTCTCGTGATATCTCCCTCTCCCTCTCTCGATATCTCTCTCCCTCTCTCGATATCTCTCTCTCCCTCTCTCGATATCTCTCTCCCCCTCTCTCGATATCTCTCTTGATGTTTCACTCTCTCGATATCTCTCTCTCTCAATATCTCTCTCTCTCAATATCTCTCTCTCTCGCTATCTCTCTCTCTCTCTCTCGATATCTCTGTCTCGATATCACTCTCTCGATATCTCTCCCTCATTATATCTCTCTCTCTTGACATCTCACGATCTCAATATCTCTCTCTCAATATCTCTCTCTCGATATCTCTCTCTCTCGATATCTCTCTCTCTCGACATCTCTCTCTCTCGACATCTCTCTCTCTCGACATCTCTCTCTCTCGATATCTCTCTCGATATCTCTCTCTCTCGATATCTCTCTCTCTTGATATCTCTCTCTCTCGATATCTCTCTCGATATCTCTCTCTCTCGATATCTCTCTCTCGATATCTCTCTCTCTCGATATCTCTCTCTCTCGATATCTCTCTCTCTCGATATATCTCTCTCTCGATATCTCTCTCTCTCGATCTCTCTCTCTCTCTCTCTCTATCTCTCGCTCTCGATATCTCTCTCTCTCGATATCTCTCTCTCGAAATCTCTCTCTCTCGACCTCTCTTTCTCTCTCTCTCGATATCTCTCTATCTCTCGATATCTCTCTCTCGATATCTCTCTCTCTCTCGATATCTCTCTCTCTTGATATCTCTCTCTTTCTCGATATCCCTCTCTCTCGATTTCTCTCTCTCTCGATATCCCTCTCTCTCGATATCCCTCTCTCTCGATATCCCTCTCTCTCGATATCCCTCTCTCTTGATATCCCTCTCTCTCGATATCCCTCTCTCTCAATATCCCTCTCCCTCGATATCTGTCTCTCTCTCGATATCTCTCTCCATATTTCTCGATATCTCTCTCTCTTGATATCTCTCTCTCTCGATATCCCTCTCTCTCTCGATATCTGTCTCTGTCTCTCGATATCTCTCTCTCTCTCTCTCTCGATAATCTCTCACTCCCTCTCTTGATATCACTCTCTCCCTCTCTCGATATCTCTCTCTCTCTCGATATCTCTCTCTCTCTCGATATCCCTCTCTCTGTCGATATCTCTCTCTCTCTCTCTCGATATCTCTCTCTCGCTCTCTCAATATCTCTCTCTCTTGATATCTCGCTCTCTCTGGATATCTCTCTTTCCCTCTCGAAAGCTTTCTTTCTCCCTCTCGATATCTCTCTCTCTCTCAATATCTCTCTCCCTCTCTTGAAATCTCTCTCTCCCTCTCGCGATATCTCTCTCTTCCTCTCTCGATATCTCTCTCTCTCCCTCTCTCGATAGCTCTCTCCCTTTCTCGATATCTCTCTCTCCCTCTCTCAATATCTCTCTTGATATTTCCCTCTCTCAATATCTCTCTCTCTCGATATCTCTCTCTCTCGATATCTCTCTCTCTCAATATCTCTCTCTTGATATCTCTGTCTCGATATCTCTCTCTCTCGATATCTCTCTCTCTCTCTCGATATCTCTCTCTCTCTCTCGATATCTCTCTCTCGATATCTCTCTCTCTCGATATCTCTCTCTCTCTCTCTCTCGATATCTCTCTCTCTGGAAATCACTCTCTCTCTCTCGATATCTCTCTCAATCTCGATAGCTCTCTCTCTCGATATCTCTCTCTCTCTCAATATCTTTCTCCCACTCTCGATATCTCTCTCTCTCTCTCGATATCTCTCTCTCGATATCTCTCTCTCGATATCTCTCTCTCTCGATATCTCTCTCTCTCTCTCGATATCTCTCTCTCTGGATATCTCTCTCTCTCTCTCTCTCGATATCTCTCTCTCTCGATATCTCTCTCTCTTTCGATATCTCTCTCTCTCGATATCTCTCTCTCTCGACATCTCTCTCTCTCAATATCTCTCTCTCTCGATATCTCTCTCTCTCTCGATATCTCACTCTCGGTATCTCTCTCTCTCGATACCGCCTTCTCTCGATATCTCCCTCTCTCGATATATCCCTCTCTCGATATCTCCCTCTCTCGATATCTCCATCTCTCGGTATCTCCCTCTCTCGATATCTCCCTCTCTCGATATCTCCCTCTCTTGATATCTCCCTCTCTCGATATCTCCCTCTCTCGATATCTCCCTCTCTCGATATCTCCCTCTCTCAATATCTCTCTCTCCCTCTCTCGATATCTCTCTCTCCCTCTCGATATCTCTCTCTCTCATTATCTCTCTCTCTCTCTCTCTCTCGATATCTCTCTCTCTCTCTCTCCATATCTGTCTCTCCATATCTCTCTCAATATATCTCTCTCTCTTGATATCTCTCTCTCTCGATATCCCTCTCTCTCTCGATATCTGTCTCTCTCTCTCGATATCTCTCTCCCTCTCTCTCGACATCTCTCTTGATAATCTCTCCCTCCCTCTCTCGATATCTCTCTCTCCCTCTCTCGCTATATCTCTCTCTCTCTCTCGATATCTCTCTCTCTCTCGATATCCCTAACTCTCTTGATATCTCTCTCTCTCTCTCGATATCTCTCTCTCCCTCTCTTGATATCTCTCTCTCTTGATATCTCTCTCTCTTGATATCTCTCTCTCTCTCTCGATATCTCTCTCTCCCTCTCTTGATATCTCTCTCTCTTGATATCTCTCTCTCTTGATATCTCTCTCTCTCTCTCGATATATCTCTCTCCCTCTCGATAGCTCTCTCTCTTCCTCTCGATATCTCTCTCTCTCTCAATATCTCTCTCCCTCTTTTGATATCTCTCTCTCCCTCTCGTGATATCTCTCTCTCCCTCTCTCGATATCTCCCTCTCCCTCTCTCGATATCTCTCTCCCTCTCTCGATATCTCTCTCGCCCTCTCTCAATATCTCTCTTGATGTTTCACTCTCTCGATATCTCTCTCTCTCTCAATATCTCTCTCTCTCGCTATCTCTTCTTCTCTCTCTCGATATCTCTGTCTCGATATCACTCTCTCGATATCTCTCCCTCATTATATCTCTCTCTCTCGACATCCCACGATCTCAATATCTCTCTCTCGATATCTCTCTCTCGATATCTCTCTCTCGATATCTCTCTCTCAACATCTCTCTCTCTCGACATCTCTCTCTCTCGACATCTCTCTCTCTCGACATCTCTCTCTCTCGACATCTCTCTCTCTCGACATCTCTCTCTCTCAATATCTCTCTCTCTCGATATCTCTCTCTCTCGATATCTCTCTCTCTCTCGATATCTCACTCTCGGTATCTCTCTCTCTCGATTCCGCCCTCTCTCGATATCTCCCTCTCTCGATATCTCCCTCTCTCGATATCTCCCTCTCTCGATATCTCCCTCTCTCGATATCTCCCTCTCTCGATATCTCCCTCTCTCGATATCTCCCTCTCTCGATATCTCCCTCTCTTGATATCTCCCTCTCTCGATATCTCCCTCTCTCAATATCTCTCTCTCCCTCTCTCGATATCTCTCTCTCCCTCTCTCGATATCTCTCTCTCCCTCTCTCGATATCTCTCTCTCTCATTATCTCTCTCTCTCTCTCTTCTCGATATCTCTCTCTCTCTCTCCATATCTCTCTCTCCATATCTCTCTCAATATATCTCTCTCTCTTGACATCTCTCTCTCGCGATATCCCTCTCCCTGTCGATATCTGTCTCTCTCTCTCGATATCTCTCCCTCTCTCTCGACATCTCTCTCGATAATCTCTCTCTACCTCTCTCGATATCTCTCTCTCCCTCTCTTGCTTTATCTCTCTCTCTCTCGATATCTCTCTCTTTCTCGATATCCCTAACTCTCTCGATATCTCTCTCTCTCTCTCGATATCTCTCTCACCCTCTCTTGATATCTCTCTCTCTTAATATCTCTCTCTCTCTCTCGATATCTCTCTCTCCCTCTTGATAGCTCTCTCTCTCCCTCTCGATAACTCTCTCTCTCTCAATATCTCTCTCCCTCTTTTGATATCTCTCTCTCCCTCTCGTGATATCTCCCTCTCCCTCTCTCGATATCTCTCTCCCTCTCTCGATATCTCTCTCTCCCTCTCTCGATATCTCTCTCCCCCTCTCTCGATATCTCTCTTGATGTTTCACTCTCTCGATATCTCTCTCTCTCAATATCTCTCTCTCTCAATATCTCTCTCTCTCGCTATCTCTCTCTCTCTCTCTCGATATCTCTGTCTCGATATCACTCTCTCGATATCTCTCCCTCATTATATCTCTCTCTCTTGACATCTCACGATCTCAATATCTCTCTCTCAATATCTCTCTCTCGATATCTCTCTCTCTCGATACCTCTCTCTCTCGACATCTCTCTCTCTCGACATCTCTCTCTCTCGATATCTCTCTCGATATCTCTCTCTCTCGATATCTCTCTCTCTTGATATCTCTCTCTCTCGATATCTCTCTCGATATCTCTCTCTCTCGATATCTCTCTCTCGATATCTCTCTCTCTCGATATCTCTCTCTCTCGATATCTCTCTCTCTCGATATATCTCTCTCTCGATATCTCTCTCTCTCGATCTCTCTCTCTCTCTCTCTCTATCTCTCGCTCTCGATATCTCTCTCTCTCGATATCTCTCTCTCGAAATCTCTCTCTCTCGACCTCTCTTTCTCTCTCTCTCGATATCTCTCTATCTCTCGATATCTCTCTCTCGATATCTCTCTCTCTCTCGATATCTCTCTCTCTTGATATCTCTCTCTTTCTCGATATCCCTCTCTCTCGATTTCTCTCTCTCTCGATATCCCTCTCTCTCGATATCCCTCTCTCTCGATATCCCTCTCTCTCGATATCCCTCTCTCTTGATATCCCTCTCTCTCGATATCCCTCTCTCTCAATATCCCTCTCCCTCGATATCTCTCTCTCTCTCGATATCTCTCTCCATATTTCTCGATATCTCTCTCTCTTGATATCTCTCTCTCTCGATATCCCTCTCTCTCTCGATATCTGTCTCTGTCTCTCGATATCTCTCTCTCTCTCTCTCTCGATAATCTCTCACTCCCTCTCTTGATATCACTCTCTCCCTCTCTCGATATCTCTCTCTCTCTCGATATCTCTCTCTCTCTCGATATCCCTCTCTCTGTCGATATCTCTCTCTCTCTCTCTCGATATCTCTCTCTCGCTCTCTCAATATCTCTCTCTCTTGATATCTCGCTCTCTCTGGATATCTCTCTTTCCCTCTCGAAAGCTTTCTTTCTCCCTCTCGATATCTCTCTCTCTCTCAATATCTCTCTCCCTCTCTTGAAATCTCTCTCTCCCTCTCGCGATATCTCTCTCTTCCTCTCTCGATATCTCTCTCTCTCCCTCTCTCGATAGCTCTCTCCCTTTCTCGATATCTCTCTCTCCCTCTCTCAATATCTCTCTTGATATTTCCCTCTCTCAATATCTCTCTCTCTCGATATCTCTGTCTCTCGATATCTCTCTCTCTTGATATCTCTTTCGATATCTCTCTCTCAATATCTCACTCTCTCAATATCTCTCTCTCTCTCGATATCATTCTCTCCCTCTCTCAATATATCTCTCTCTCTTGATATCTCTCTCTCTCAATATCCCTCTCTCTCGATATCTGTCTCTGTCTGTCGATATCTCTCTCTCTCTCGATATCTCTTTCTCCCTCTCTCGATAATCTCTCTATCTCTCGATATCTCTCTCTCTCTCTCTCGATATCTCTCTCTCGATATCTCTCTCATCCTCGATATCTCTCTCTCGATATCTCTCTCTCTCGATATCCCTCTCTCTCGATATCCCCCTGTCTCGATATCTCTCTCGATTTCTCTCTCTCTCGATATCTCTCTCTCTCGATATCTCTCTCTCTCGATATCTCTCTCTCTCGATATCTCTCTCTATATATCTCTCTCTCGATATCTCTCTCTCTGTACATCTCACTCTCTCAATATCTCTCTCTCGATATCTCTCTCTCTCGATATCTCTCTCTCGATATCTCTCTCTCGATATCTCTCTCTATCAATATCTCTCTCTCGATATCTCTCTCTCTCGATATCTCTCTCTCTCTCGATATCTCTCTCTTGATATCTCTCTCTCTCGATATCTCTCTCTCTCGATATCATTCTCTCCCTCTCTCAATATATCTCTCTCTCTTGATATCTCTCTCTCTCGATATCCCTCTCTCTCTCGATATCTGTCTCTGTCTGTCGATATCTCTCTCTCTCTCGATATCTCTCTCTCCCTCTCTCGATAATCTCTCTCTCTCTCTCTCGATATCTCTCTCTCTCTCGAAATCTCTCTCTCGATATCTCTCTCATCCTCGATATCTCTCTCTCGATATCTCTTTCTCTGTATCCCTCTCTCTTGATATCCCCCTCTCTCGATATCCCCCTCTCTCGATATCCCTCTCTCTCGATATCTCTCTCTCTCGATATCTCTCTCTCGATATCTCTCTCTCTCTCGATATCCCTCTCTCTGTCGATATCTCTCTCTCTCTCTCTCGATATCTCTCTCTCGCTCTCTCAATATCTCTCTCTCTTGATATCTCGCTCTCTCTCGATATCTCTCTTTCCCTCTCGAAAGCTTTCTTTCTCCCTCTCGATATCTCTCTCTCTCTCAATATCTCTCTCCCTCTCTTGATATCTCTCTCTCCCTCTCGCGATATCTCTCTCTTCCTCTCTCGATATCTCTCTCTCTCCCTCTCTCGATATCTCTCTCCCTTTCTCGATATCTCTCTCTCCCTCTCTCAATATCTCTCTTGATATTTCCCTCTCTCAATATCTCTCTCTCTCGATATCTCTGTCTCTCGATATCTCTCTCTCTTGATATCTCTTTCGATATCTCTCTCTCAATATCTCACTCTCTCAATATCTCTCTCTCTCTCGATATCATTCTCTCCCTCTCTCAATATATCTCTCTCTCTTGATATCTCTCTCTCTCAATATCCCTCTCTCTCGATATCTGTCTCTGTCTGTCGATATCTCTCTCTCTCTCGATATCTCTTTCTCCCTCGCTCGATAATCTCTCTATCTCTCGATATCTCTCTCCCTCTCTCTCGATATCTCTCTCTCGATATCTCTCTCATCCTCGATATCTCTCTCTCGATATCTCTCTCTCAATATCTCTCTCTCTCGATATCTCTGTCTCTCGATATCTCTCTCTCTTGATATCTCTTTCGATATCTCTCTCTCTCAATATCTCACTCTCTCAATATCTCTCTCTCTCTCGATATCATTCTCTCCCTCTCTCAATATATCTCTCTCTCGATATCCCTCTCTCTCGATATCTGTCTCTGTCTGTCGATATCTCTCTCTCTCTCGATATCTCTTTCTACCTCTCTCGATAATCTCTCTCTCGATATCTCTCTCTCGATATCTCTCTCATCCTCGATATCTCTCTCTCGATATCTCTCTCTCTCGATATCCCTCTCTCTCGATATCCCCCTGTCTCGGAATCTCTCTCGATTTCTCTCTCTCTCGATATCTCTCTCTCTTGATATCTCTCTCTCTCGATATCTCTCTCTCTCGATATCTCTCTCTATATATCTCTCTCTCGATTTCTCTCTCTCTGTACATCTCACTCTCTCAATATCTCTCTCTCGATATCTCTCTCTCTCGATATCTCTCTCTTGATATCTCTCTCTCTCGATATCTCTCTCTCTCAATATCTCTCTCTCGATATCTCTCTCTCTCGATATCTCTCTCTCTCGATATCTCTCTCTCTCGATATCTCTCTCTCTCGATATCTCTCTCTTGATATCTCTCTCTCTCGATATCTCTCTATCTCAATATCTCACTCTCTCGATATCTCTCACTCTCGATATCATTCTCTCCCTCTCTCAATATATCTCTCTCTCTTGATATCTCTCTCTCTCGATATCCCTCTCTCTCTCGATATCTGTCTCTGTCTGTCGATATCTCTCTATCTCTCGATAATATCTCTCTCCCTCTCTCGATAATCTCTCTCTCTCTCTCTCGATATCTCTCTCTCTCTGAAAATCTCTCTCTCGATATCTCTCTCATCCTCGATATCTCTCTGTCGATATCTCTCTCTCTGTATCCTTCTCTCTTGATATCCCCCTCTCTTGATATCCCCCTCTCTCGATATCCCTCTCTCTCGATATCTCTCTCTCTCGATATCTCTCTCTCTCGATATCTCTCTCTGTCGATATCTCTATCGATATCTCTCTCTCTCGATATCTCTCTCTCTGTACATCTCACTCTCTCAATATCTCTCGCTCGATATCTCTCTCTCGATATCAATCTCTCGATATCTCTCTCGATATCTCTCTCGATATCTCTCTCTCTCGATATCTCTCTCTCTCGATATCTCTCTCTCTCGATATCTTTCTCTCTCGATATCTCTCTCTCTCTCGATATCTCTCTCTCTCGATATCTCTCTCTCGATATCTCTCTCACGATATCTCTCTCACGATATCTCTCTCTCTCGATATCTCTCTCTCTCAATATCTCACTCTCTCGATATCTCTCTCTCGCTCGATATCATTCTCTCCCTCTCTCAATATATCTCTCTCTCTTGATATCTCTCTCTCTCAATATCTCTCTCTCTCGATATCTCTGTCTCGATATCTCACTCTCTCGATATATCTCTCTCTCTCTTGATATCTCTCTCTCTCTCTCGATATCTCACTCTCTCTCTCGATCTCTCTCTCTCTCGATATCTCTCTCTCGATATCTCTCTCTCGATATCTCTCTCTCGATATCTCTCTCTCTCGACATATCTCTCTCTCGATATCTCTCTCTCTCTCTTGATATCTCTCTCTCTGGATATCTCTCTCTCTCTCTCTCTCAATATCTCTCTCTCAATCTCGATAGCTCTCTCTCTCGATATCTCTCTCTCTCTCAATTTCTCTCTCCCTCTCTTGATATCTCTCTCCCTCTCGCGATATCTCTCTCTCCCTCTCTCGATATCTCTCTTCCTCTCTCGATATCTCTCTCTCCCTCTCTCAATATCTCTCTTGATATTTCCCTCTCTCGAAATCCCTCTCTCTCGATATCTCTCTCTCAATATCTCTCTCTCGATATCTCTCTCGATATCTCTCTCTCTCGATATCTGTCTCTCTCGATATCTCTCTCTCTCGATATCTCTCTCTCTCAATATTTCTCTCTCTCAATATCTCTCTCTTGATATCTCTGTCTCGATATCTCTCTCTCTCGATATATCTCTCTCTCTCTCGATATCTCTCTCTCTCTCTCGATATCTCTCTCTCTCGATATCTCTCTCTCGATATCTCTCTCTCGATATCTCTCTCTCTCGATATCTCTCTCTCTCGATATCTCTCTCTCTCTCTCGATATCTCTCTCTCTCTGGATATCTCTCTCTCGATATCTCTCTCTCAATCTCGATAGCTCTCTCTCTCGATATCTCTCTCTCTCTCAATATCTCTCTCCCACTCTTGATATCTCTCTCCCTCTCGCGATATCCCTCTCTCCCTCTCTCTTGATATCTCTCTCTCTCGATATCCCTCTCTCTCTCGATATCTGTCTCTGTCTGTCGATATCTCTTTATCTCTCGATAATCTCTCTCTCCCTCTCTCGATAATCTCTCTCTCTCTCTCTCGATATCTCTCTCTCTCTGAAAATCTCTCTCTCGATATCTCTCTCATCCTCGATATCTCTCTCTCGATATCTCTCTCTCTGTATCCCTCTCTCTTGATATCCCCCTCTCTCGATATCCCCCTCTCTCGATATCCCTCTCTCTCGATATCTCTCTCTCTCGATATCTCTCTCTCGATATCTCTCTCTCTCGATATCTCTCTCTCTCGATATCTCTATCGATATCTCTCTCTCTCGATATCTCTCTCTCTGTACATCTCACTCTCTCAATATCTCTCTCTCGATATCTCTCTCTCGATATCTATCTCTCGATATCTCTCTCGATATCTCTCTCGATATCTCTCTCTCTCGATATCTCTCTCTCTCGATATCTCTCTCTCTCGATATCTTTCTCTCTCGATATCTCTCTCTCTCGATATCTCTCTCACTCGATATCTCTCTCTCGATATCTCTCTCACGATATCTCTCTCACGATATCTCTCTCTCTCGATATCTCTCTCTCTCAATATCTCACTCTCTCGATATCTCTCTCTCGCTCGATATCATTCTCTCCCTCTCTCAATATATCTCTCTCTCTTGATATCTCTCTCTCTCAATATCTCTCTCTCTCGATATCTCTGTCTCGATATCTCACTCTCTCGATATATCTCTCTCTCTCTTGATATCTCTCTCTCTCTCGATATCTCACTCTCTCTCTCGATATCTCTCTCTCTCTCGATATCTCTCTCTCGATATCTCTCTCTCGATATCTCTCTCTCGATATCTCTCTCTCTCGATATATCTCTCTCTCGATATCTCTCTCTCTCTCTTGATATCTCTCTCTCTGGATATCTCTCTCTCTCTCTCTCTCAATATCTCTCTCTCAATCTCGATAGCTCTCTCTCTCGATATCTCTCTCTCTCTCAATTTCTCTCTCCCTCTCTTGATATCTCTCTCCCTCTCGCGATATCTCTCTCTCCCTCTCTCGATATCTCTCTTCCTCTCTCGATATCTCTCTCTCCCTCTCTCAATATCTCTCTTGATATTTCCCTCTCTCGAAATCCCTCTCTCTCGATACCTCTCTCTCAATATCTCTCTCTCGATATCTCTCTCGATATCTCTCTCTCTCGATATCTCTCTCTCTCGATATCTCTCTCTCTCGATATCTCTCTCTCTCAATATCTCTCTCTCTTGATATTTCTCTCTCTCAATATCTCTCTCTTGATATCTCTGTCTCGATATCTCTCTCTCTCGATATATCTCTCTCTCTCTCGATATCTCTCTCTCTCTCTCGATATCTCTCTCTCTCGATATCTCTCTCTCGATATCTCTCTCTCGATATCTCTCTCTCTCAATATCTCTCTCTCGATATCTCTCTCGATATCTCTCTCTCTCGATATCTGTCTCTCTCGATATCTGTCTCTCTCGATATCTGTCTCTCTCGATATCTCTCTCTCTCAATATTTCTCTCTCTCAATATCTCTCTCTTGATATCTCTGTCTCGATATCTCTCTCTCTCGATATATCTCTCTCTCTCTCGATATCTCTCTCTCTCTCTCGATATCTCTCTCTCTCGATATCTCTCTCTCGATATCTCTCTCTCGATATCTCTCTCTCTCGATATCTCTCTCTCTCGATATCTCTCTCTCTCTCTCGATATCTCTCTCTCTCTGGATATCTCTCTCTCTCTCTCTCTCGATATCTCTCTCTCAATCTCGATAGCTCTCTCTCTCGATATCTCTCTCTCTCTCAATATCTCTCTCCCACTCTTGATATCTCTCTCCCTCTCGCGATATCCCTCTCTCCCTCTCTCAATATCTCTCTCTCCCTCTCTCGATATCTCTCTTCCTCTCTCGATATCTCTCTCTCTCTCTCTCTCAATATCTCTCTCTCAATCTCGATAGCTCTCTCTCTCGATATCTCTCTCTCTCTCAATTTCTCTCTCCCTCTCTTGATATCTCTCTCCCTCTCGCGATATCTCTCTCTCCCTCTCTCGATATCTCTCTTCCTCTCTCGATATCTCTCTCTCCCTCTCTCAATATCTCTCTTGATATTTCCCTCTCTCGAAATCCCTCTCTCTCGATACCTCTCTCTCAATATCTCTCTCTCGATATCTCTCTCGATATCTCTCTCTCTCGATATCTCTCTCTCTCGATATCTCTCTCTCTCGATATCTCTCTCTCTCAATATCTCTCTCTCTTGATATTTCTCTCTCTCAATATCTCTCTCTTGATATCTCTGTCTCGATATCTCTCTCTCTCGATATATCTCTCTCTCTCTCGATATCTCTCTCTCTCTCTCGATATCTCTCTCTCTCGATATCTCTCTCTCGATATCTCTCTCTCGATATCTCTCTCTCTCAATATCTCTCTCTCGATATCTCTCTCGATATCTCTCTCTCTCGATATCTGTCTCTCTCGATATCTGTCTCTCTCGATATCTGTCTCTCTCGATATCTCTCTCTCTCAATATTTCTCTCTCTCAATATCTCTCTCTTGATATCTCTGTCTCGATATCTCTCTCTCTCGATATATCTCTCTCTCTCTCGATATCTCTCTCTCTCTCTCGATATCTCTCTCTCTCGATATCTCTCTCTCGATATCTCTCTCTCGATATCTCTCTCTCTCGATATCTCTCTCTCTCGATATCTCTCTCTCTCTCTCGATATCTCTCTCTCTCTGGATATCTCTCTCTCTCTCTCTCTCGATATCTCTCTCTCAATCTCGATAGCTCTCTCTCTCGATATCTCTCTCTCTCTCAATATCTCTCTCCCACTCTTGATATCTCTCTCCCTCTCGCGATATCCCTCTCTCCCTCTCTCGATATCTCTCTCTCCCTCTCTCGATATCTCTCTTCCTCTCTCGATATCTCTCTCTCCCTCTCTCAATATCTCTCTTGATATTTCCCTCTCTCAAAATCTCTCTCTCGATATCTCTCTCTCTCAATATCTCTCTCTCGATATCTCTCTCGATATCTCTCTCTCTCGATATCTCTCTCTCTCGATATCTCTCTCTCTCTCTCGATATCTCTCTCTCTCAATATCTCTCTCTCTCAATATCTGTCTCTCTCGATATCTCTCTCTCTCTCGATATCTCACTCTCGGTATCTCTCTCTCTCGATACCACCCTCTCTCGATATATCCCTCTCTCGATATCTCCCTCTCTCGATATCTCCCTCTCTCGATATCTCCCTCTCTCGATATCTCCCTCTCTCGATATCTCCCTCTCTCGATATCTCCCTCTCTCGATATCTCCCTCTCTCGATATCTCCCTCTCACGATATCTCCCTCTCTCGATATCTCCCTCTCTCAATATCTCCCTCTCCCTCTCTCGATATCTCTCTCTCCCTCTCGGTATCTCTCTCTCTCATTATCTCTCTCTCTCGATATCTCTCTCTCTCTCTCTCTCTCCATATCTCTCTCTCCATATCTCTCTCAATATATCTCTCTCTCTTGATATCTCTCTCTCTCGATATCCCTCTCTCTCTCGATATCTGTCTCTCTCTCTCGATATCTCTCTCCCTCTCTCTTGACATCTCTCTCGATAATCTCTCTCTCCCTCTCTCGATATCTCTCTCTCCCTCTCTCGCTATATCTCTCTCTCTCTCGATATCTCTCTCTCTCTCTCTCGATATCCCTAACTCTCTCGATATCTCTCTCTCTCTCTCGATATCTCTCTCTCCATCTCTTGATATTTCTCTCTCTTGATATCTCTCTCTCTCTCTCGATATCTCTCTCTCCCTCTCGATAGCTCTCTCTCTCCCTCTCGATATCTCTCTCTCTCTCAATATCTCTCTCCCTCTTTTGATGTCTCTCTCTCCCTCTCGTGATATCTCTCTCTCCCTCTCTCGATATCTCCCTCTCCCTCTCTCGATATCTCTCTCCCTCTCTCGATATCTCTCTCTCCCTCTCTCGATATCTCTCTTGATGTTTCTCTCTCTCGATATCTCTCTCTCGCTCGATATCTCTCTCTCTCGATCTCTCTCTCTCTCGCTATCTCTCTCTCTCTCTCTCGATATCTCTGTCTCGATATCACTCTCTCGATATCTCTCCCTCATTATATCTCTCTCTCTTGACGTCCCACTATCTCAATATCTCTCTCTCAATATCTCTCTCTCGATATCTCTCTCTCGATATCTCTCTCTCTCGATATCTCTCTCGACATCTCTCTCTCTCGACATCTCTGTCTCTCGATATCTCTCTCTCTCGATATCTCTCTCTCTCGATATCTCTCTCTCTCGATATCTCTCTCTATATATCTCTCTATCGATATCTCTCTCTCTCGATATCTCTCTCTCTCTATATCTCTCTCTCTCGATCTCTCTCTCTCTCGATCTGTCTCTCTCTCTATCTCTCGCTCTCGATATCTCTCTCTCTCGATATCTCTCTCTCTCGATATCTCTCTCTTGATATCTCTCTCTCTCGACCTCTCTTTCTCTCTCTCTCGATATCTCTCTATCTCTCGATATCTCTCTCTCGATATCTCTCTCTCTCTCGATATCTCTCTCTCTTGATATCTCTCTCTTTCTCGATATCCCTCTCTCTCGATTTCTCTCTCTCTCGATATCCCTCTCTCTTGATATCCCTCTCTCTCGATATCCCTCTCTCTCGATATCCCTCTCTCTCGATATCCCTCTCTCTTGATATCCCTCTCTCTC
This sequence comes from Isurus oxyrinchus, assembly GCA_026770705.1. NCBI lineage: Eukaryota > Metazoa > Chordata > Chondrichthyes > Lamniformes > Lamnidae > Isurus > Isurus oxyrinchus. Next base: position 290,615 of record JANJGN010000594.1, on the reverse strand, counting down.
GATATCCCTCTCTCTCAATATCCCTCTCTCTCGATATCTCTCTCTCTCGATATCTCTCTCCATATTTCTCGATATCTCTCTCTCGATATCTCTCTCTCTCCCTCTCTCGATATCATTCTCTCCCTCTCTCAATATATCTCTCTCTCTTGATATCTCTCTCTCTCGATATCCCTCTCTCTCTCGATATCTGTCTCTGTCTCTCGATATCTCTCTCTCTCTCTCTCGATAATCTCTCACTCCCTCTCTCGATATCTCTCTCTCTCTCGATATCTCTCTCTCTCTCGATATCCCTCTCTCTGTCGATATCTCTCTCTCTCTCTCTCGATATCTCTCTCTCGCTCTCTCAATATCTCTCTCTCTTGATATCTCGCTCTCTCTCGATATCTCTCTTTCCCTCTCGATAGCTTTCTCTCTCCCTCTCGATATCTCTCTCTCTCTCAATATCTCTCTCCCTCTCTTGATATCTCTCTCTCCCTCTCGCGATATCTCTCTCTTCCTCTCTCGATATCTCTCTCTCTCCCTCTCTCGATATCTCTCTCCCTTTCTCGATATCTCTCTCTCCCTCTCTCAATATCTCCCTTGATATTTCCCTCTCTCAATATCTCTCTCTCTCGATATCTCTGTCTCTCGATATCTCTCTCTCTTGATATCTCTTTCGATATCTCTCTCTCTCAATATGTCACTCTCTCAATATCTCTCTCTCTCTCGATATCATTCTCTCCCTCTCTCAATATATCTCTCTCTCTTGATATCTCTCTCTCTCAATATCCCTCTCTCTCGATATCTGTCTCTGTCTGTCGATATCTCTCTCTCTCTCGATACCTCTTTCTCCCTCTCTCAATAATCTCTCTATCTCTCGATATCTCTCTCTCTCTCTCTCGATATCTCTCTCTCGATATCTCTCTCATCCTCGATATCTCTCTCTCGATATCTCTCTCTCAATATCTCTCTCTCTCGGTATCTCTGTCTCTCGATATCTCTCTCTCTTGATATCTCTTTCGATATCTCTCTCTCTCAATATCTCACTCTCTCAATATCTCTCTCTCTCTCGATATCATTCTCTCCCTCTCTCAATATATCTCTCTCTCTTGATATCTCTCTCTCTCGATATCTCTGTCTCTCGATATCTCTCTCTCTCTTGATATCTCTTTCGATATCTCTCTCTCTCAATATCTCACTCTCTCAATATCTCTCTCTCTCTCGATATCATTCTCTCCCTCTCTCAATATATCTCTCTCTCTTGATATCTCTCTCTCTCGATATCCCTCTCTCTCGATATCTGTCTCTGTCTGTCGATATCTCTCTCTCTCTCGATATCTCTTTCTCCCTCTCTCGATAATCTCTCTCTCGCTCGATATCTCTCCCTCTCTCTCTCGATATCTCTCTCTCGATATCTCTCTCATCCTCGATATCTCTCTCTCGATATCTTTCTCTCTCGATATCCCTCTCTCTCGATATCCCCCTGTCTCGATATCTCTCTCGATTTCTCTCTCTCTCGATATCTCTCTCTCTCGATATCTCTCTCTCAATATCTCTCTCTCGATATCTCTCTCGATATCTCTCTCTCTCGATATCTCTCTCTCTCGATATCTCTCTCTCTCGATATCTCTCTCTCTCGATATTTCTCTCTCTCAATATCTCTCTCTTGATATCTCTGTCTCGATATCTCTCTCTCTCGATATATCTCTCTCTCTCTCGATATCTCTCTCTCTCTCTCGATATCTCTCTCTCTCTCTCGATATCTCTCTCTCTCGATATCTCTCAGTCTCGATATCTCTCTCTCTCTCTCGATATCTCTCTCTCTGGATATCTCTCTCTCTCTCTCTCTCGATATCTCTCTCTCAATCTCGATAGCTCTCTCTCTCGATATCTCTCTGTCTCTCAATATCTCTCTCCCACTCTTGATATCTCTCTCCCTCTCGCGATATCCCTCTCTCCCTCTCTCGATATCTCTCTCTCCCCCTCTCGATATCTCTCTTCCTCTCTCGATATCTCTCTCTCCCTCTCTCAATATCTCTCTTGATATTTCCCTCTCTCAAAATCTCTCTCTCGATATCTCTCTCTCTCAATATCTCTCTCTCGATATCTCTCTCGATATCTCTCTCTCTCGATATCTCTCTCTCTCTCGATATCATTCTCTCCCTCTCTCAATATATCTCTCTCTCTTGATATCTCTCTCTCTCAATATCCCTCTCTCTCGATATCTGTCTCTGTCTGTTGATATCTCTCTCTCTCTCGATATCTCTTTCTCCCTCTCTCGATAATCTATCTCTCGATATCTCTCTCTCTCTCTCTCGATATCTCTCTCTCGATATCTCTCTCATCCTCGATATCTCTCTCTCGATATCTCTCTCATCCTCGATATCTCTCTCTCGATATCTCTCTCTCTCGATATCTCTCTCTCTCGATATCTCTGTCTCTCGATATCTCTCTCTCTTGATATCTCTTTCGATATCTCTCTCTCTCAATATCTCACTCTCTCAATATCTCTCTCTCTCTCGATATCATTCTCTCCCTCTCTCAATATATCTCTCTCTCTTGATATCTCTGTCTCTCGATATCCCTCTCTCTCGATAACTGTCTCTGTCTGTCGATATCTCTCTCTCTCTCGATATCTCTTTCTCCTTCTCTCGATAATCTCTCTCTCGCTCGATATCTCTCTCTCTCTCTCTCGATATCTCTCTCTCGATATCTCTCTCATCCTCGATATCTCTCTCTCGATATCTCTCTCTCTCGATATCTCTCTCTCTCGATATCTCTGTCTCTCGATATCTCTCTCTCTTGATATCTCTCCCTCTCGATATCTGTCTCTCGATATCTCTCTCGATATCTCTCTCTCTCGATATCTCTCTCTCTCGATATCTCTCTCTCTCGATATCTCTCTCTCTCGATATCTCTCTCTCTCGATATCTCTCTCTCTCCATATTTCTCTCTCTCGATATCTCTCTCTTGATATCTCTGTCTCGATATCTCTCTCTCTCGATATATCTCTCTCTCTCTCTCGATATCTCTCTCTCTCTCTCGATATCTCTCTCTCTCGATCTCTCTCTCTCGATATATCTCTCTCTCTCTCTCGATATCTCTCTCTCTCTCTCGATATCTCTCTCTCTGGATATCTCTCTCTCTCTCTCTCTCGATATCTCTCTCTCAATCTCGATAGCTCTCTCTCTCGATATCTCTCTCTCTCTCTCAATATCTCTCTCCCACTCTTGATATCTCTCTCCCTCTCGCGATATCCCTCTCTCCCTCTCTCGATATCTCTCTCTCCCTCTCTCGATATCTCTCCTCCTCTCTCGATATCTCTCTCTCCCTCTCTCAATATCTCTCTTGATATTTCCCTCTCTCGAAATCTCTCTCTCGATATCTCTCTCTCTCGATATCTCTCTCGCTCGATATCTCTCTCTCTCGATATCTCTTTCTCTCAATATCTCTCTCTCTCTCGATATCTCTCTCTCTCAATATCTCTCTCTTGATATCTCTCTCTCTCGATATCTCTCTCTCTCTCGATATCTCTCTCTCGATATCTCTCTCTCGATATCTCTCTCTCGATATCTCTCTCTCTCGATATATCTCTCTCTCGATATCTCTCTCTCTCTCTTGATATCTCTCTCTCTGGATATCTCTCTCTCTCTCTCTCTCATATCTCTCTCTCAATCTCGATAGCTCTCTCTCTCGATATCTCTCTCTCTCTCAATTTCTCTCTCCCTCTCTTGATATCTCTCTCCCTCTCGCGATATCTCTCTCTCCCTCTCTCGATATCTCTCTTCCTCTCTCGATATCTCTCTCTCCCTCTCTCAATATCTCTCTTGATATTTCCCTCTCTCGAAATCCCTCTCTCTCGATACCTCTCTCTCAATATCTCTCTCTCGATATCTCTCTCGATATCTCTCTCTCTCGATATCTCTCTCTCTCGATATCTCTCTCTCTCGATATCTCTCTCTCTCAATATCTCTCTCTCTTGATATTTCTCTCTCTCAATATCTCTCTCTTGATATCTCTGTCTCGATATCTCTCTCTCTCGATATATCTCTCTCTCTCTCGATATCTCTCTCTCTCTCTCGATATCTCTCTCTCTCGATATCTCTCTCTCGATATCTCTCTCTCGATATCTCTCTCTCTCAATATCTCTCTCTCGATATCTCTCTCGATATCTCTCTCTCTCGATATCTGTCTCTCTCGATATCTGTCTCTCTCGATATCTGTCTCTCTCGATATCTCTCTCTCTCAATATTTCTCTCTCTCAATATCTCTCTCTTGATATCTCTGTCTCGATATCTCTCTCTCTCGATATATCTCTCTCTCTCTCGATATCTCTCTCTCTCTCTCGATATCTCTCTCTCTCGATATCTCTCTCTCGATATCTCTCTCTCGATATCTCTCTCTCTCGATATCTCTCTCTCTCGATATCTCTCTCTCTCTCTCGATATCTCTCTCTCTCTGGATATCTCTCTCTCTCTCTCTCTCGATATCTCTCTCTCAATCTCGATAGCTCTCTCTCTCGATATCTCTCTCTCTCTCAATATCTCTCTCCCACTCTTGATATCTCTCTCCCTCTCGCGATATCCCTCTCTCCCTCTCTCGATATCTCTCTCTCCCTCTCTCGATATCTCTCTTCCTCTCTCGATATCTCTCTCTCCCTCTCTCAATATCTCTCTTGATATTTCCCTCTCTCAAAATCTCTCTCTCGATATCTCTCTCTCTCAATATCTCTCTCTCGATATCTCTCTCGATATCTCTCTCTCTCGATATCTCTCTCTCTCGATATCTCTCTCTCTCTCTCGATATCTCTCTCTCTCAATATCTCTCTCTCTCAATATCTGTCTCTCTCGATATCTCTCTCTCTCTCGATATCTCACTCTCGGTATCTCTCTCTCTCGATACCACCCTCTCTCGATATATCCCTCTCTCGATATCTCCCTCTCTCGATATCTCCCTCTCTCGATATCTCCCTCTCTCGATATCTCCCTCTCTCGATATCTCCCTCTCTCGATATCTCCCTCTCTCGATATCTCCCTCTCTCGATATCTCCCTCTCACGATATCTCCCTCTCTCGATATCTCCCTCTCTCAATATCTCCCTCTCCCTCTCTCGATATCTCTCTCTCCCTCTCGGTATCTCTCTCTCTCATTATCTCTCTCTCTCGATATCTCTCTCTCTCTCTCTCTCTCCATATCTCTCTCTCCATATCTCTCTCAATATATCTCTCTCTCTTGATATCTCTCTCTCTCGATATCCCTCTCTCTCTCGATATCTGTCTCTCTCTCTCGATATCTCTCTCCCTCTCTCTTGACATCTCTCTCGATAATCTCTCTCTCCCTCTCTCGATATCTCTCTCTCCCTCTCTCGCTATATCTCTCTCTCTCTCGATATCTCTCTCTCTCTCTCGATATCCCTAACTCTCTCGATATCTCTCTCTCTCTCTCGATATCTCTCTCGCCATCTCTTGATATTTCTCTCTCTTGATATCTCTCTCTCTCTCGATATCTCTCTCTCCCTCTCGATAGCTCTCTCTCTCCCTCTCGATATCTCTCTCTCTCTCAATATCTCTCTCCCTCTTTTGATGTCTCTCTCTCCCTCTCGTGATATCTCTCTCTCCCTCTCTCGATATCTCCCTCTCCCTCTCTCGATATCTCTCTCCCTCTCTCGATATCTCTCTCTCCCTCTCTCGATATCTCTCTTGATGTTTCTCTCTCTCGATATCTCTCTCTCGCTCGATATCTCTCTCTCTCGATCTCTCTCTCTCTCGCTATCTCTCTCTCTCTCTCTCGATATCTCTGTCTCGATATCACTCTCTCGATATCTCTCCCTCATTATATCTCTCTCTCTTGACGTCCCACTATCTCAATATCTCTCTCTCAATATCTCTCTCTCGATATCTCTCTCTCGATATCTCTCTCTCTCGATATCTCTCTCGACATCTCTCTCTCCTCGACATCTCTGTCTCTCGATATCTCTCTCTCTCGATATCTCTCTCTCTCGATATCTCTCTCTCTCGATATCTCTCTCTATATATCTCTCTATCGATATCTCTCTCTCTCGATATCTCTCTCTCTCTATATCTCTCTCTCTCGATCTCTCTCTCTCTCGATCTGTCTCTCTCTCTATCTCTCGCTCTCGATATCTCTCTCTCTCGATATCTCTCTCTCTCGATATCTCTCTCTTGATATCTCTCTCTCTCGACCTCTCTTTCTCTCTCTCTCGATATCTCTCTATCTCTCGATATCTCTCTCTCGATATCTCTCTCTCTCTCGATATCTCTCTCTCTTGATATCTCTCTCTTTCTCGATATCCCTCTCTCTCGATTTCTCTCTCTCTCGATATCCCTCTCTCTTGATATCCCTCTCTCTCGATATCCCTCTCTCTCGATATCCCTCTCTCTCTCGATATCCCTCTCTCTTGATATCCCTCTCTCTCGATATCCCTCTCTCTCAATATCCCTCTCTCTCGATATCTCTCTCTCTCGATATCTCTCTCCATATTTCTCGATATCTCTCTCTCGATATCTCTCTCTCTCCCTCTCTCGATATCATTCTCTCCCTCTCTCAATATCTCTCTCTCTTGATATCTCTCTCTCTCGATATCCCTCTCTCTCTCGATATCTGTCTCTGTCTCTCGATATCTCTCTCTCTCTCTCTCGATAATCTCTCACTCCCTCTCTCGATATCTCTCTCTCTCTCGATATCTCTCTCTCTCGATATCCCTCTCTCTGTCGATATCGCTCTCTCTCTCTCTCTCGATATCTCTCTCTCGCTCTCTCAATATCTCTCTCTCTTGATATCTCGCTCTCTCTCGATATCTCTCTTTCCCTCTCGATAGCTTTCTCTCTCCCTCTCGATATCTCTCTCTCTCTCAATATCTCTCTCCCTCTCTTGATATCTCTCTCTCCCTCTCGCGATATCTCTCTCTTCCTCTCTCGATATCTCTCTCTCTCCCTCTCTCGATATCTCTCTCCCTTTCTCGATATCTCTCTCTCCCTCTCTCATATCTCCCTTGATATTTCCCTCTCTCAATATCTCTCTCTCTCGATATCTCTGTCTCTCGATATCTCTCTCTCTTGATATCTCTTTCGATATCTCTCTCTCTCAATATGTCACTCTCTCAATATCTCTCTCTCTCTCGATATCATCTCTCTCCCTCTCTCAATATATCTCTCTCTCTTGATATCTCTCTCTCTCAATATCCCTCTCTCTCGATATCTGTCTCTGTCTGTCGATATCTCTCTCTCTCTCGATACCTCTTTCTCCCCTCTCTCAATAATCTCTCTATCTCTCGATATCTCTCTCTCTCTCTCTCGATATCTCTCTCTCGATATCTCTCTCATCCTCGATATCTCTCTCTCGATATCTCTCTCTCAATATCTCTCTCTCTCGGTATCTCTGTCTCTCGATATCTCTCTCTCTTGATATCTCTTTCGATATCTCTCTCTCTCAATATCTCACTCTCTCAATATCTCTCTCTCTCTCTCGATATCATTCTCTCCCTCTCTCAATATATCTCTCTCTCTTGATATCTCTCTCTCTCGATATCTCTGTCTCCTCGATATCTCTCTCTCTCTTGATATCTCTTTCGATATCTCTCTCTCTCAATATCTCACTCTCTCAATATCTCTCTCTCTCTCGATATCATTCTCTCCCTCTCTCAATATATCTCTCTCTCTTGATATCTCTCTCTCTCGATATCCCTCTCTCTCGATATCTGTCTCTGTCTGTCGATATCTCTCTCTCTCTCGATATCTCTTTCTCCCTCTCTCGATAATCTCTCTCTCGCTCGATATCTCTCCCTCTCTCTCTCGATATCTCTCTCTCGATATCTCTCTCATCCTCGATATCTCTCTCTCGATATCTTTCTCTCTCGATATCCCTCTCTCTCGATATCCCCCTGTCTCGATATCTCTCTCGATTTCTCTCTCTCTCGATATCTCTCTCTCTCGATATCTCTCTCTCAATATCTCTCTCTCGATATCTCTCTCGATATCTCTCTCTCTCGATATCTCTCTCTCTCGATATCTCTCTCTCTCGATATCTCTCTCTCTCGATATTTCTCTCTCTCAATATCTCTCTCTTGATATCTCTGTCTCGATATCTCTCTCTCTCGATATATCTCTCTCTCTCTCGATATCTCTCTCTCTCTCTCGATATCTCTCTCTCTCTCTCGATATCTCTCTCTCTCGATATCTCTCAGTCTCGATATCTCTCTCTCTCTCTCGATATCTCTCTCTCTGGATATCTCTCTCTCTCTCTCTCTCGATATCTCTCTCTCAATCTCGATAGCTCTCTCTCTCGATATCTCTCTGTCTCTCAATATCTCTCTCCCACTCTTGATATCTCTCTCCCTCTCGCGATATCCCTCTCTCCCTCTCTCGATATCTCTCTCTCCCCCTCTCGATATCTCTCTTCCTCTCTCGATATCTCTCTCTCCCTCTCTCAATATCTCTCTTGATATTTCCCTCTCTCAAAATCTCTCTCTCGATATCTCTCTCTCTCAATATCTCTCTCTCGATATCTCTCTCGATATCTCTCTCTCTCGATATCTCTCTCTCTCTCGATATCATTCTCTCCCTCTCTCAATATATCTCTCTCTCTTGATATCTCTCTCTCTCAATATCCCTCTCTCTCGATATCTGTCTCTGTCTGTTGATATCTCTCTCTCTCTCGATATCTCTTTCTCCCTCTCTCGATAATCTATCTCTCGATATCTCTCTCTCTCTCTCTCGATATCTCTCTCTCGATATCTCTCTCATCCTCGATATCTCTCTCTCGATATCTCTCTCATCCTCGATATCTCTCTCTCGATATCTCTCTCTCTCGATATCTCTCTCTCTCGATATCTCTGTCTCTCGATATCTCTCTCTCTTGATATCTCTTTCGATATCTCTCTCTCTCAATATCTCACTCTCTCAATATCTCTCTCTCTCTCGATATCATTCTCTCCCTCTCTCAATATATCTCTCTCTCTTGATATCTCTGTCTCTCGATATCCCTCTCTCTCGATAACTGTCTCTGTCTGTCGATATCTCTCTCTCTCTCGATATCTCTTTCTCCTTCTCTCGATAATCTCTCTCTCGCTCGATATCTCTCTCTCTCTCTCTCGATATCTCTCTCTCGATATCTCTCTCATCCTCGATATCTCTCTCTCGATATCTCTCTCTCTCGATATCTCTCTCTCTCGATATCTCTGTCTCTCGATATCTCTCTCTCTTGATATCTCTCCCTCTCGATATCTGTCTCTCGATATCTCTCTCGATATCTCTCTCTCTCGATATCTCTCTCTCTCGATATCTCTCTCTCTCGATATCTCTCTCTCTCGATATCTCTCTCTCTCGATATCTCTCTCTCTCCATATTTCTCTCTCTCGATATCTCTCTCTTGATATCTCTGTCTCGATATCTCTCTCTCTCGATATATCTCTCTCTCTCTCTCGATATCTCTCTCTCTCTCTCGATATCTCTCTCTCTCGATCTCTCTCTCTCGATATATCTCTCTCTCTCTCTCGATATCTCTCTCTCTCTCTCGATATCTCTCTCTCTGGATATCTCTCTCTCTCTCTCTCTCGATATCTCTCTCTCAATCTCGATAGCTCTCTCTCTCGATATCTCTCTCTCTCTCTCAATATCTCTCTCCCACTCTTGATATCTCTCTCCCTCTCGCGATATCCCTCTCTCCCTCTCTCGATATCTCTCTCTCCCTCTCTCGATATCTCTCCTCCTCTCTCGATATCTCTCTCTCCCTCTCTCAATATCTCTCTTGATATTTCCCTCTCTCGAAATCTCTCTCTCGATATCTCTCTCTCTCGATATCTCTCTCGCTCGATATCTCTCTCTCTCGATATCTCTTTCTCTCAATATCTCTCTCTCTCTCGATATCTCTCTCTCTCAATATCTCTCTCTTGATATCTCTCTCTCTCGATATCTCTCTCTCTCTCGATATCTCTCTCTCGATATCTCTCTCTCGATATCTCTCTCTCGATATCTCTCTCTCTCGATATATCTCTCTCTCGATATCTCTCTCTCTCTCTTGATATCTCTCTCTCTGGATATCTCTCTCTCTCTCTCTCTCAATATCTCTCTCTCAATCTCGATAGCTCTCTCTCTCGATATCTCTCTCTCTCTCAATTTCTCTCTCCCTCTCTTGATATCTCTCTCCCTCTCGCGATATCTCTCTCTCCCTCTCTCGATATCTCTCTTCCTCTCTCGATATCTCTCTCTCCCTCTCTCAATATCTCTCTTGATATTTCCCTCTCTCGAAATCCCTCTCTCTCGATACCTCTCTCTCAATATCTCTCTCTCGATATCTCTCTCGATATCTCTCTCTCTCGATATCTCTCTCTCTCGATATCTCTCTCTCTCGATATCTCTCTCTCTCAATATCTCTCTCTCTTGATATTTCTCTCTCTCAATATCTCTCTCTTGATATCTCTGTCTCGATATCTCTCTCTCTCGATATATCTCTCTCTCTCTCGATATCTCTCTCTCTCTCTCGATATCTCTCTCTCTCGATATCTCTCTCTCGATATCTCTCTCTCGATATCTCTCTCTCTCAATATCTCTCTCTCGATATCTCTCTCGATATCTCTCTCTCTCGATATCTGTCTCTCTCGATATCTGTCTCTCTCGATATCTGTCTCTCTCGATATCTCTCTCTCTCAATATTTCTCTCTCTCAATATCTCTCTCTTGATATCTCTGTCTCGATATCTCTCTCTCTCGATATATCTCTCTCTCTCTCGATATCTCTCTCTCTCTCTCGATATCTCTCTCTCTCGATATCTCTCTCTCGATATCTCTCTCTCGATATCTCTCTCTCTCGATATCTCTCTCTCTCGATATCTCTCTCTCTCTCTCGATATCTCTCTCTCTCTGGATATCTCTCTCTCTCTCTCTCTCGATATCTCTCTCTCAATCTCGATAGCTCTCTCTCTCGATATCTCTCTCTCTCTCAATATCTCTCTCCCACTCTTGATATCTCTCTCCCTCTCGCGATATCCCTCTCTCCCTCTCTCGATATCTCTCTCTCCCTCTCTCGATATCTCTCTTCCTCTCTCGATATCTCTCTCTCCCTCTCTCAATATCTCTCTTGATATTTCCCTCTCTCAAAATCTCTCTCTCGATATCTCTCTCTCTCAATATCTCTCTCTCGATATCTCTCTCGATATCTCTCTCTCTCGATATCTCTCTCTCTCGATATCTCTCTCTCTCTCTCGATATCTCTCTCTCTCAATATCTCTCTCTCTCAATATCTGTCTCTCTCGATATCTCTCTCTCTCTCGATATCTCACTCTCGGTATCTCTCTCTCTCGATACCACCCTCTCTCGATATATCCCTCTCTCGATATCTCCCTCTCTCGATATCTCCCTCTCTCGATATCTCCCTCTCTCGATATCTCCCTCTCTCGATATCTCCCTCTCTCGATATCTCCCTCTCTCGATATCTCCCTCTCTCGATATCTCCCTCTCACGATATCTCCCTCTCTCGATATCTCCCTCTCTCAATATCTCCCTCTCCCTCTCTCGATATCTCTCTCTCCCTCTCGGTATCTCTCTCTCTCATTATCTCTCTCTCTCGATATCTCTCTCTCTCTCTCTCTCTCCATATCTCTCTCTCCATATCTCTCTCAATATATCTCTCTCTCTTGATATCTCTCTCTCTCGATATCCCTCTCTCTCTCGATATCTGTCTCTCTCTCTCGATATCTCTCTCCCTCTCTCTTGACATCTCTCTCGATAATCTCTCTCTCCCTCTCTCGATATCTCTCTCTCCCTCTCTCGCTATATCTCTCTCTCTCTCGATATCTCTCTCTCTCTCTCTCGATATCCCTAACTCTCTCGATATCTCTCTCTCTCTCTCGATATCTCTCTCTCCATCTCTTGATATTTCTCTCTCTTGATATCTCTCTCTCTCTCTCGATATCTCTCTCTCCCTCTCGATAGCTCTCTCTCTCCCTCTCGATATCTCTCTCTCTCTCAATCGATATCTCTCCTCCTCTCTCGATATCTCTCTCTCCCTCTCTCAATATCTCTCTTGATATTTCCCTCTCTCGAAATCTCTCTCTCGATATCTCTCTCTCTCGATATCTCTCTCGCTCGATATCTCTCTCTCTCGATATCTCTTTCTCTCAATATCTCTCTCTCTCTCGATATCTCTCTCTCTCAATATCTCTCTCTTGATATCTCTCTCTCTCGATATCTCTCTCTCTCTCTCGATATCTCTCTCTCTCGATCTCTCTCTCTCGATATCTCTCTCTCGATATCTCTCTGTCTCGATATCTCTCTCTCTCTCTCGATATCTCTCTCTCTCTCTCGATATCTCTCTCTCTGGATATCTCTCTCTCTCTCTCTCTCGATATCTCTCTCTCAATCTCGATAGCTCTCTCTCTCGATATCTCTCTCTCTCTCTCAATATCTCTCTCCCACTCTTGATATCTCTCTCCCTCTCGCGATATCCCTCTCTCCCTCTCTCGATATCTCTCTCTCCCTCTCTCGATATCTCTCCTCCTCTCTCGATATCTCTCTCTCCCTCTCTCAATATCTCTCTTGATATTTCCCTCTCTCGAAATCTCTCTCTCGATATCTCTCTCTCTCGATATCTCTCTCGCTCGATATCTCTCTCTCTCGATATCTCTCTCTCTCAATATCTCTCTCTCTCTCGATATCTCTCTCTCTCAATATCTCTCTCTTGATATCTCTCTCTCTCGATATCTCTCTCTCTCTCGATATCTCACTCTCGGTATCTCTCTCTCCCGATACCACCCTCTCTCGATATCACCCTCTCTCGATATATCCCTCTCTCGATATCTCCCTCTCTCGATATCTCCCTCTCTCGATATCTCCCTCTCTCGATATCTCCCTCTCTCGATATCTCCCTCTCTCGATATCTCCCTCTCTCGATATCTCCCTCTCTCGCTATCTCCCTCTCTCGATATCTCCCTCTCTCAATATCTCTCTCTCCCTCTCTCTATATCTCTCTCTCCCTCTCAGTATCTCTCTCTCTCATTATCTCTCTCTTTCTCTCTCTCGATATCTCTCTCTCTCTCCGTATCTCTCTCTCCATATCTCTCTCAATATATCTCTCTCTCTTGATATCTCTCTCTCTCTCAATATCCCTCTCTCTCTCGATATCTGTCTCACTCTCGATATCTCTCTCCCTCTCTCTCGACATCTCTCTCGATAATCTCTCTCTCCCTCTCTCGATATCTCTCTCTCCCTCTCTCGCGATATCTCTCTCTCTCTCGATATCTCTCTCTCCCTCTCTTGATATCTCTCTCTCTTGATATCTCTCTCTCTCTCTCGATATCTCTCTCTCCCTCTCGATAGCTCTCTCTCTCCCTCTCGATATCTCTCTATCTCTCAATATCTCTCTCCCTCTTTTGATATCTCTCTCTCCCTCTCGTGATATCTCTCTCTCCCTCTCTCGATATCTCCCTCTCCCTCTCTCGATATCTCTCTCCCTCTCTCGATATCTCTCTCTCCCTCTCTCGATATATCTCTTGATGTTTCTCTCTCTCGATATCTCTCTCTCGCTCGATATCTCTCTCTCTCGATATCACTCTCTCTCGCTATTTCTCTCTCTCTCTCTCGATATCTCTGTCTCGATATCACTCTCTCGATATCTCTCCCTCATTATATCTCTCTCTCTAGACGTCCCACTATCTCAATATCTCTCTCTCAATATCTCTCTCTCGATATCTCTCTCTCGATATCTCCCTCTCTCGATATCTCTCTCACTTTCTCGATATCTCTCTCTCCCTCTCTCAATATCTCTCTTGATATTTCCCTCTCTCAATATCTCTCTCTCTCTCGATATCTCTGTCTCTCGATATCTCTCTCTCTTGATATCTCTTTCGATATCTCTCTCTCTCAATATCTCACTCTCTCAATATCTCTCTCTCTCTCGATATCATTCTCTCCCTCTCTCAATATATCTCTCTCTCTTGATATCTCTCTCTCTCAATATCCCTCTCTCTCGATATCTGTCTCTGTCTGTCGATATCTCTCTCTCTCTCGATATCTCTTTCTCCCTCTCTCGATAATCTCTCTATCTCTCGATATCTCTCTCTCTCTCTCTCGATATCTCTCTCTCGATATCTCTCTCATCCTCGATATCTCTCTCTCGATATCTCTCTCTCAATATCTCTCTCTCTCGATATCTCTGTCTCTCGATATCTCTGTCTCTCGATATCTCTTTCGATATCTCTCTCTCTCAATATCTCACTCTCTCAATATCTCTCCCTCTCTCGATATCATTCTCTCCCTCTCTCAATATATCTCTCTCTCTTGATATCTCTCTCTCTCGATATCCCTCTCTCTCGATATCTGTCTCTGTCTTTCGATATCTCTCTCTCTCTCGATATCTCTTTCTCCCTCTCTCGATAATCTCTCTCTCGCTCGATATCTCTCTCTCTCTCTCTCGATATCTCTCTCTCGATATCTCTCTCATCCTCGATATCTCTCTCTCGATATCTCTCTCATCCTCGATATCTCTCTCTCGATATCTCTCTCTCTCGATATCCCTCTCTCTCGATATCCCCCTGTCTCGATATCTCTCTCGATTTCTCTCTCTCTCGATATCTCTCTCTCTCGATATCTCTCTCTCAATATCTCTCTCTCGATATCTCTCTCGATATCTCTCTCTCTCGATATCTCTCTCTCTCGATATCTCTCTCTCTCGATATTTCTCTCTCTCAATATCTCTCTCTTGATATCTCTGTCTCGATGTCTCTCTCTCTCGATATATCTCTCTCTCTCTCGATATCTCACTCTATCTCTCGATATCTCTCTCTCTCGATATCTCTCTCTCGATATCTCTCTCGATATCTCTCTCGATATCTCTCTCTCGATATCTCTCTCTCTCGATATCTCTCTCTCTCGATCTCTCTCTCTCTCGATATCTCTCTCTCTCTATCTCTCGCTCTCGATATCTCTCTCTCTTGATATCTCTCTCTCGATATCTCTCTCTCTCGACCTCTCTTTCTCTCTCTTTCTCGATATCTATCTATCTCTCGATATCTCTCTCTCGATATCTCTCTCTCTCTCGATATCTCTCTCTCTTGATATCTCTCTCTTTCTTGATATCCCTCTCTCTCGATTTCTCTCTCTCTCGATATCCCTCTCTCTCTCAATATCCCTCTCTCTCGATATCCCTCTCTCTCGATATCCCTCTCTCTCGATATCCCTCTCTCTCGATATCCCTCTCTCTCAATATCCCTCTCCCTCGATATCTCTCTCTCTCGATATCTCTCTCCATAGTTCTCGATATCTCTCTCTCTTGATATCTCTCTCTCTCGATATCCCTCTCTCTCTCGATATCTGTCTCTGTCTCTCGATATCTCTCTCTCTCTCTCTCGATAATCTCTCACTCCCTCTCTTGATATCTCTCTCTCCCTCTCTCGATATCTCTCTCTCTCTCGATATCTCTCTCTCTCTCGATATCCCTCTCTCTGTCGATATCTCTCTCTCTCTCTCTCGATATCTCTCTCTCGCTCTCTCAATATCTCTCTCTCTTGATATCTTGCTCTCTCTCGATATCTCTCTTTCCCTCTCGATAGCTTTCTTTCTCCCTCTCGATATCTCTCTCTCTCTCTCAATATCTCTCTCCCTTTCTTGATATCTCTCTCTCCCTCTCGCGATATCTCTCTCTTCCTCTCTCGATATCTCTCTCTCTCCCTCTCTCGATATCTCTCTCCCTTTCTCGATATCTCTCTCTCCCTCTCTCAATATCTCTCTTGATATTTCCCTCTCTCAATATCTCTCTCTCTCGATATCTCTGTCTCTCGATATCTCTGCCTCTCTTGATATCTCTTTCGATATCTCTCTCTCTCAATATCTCACTCTCTCAATATCTCTCTCTCTCTCGATATCATTCTCTCCCTCTCTCAATATATCTCTCTCTCTTGATATCTCTCTCTCTCGATATCCCTCTCTCTCGATATCTGTCTCTGTCTGTCGATATCTCTCTCTCTCTCGATATCTCTTTCTCCCTCTCTCGATAATCTCTCTCTCGCTCGATATCTCTCCCTCTCTCTCTCGATATCTCTCTCTCGATATCTCTCTCATCCTCGATATCTCTCTCTCGATATCTCTATCTCTCGATATCCCTCTCTCTCGATATCCCCCTGTCTCGATATCTCTCTCGATTTCTCTCTCTCTCGATATCTCTCTCTCTCGATATCTCTCTCTCAATATCTCTCTCTCGATATCTCTCTCGATATCTCTCTCTCTCGATATCTCTCTCTCTCGATATCTCTCTCTCTCGATATCTCTCTCTCTCGATATTTCTCTCTCTCAATATCTCTCTCTTGATATCTCTGTCTCGATATCTCTCTCTCTCGATATATCTCTCTCTCTCTCGATATCTCTCTCTCTCTCTCGATATCTCTCTCTCTCGATATCTCTCTCTTGATATCTCTCTCTCTCGATATCTCTCTCTCGATATCTCTCTCATCCTCGATATCTCTCTCTCGATATCTCTATCTCTCGATATCCCTCTCTCTCGATATCCCCCTGTCTCGATATCTCTGTCGATTTCTCTCTCTCTCGATATCTCTCTCTCTCGATATTTCTCTCTCTCAATATCTCTCTCTTGATATCTCTGTCTCGATATCTCTCTCTCTCGATATCTCTCTCTCTCTCTCGATATCTCTCTCTCTCTCTCGATATCTCTCTCTCTCGATATCTCTCTCTCTCGATATCTCTCTCTCGATATCTCTCTTTCTCGATATCTCTCTCTCTCGATATCTCTCTCTCTCTCTCGATATCTCTCTCTCTGGATATCTCTCTCTCTCTCTCTCTCGATATCTCTCTCTCAATCTCGATAGCTCTCTCTCTCGATATCTCTCTGTCTCTCAATATCTCTCTCCCACTCTTGATATCTCTCTCCCTCTCGCGATATCCCTCTCTCCCTCTCTCGATATCTCTCTCTCCCCCTCTCGATATCTCTCTTCCTCTCTCGATATCTCTCTCTCCCTCTCTCAATATCTCTCTTGATATTTCCCTCTCTCAAAATCTCTCTCTCGATATCTCTCTCTCTCAATATCTCTCTCTCGATATCTCTCTCGATATCTCTCTCTCTCGATATCTCTCTCTCTCTCGATATCATTCTCTCCCTCTCTCAATATATCTCTCTCTCTTGATATCTCTCTCTCTCAATATCCCTCTCTCTCGATATCTGTCTCTGTCTGTTGATATCTGTCTCTCTCTCGATATCTCTTTCTCCCTCTCTCGATAATCTATCTCTCGATATCTCTCTCTCTCTCTCTCGATATCTCTCTCTCGATATCTCTCTCATCCTCGATATCTCTCTCTCTTGATATCTCTCATTCTCGATATCCCTCTCTCTCGATATCTGTCTCTGTCTGTCGATATCTCTCTCTCTCTCGATATCTCTTTCTCCTTCTCTCGATAATCTCTCTCTCGCTCGATATCTCTCTCTCTCTCTCTCGATATCTCTCTCTCGATATCTCTCTCATCCTCGATATCTCTCTCTCGATATCTCTCTCTCTCGATATCCCTCTCTCTCGATATCCCCCTGTCTCGATATCTCTCTCGATTTCTCTCTCTCTCGATATCTTTCCCTCTCGATATCTCTCTCTCAATATCTCTCTCTCGATATCTCTCTCGATATCTCTCTCTCTCGATATCTCTCTCTCTCGATATCTCTCTCTCTCGATATCTCTCTCTCTCGATATCTCTCTCTCTCCATATTTCTCTCTCTCGATATCTCTCTCTTGATATCTCTGTCTCGATATCTCTCTCTCTCGATATATCTCTCTCTCTCTCGATATCTCTCTCTCTCTCTCGATATCTCTCTCTCTCGATCTCTCTCTCTCGATATCTCTCTCTCGATATCTCTCTCTCTCGATATCTCTCTCTCTCTCTCGATATCTCTCTCTCTCTCTCGATATCTCTCTCTCTGGATATCTCTCTCTCTCTCTCTCTCGATATCTCTCTCTCAATCTCGATAGCTCTCTCTCTCGATATCTCTCTCTCTCTCTCAATATCTCTCTCCCACTCTTGATATCTCTCTCCCTCTCGCGATATCCCTCTCTCCCTCTCTCGATATCTCTCTCTCCCTCTCTCGATATCTCTCCTCCTCTCTCGATATCTCTCTCTCCCTCTCTCAATATCTCTCTTGATATTTCCCTCTCTCGAAATCTCTCTCTCGATATCTCTCTCTCTCGATATCTCTCTCGCTCGATATCTCTCTCTCTCGATATCTCTCTCTCTCGATATCTCTCTCTCTCTCGATATCTCTCTCTCTCAATATCTCTCTCTTGATATCTCTCTCTCTCGATATCTCTCTCTCTCTCGATATCTCACTCTCGGTATGTCTCTCTCCCGATACCACCCTCTCTCGATATCTCCCTCTCTCGATATATCCCTCTCTCGATATCTCCCTCTCTCGATATCTCCCTCTCTCGATATCTCCCTCTCTCGATATCTCCCTCTCTCGATATCTCCCTCTCTCGATATCTCCCTCTCTCGATATCTCCCTCTCTCGCTATCTCCCTCTCTCGATATCTCCCTCTCTCAATATCTCTCTCTCCCTCTCTCTATATCTCTCTCTCCCTCTCACTATCTCTCTCTCTCATTATCTCTCTCTTTCTCTCTCTCGATATCTCTCTCTCTCTCCGTATCTCTCTCTCCATATCTCTCTCAATATATCTCTCTCTCTTGATATCTCTCTCTCTCTCAATATCCCTCTCTCTCTCGATATCTCTCTCTCGATATCACTCTCTCGATATCTCTCTCTCTCTCGATATCTCTCTCTCTTGATATCTCTCTCTTTCTTGATATCCCTCTCTCTCGATTTCTCTCTCTCTCGATATCCCTCTCTCTCTCGATATCCCTCTCTCTCGATATCCCTCTCTCTCGATATCCCTCTCTCTCGATATCCCTCTCTCTCAATATCCCTCTCCCTCGATATCTCTCTCTCTCGATATCTCTCTCCATATTTCTCGATATCTCTCTCTCTTGATATCTCTCTCTCTCGATATCCTTCTCTCTCTCGATATCTGTCTCTGTCTCTCGATATCTCTCTCTCTCTCTCTCGATAATCTCTCACTCCCTCTCTTGATATCTCTCTCTCCCTCTCTCGATATCTCTCTCTCTCTCGATATCTCTCTCTCTCTCGATATCCCTCTCTCTGTCGATATCTCTCTCTCTCTCTCTCGATATCTCTCTCTCGCTCTCTCAATATCTCTCTCTCTTGATATCTTGCTCTCTCTCGATATCTCTCTTTCCCTCTCGATAGCTTTCTTTCTCCCTCTCGATATCTCTCTCTCTCTCTCAATATCTCTCTCCCTTTCTTGATATCTCGCTCTCCCTCTCGCGATATCTCTCTCTTCCTCTCTCGATATCTCTCTCTCTCCCTCTCTCGATATCTCTCTCCCTTTCTCGATATCTCTCTCTCCCTCTCTCAATATCTCTCTTGATATTTCCCTCTCTCAATATCTCTCTCTCTCGATATCTCTGTCTCTCGATATCTCTCTCTCTTGATATCTCTTTCGATATCTCTCTCTCTCAATATCTCACTCTCTCAATATCTCTCTCTCTCTCGATATCATTCTCTCCCTCTCTCAATATATCTCTCTCTCTTGATATCTCTCTCTCTCAATATCCCTCTCTCTCGATATCTGTCTCTGTCTGTCGATATCTCTCTCTCTCTCGATATCTCTTTCTCCCTCTCTCGATAATCTCTCTATCTCTCGATATCTCTCTCTCTCTCTCTCGATATCTCTCTCTCGATATCTCTCTCATCCTCGATATCTCTCTCTCGATATCTCTCTCTCAATATCTCTCTCTCTCGATATCTCTGTCTCTCGATATCTCTCTCTCTTGATATCTCTTTCGATATCTCTCTCTCTCAATATCTCACTCTCTCAATATCTCTCTCTCTCTCGATATCATTCTCTCCCTCTCTCAATATATCTCTCTCTCTCGATATCCCTCTCTCTCGATATCTGTCTCTGTCTGTCGATATCTCTCTCTCTCTCGATATCTCTTTCTCCCTCTCTCGATAATCTCTCTCTCGATATCTCTCTCATCCTCGATATCTCACTCTCGATATCTCTCTCTCTCGACATCCCTCTCTCTCGATATCCCCCTGTCTCGATATCTCTCTCGATTTCTCTCTCTCTCGATATCTCTCTCTCTCGATATCTCTCTCTCTCGATATCTCTCTCTCTCGATATCTCTCTCTCTCGATATCTCTCTCTATATATCTCTCTCTCGATATCTCTCTCTCTGTACATCTCACTCTCTCAATATCTCTCTCTCGATATCTCTCTCTCTCGATATCTCTCTCTCGATATCTCTCTCTCTCGATATCTCTCTCTCTCAATATCTCTCTCTCAATATCTCTCTCTCTCGATATCTCTCTCTTGATATCTCTCTCTCTCGATATCTCTCTCTCTCAATATCTCACTCTCTCGATATCTCTCACTCTCAATATCATTCTCTCCCTCTCTCAATATATCTCTCTCTCTTGATATCTCTCTCTCTCGATATCCCTCTCTCTCTCGATATCTGTCTCTGTCTGTCGATATCTCTCTCTCTCTCGATATCTCTCTCTCCCTCTCTCGATAATCTCTCTCCCTCTCTCTCGATATCTCTCTCTCTCTCAAAATCTCTCTCTCGATATCTCTCTCATTCTCGATATCTCTCTCTCGATATCTCTCTCTCTCTCTCGATATCTCTCTCTCTCGATATCTCTCTCTCGATATCTCTCTCTCGATATCTCTCTCTCTCTCTCGATATCTCTCTCTCTCTCTCTCTCGATATCTCTCTCTCTGGATATCTCTCTCTCTCTCTCTCTCGATATCTCTCTCTCAATCTCAATAGCTCTCTCTCTCGATATCTCTCTCTCTCTCAATATCTCTCTCCCACTCTTGATATTTCTCTCCCTCTCGCGATATCACTCTCTCCCTCTCTCGATATCTCTCTCTCCCTCTCTCGATATCTCTCTTCCTCTCTCGATATCTCTCTCTCCCTCTCTCAATATCTCTCTTGATATTTCCCTCTCTCGAAATCTCTCTCTCGATATCTCTCTCTCTCGATATCTCTCTCTCGATATCTCTCTCGATATCTCTCTCTCGATATCTCTCTCTCTCGATATCTCTCTCTCTCGATATCTCTCTCTCTCGATATCTCTCTCTCTCGATATCTCTCTCTCTCTCGATATCTCTCTCTCTCAATATCTCTCTCTTGATATCTCTCTCTCTCGATATCTCTCTCTCTCTCTCTCGATATCTCACTCTCGGTATCTCTCTCTCTCGATACCACCCTCTCTCGATATCTCCCTCTCTCGATATATCCCTCTCTCGATATCTCCCTCTCTCGATATCTCCCTCTCTCGATATCTCCCTCTCTCGATATCTCCCTCTCTTGATATCTCCCTCTCTCGATATCTCCCTCTCTCGATATCTCCCTCTCTCGATATCTCCCTCTCTCAATATCTCTCTCTCCCTCTCTCGATATCTCTCTCCCCCTCTCAGTATCTTTCTCTCTCATTATCTCTCTCTTTCTCTCTCTCGATATCTCTCTCTCTCTCCGTATCTCTCTCTCCATATCTCTCTCAATATATCTCTCTCTCTTGATATCTCTCTCTCTCTCAATATCCCTCTCTCTCTCGATATCTGTCTCACTCTCGATATCTCTCTCCCTCTCTCTCGACATCTCTCTCGATAATCTCTCTCTCCCTCTCTCGATATCTCTCTCTCCCTCTCTCGCTATATCTCTCTCTCTCTCGATATCTCTCTCTGTCTCGATATCCCTAACTCTCTCGATATCTCTCTCTCTCTCTCGATATCTCTCTCTCCCTCTCTTGATATCTCTCTCTCTCGATATCTCTCTCTCTCGATATCTCTCTCTTTCTTGATATCCCTCTCTCTCGATTTCTCTCTCTCTCGATATCCCTCTCTCTCTCGATATCCCTCTCTCTCGATATCCCTCTCTCTCGATATCCCTCTCTCTCGATATCCCTCTCTCTCAATATCCCTCTCCCTCGATATCTCTCTCTCTCGATATCTCTCTCCATAGTTCTCGATATCTCTCTCTCTTGATATCTCTCTCTCTCGATATCCCTCTCTCTCTCGATATCTGTCTCTGTCTCTCGATATCTCTCTCTCTCTCTCTCGATAATCTCTCACTCCCTCTCTTGATATCTCTCTCTCCCTCTCTCGATATCTCTCTCTCTCTCGATATCTCTCTCTCTCTCGATATCCCTCTCTCTGTCGATATCTCTCTCTCTCTCGATATCTCTCTCTCGCTCTCTCAATATCTCTCTCTCTTGATATCTTGCTCTCTCTCGATATCTCTCTTTCCCTCTCGATAGCTTTCTTTCTCCGTCTCGATATCTCTCTCTCTCTCTCAATATCTCTCTCCCTTTCTTGATATCTCTCTCTCCCTCTCGCGATATCTCTCTCTTCCTCTCTCGATATCTCTCTCTCTCCCTCTCTCGATATCTCTCTCCCTTTCTCGATATCTCTCTCTCCCTCTCTCAATATCTCTCTTGATATTTCCCTCTCTCAATATCTCTCTCTCTCGATATCTCTGTCTCTCGATATCTCTCTCTCTTGATATCTCTTTCGATATCTCTCTCTCTCAATATCTCACTCTCTCAATATCTCTCTCTCTCTCGATATCATTCTCTCCCTCTCTCAATATATCTCTCTCTCTTGATATCTCTCTCTCTCAATATCCCTCTCTCTCGATATCTGTCTCTGTCTGTCGATATCTCTCTCTCTCTCGATATCTCTTTCTCCCTCTCTCGATAATCTCTCTATCTCTCGATATCTCTCTCCCTCTCTCTCGATATCTCTCTCTCGATATCTCTCTCATCCTCGATATCTCTCTCTCGATATCTCTCTCTCAATATCTCTCTCTCTCGATATCTCTGTCTCTCGATATCTCTCTCTCTTGATATCTCTTTCGATATCTCTCTCTCTCAATATCTCACTCTCTCAATATCTCTCTCTCTCTCGATATCATTCTCTCCCTCTCTCAATATATCTCTCTCTCTCGATATCCCTCTCTCTCGATATCTGTCTCTGTCTGTCGATATCTCTC
Source organism: Isurus oxyrinchus (assembly GCA_026770705.1). Classification (NCBI taxonomy): domain Eukaryota; kingdom Metazoa; phylum Chordata; class Chondrichthyes; order Lamniformes; family Lamnidae; genus Isurus; species Isurus oxyrinchus. Next base: position 267,557 of record JANJGN010000594.1, on the reverse strand, counting down.
TCTCTCTCGATATCTCTTTCTCCCTCTCTCGATAATCTCTCTCTCGATATCTCTCTCATCCTCGATATCTCACTCTCGATATCTCTCTCTCTCGACATCCCTCTCTCTCGATATCCCCCTGTCTCGATATCTCTCTCGATTTCTCTCTCTCTCGATATCTCTCTCTCTCGATATCTCTCTCTCTCGATATCTCTCTCTCTCGATATCTCTCTCTATATATCTCTCTCTCGATATCTCTCTCTCTGTACATCTCACTCTCTCAATATCTCTCTCTCGATATCTCTCTCTCTTGATATCTCTCTCTCGATATCTCTCTCTCTCGATATCTCTCTCTCTCAATATCTCTCTCTCGATATCTCTCTCTTGATATCTCTCTCTCTCGATATCTCTCTCTCTCAATATCTCACTCTCTCGATATCTCTCACTCTCAATATCATTCTCTCCCTCTCTCAATATATCTCTCTGTCTTGATATCTCTCTCTCTCGATATCCCTCTCTCTCTCGATATCTGTCTCTGTCTGTCGATATCTCTCTCTCTCTCGATATCTCTCTCTCCCTCTCTCGATAATCTCTCTCCCTCTCTCTCGATATCTCTCTCTCTCTCAAAATCTCTCTCTCGATATCTCTCTCATTCTCGATATCTCTCTCTCGATATCTCTCTCTCTCTCTCGATATCTCTCTCTCTCGATATCTCTCTCTCGATATCTCTCTCTCTCGATATCTCTCTCTCTCTCTCGATATCTCTCTCTCTCTCTCTCTCGATATCTCTCTCTCTGGATATCTCTCTCTCTCTCGATATCTCTCTCTCAATCTCAATAGCTCTCTCCCTCGATATCTCTCTCTCTCTCAATATCTCTCTCCCACTCTTGATATTTCTCTCCCTCTCGCGATATCACTCTCTCCCTCTCTCGATATCTCTCTCTCCCTCTCTCAATATCTCTCTTCCTCTCTCGATATCTCTCTCTCCCTCTCTCAATATCTCTCTTGATATTTCCCTCTCTCGAAATCTCTCTCTCGATATCTCTCTCTCTCGATATCTCTCTCTCGATATCTCTCTCGATATCTCTCTCTCTCGATATCGCTCTCTCTCGATATCTCTCTCTCTCGATATCTCTCTCTCTCGATATCTCTCTCTCTCGATATCTCTCTCTCTCTCGATATCTCTCTCTCTCAATATCTCTCTCTTGATATCTCTCTCTCTCGATATCTCTCTCTCTCTCTCGATATCTCACTCTCGGTATCTCTCTCTCTCGATACCACCCTCTCTCGATATATCCCTCTCTCGATATATCCCTCTCTCGATATCTCCCTCTCTCGATATCTCCCCCTCTCGATATCTCCCTCTCTCGATATCTCCCTCTCTCGATATCTCCCTCTCTCGATATCTCCCTCTCTCGATATCTCCCTCTCTCGATATCTCCCTCTCTCGATATCTCCCTCTCTCGATATCTCCCTCTCTCAATATCTCTCTCTCCCTCTCTCGATATCTCTCTCTCCCTCTCAGTATCTCTCTCTCTCATTATCTCTCTCTTTCTCTCTCTCGATATCTCTCTCTCTCTCCGTATCTCTCTCTCCATATCTCTCTCAATATATCTCTCTCTCTTGATATCTCTCTCTCTCTCAATATCCCTCTCTCTCTCGATATCTGTCTCACTCTCGATATCTCTCTCCCTCTCTCTCGACATCTCTCTCGATAATCTCTCTCTCCCTCTCTCGATATCTCTCTCTCCCTCTCTCGCTATATCTCTCTCTCTCTCTCGATATCTCTCTCTGTCTCGATATCCCTAACTCTCTCGATATCTCTCTCTCTCTCTCGATATCTCTCTCTCCCTCTCTTGATATCTCTCTCTCTTGATATCTCTCTCTCTCTCTCGATATCTCTCTCTCCCTCTCGATAGCTCTCTCTCTCCCTCTCGATATCTCTCTCTCTCTCAATATCTGTCTCCCTCTTTTGATATCTCTCTCTCCCTCTCGTGATATCTCTCTCTCCCTCTCTCAATATCTCCCTCTCCCTCTCTCGATATCTCTCTCCCTCTCTCGATATCTCTCTCTCCCTCTCTCGATATCTCTCTTGATGTTTCACTCTCTCGATATCTCTCTCTCGCTCGATATCTCTCTCTCTCGATATCACTCTCTCTCGCTATTTCTCTCTCTCTCTCTCGATATCTCTGTCTCGATATCACTCTCTCGATATCTCTCCCTCATTATATCTCTCTCTCTCGACGTCCCACTATCTCAATATCTCTCTCTCAATATCTCTCTCTCGATATCTATCTCTCGATATCTCCCTCTCTCGATATCTCTCTCCCTTTCTCGATATCTCTCTCTCCCTCTCTCAATATCTCTCTTGATATTTCCCTCTCTCAATATCTCTCTCTCTCTCGATATCTCTGTCTCTCGATATCTCTCTCTCCTGATATCTCTTTCGATATCTCTCTCTCTCAATATCTCACTCTCTCAATATCTCTCTCTCTCTCGATATCATTCCCTCCCTCTCTCAATATATCTCTCTCTCTTGATATCTCTCTCTCTCAATATCCCTCTCTCTCGATATCTGTCTCTGTCTGTCGATATCTCTCTCTCTCTCGATATCTCTTTCTCCCTCTCTCGATATTCTCTCTATCTCTCGATATCTCTCTCTCTCTCTCTCGATATCTCTCTCTCGATATCTCTCTCATCCTCGATATCTCTCTCTCGATATCTCTCTCTCAATATCTCTCTCTCGATCTCTCTGTCTCTCGATATCTCTCTCTCTTGATATCTCTTTCGATATCTCTCTCTCTGAATATCTCACTCTCTCAATATCTCTCCCTCTCTCGATATCATTCTCTCCCTCTCTCAATATATCTCTCTCTCTTGATATCTCTCTCTCTCGATATCCCTCTCTCTCGATATCTGTCTCTGTCTTTCGATATCTCTCTCTCTCTCGATATCTCTTTCTCCCTCTCTCGATAATCTCTCTCTCGCTCGATATCTCTCTCTCTCTCTCTCGATATCTCTCTCATCCTCGATATCTCTCTCTCGATATCTCTCTCATCCTCGATATCTCTCTCTCGATATCTCTCTCTCTCGATATCCCTCTCTCTCGATATCCCCCTGTCTCGATATCTCTCTCGATTTCTCTCTCTCTCGATATCTCTCTCTCTCGATATCTCTCTCTCGATATCTCTCTCTCGATATCTCTCTCGATATCTCTCTCTCTCGATATCTCTCTCTCTCGATATCTCTCTCTCTCGATATTTCTCTCTCTCAATATCTCTCTCTTGATATCTCTGTCTCGATGTCTCTCTCTCTCGATATATCTCTCTCTCTCTCTCGATATCTCACTCTATCTCTCGATATCTCTCTCTCTCGATATCTCTCTCGATATCTCTCTCGATATCTCTCTCTCTCGATATCTCTCTCTCGATATCTCTCTCTCTCGATATCTCTCTCTCTCGATCTCTCTCTCTCTCGATATCTCTCTGTCTCTATCTCTCGCTCTCGATATCTCTCTCTCTTGATATCTCTCTCTCGATATCTCTCTCTCTCGACCTCTCTTTCTCTCTCTCTCGATATCTCTCTATCTCTCGATATCTCTCTCTCGATATCTCTCTCTCTCTCGATATCTCTCTCTCTTGATATCTCTCTCTTTCTTGATATCCCTCTCTCTCGATTTCTCTCTCTCTCGATATCCCTCTCTCTCGATATCCCTCTCTCTCTCGATATCCCTCTCTCTCGATATCCCTCTCTCTCGATATCCCTCTCTCTCGATATCCCTCTCTCTCAATATCCCTCTCCCTCGATATCTCTCTCTCTCAATATCTCTCTCCATATTTCTCGATATCTCTCTCTCTTGATATCTCTCTCTCTCGATATCCTTCTCTCTCTCGATATCTGTCTCTGTCTCTCGATATCTCTCTCTCTCTCTCTCGATAATCTCTCACTCCCTCTCTTGATATCTCTCTCTCCCTCTCTCGATATCTCTCTCTCTCTCGATTTCTCTCTCTCTCGATATCCCTCTCTCTCTCGATATCCCTCTCTCTCGATATCCCTCTCTCTCGATATCCCTCTCTCTCGATATCCCTCTCTCTCAATATCCCTCTCCCTCGATATCTCTCTCTCTCGATATCTCTCTCCATAGTTCTCGATATCTCTCTCTCTTGATATCTCTCTCTCTCGATATCCCTCTCTCTCTCGATATCTGTCTCTGTCTCTCGATATCTCTCTCTCTCTCTCTCGATAATCTCTCACTCCCTCTCTTGATATCTCTCTCTCCCTCTCTCGATATCTCTCTCTCTCTCGATATCTCTCTCTCTCTCGATATCCCTCTCTCTGTCGATATCTCTCTCTCTCTCGATATCTCTCTCTCGCTCTCTCAATATCTCTCTCTCTTGATATCTTGCTCTCTCTCGATATCTCTCTTTCCCTCTCGATAGCTTTCTTTCTCCGTCTCGATATCTCTCTCTCTCTCTCAATATCTCTCTCCCTTTCTTGATATCTCTCTCTCCCTCTCGCGATATCTCTCTCTTCCTCTCTCGATATCTCTCTCTCTCCCTCTCTCGATATCTCTCTCCCTTTCTCGATATCTCTCTCTCCCTCTCTCAATATCTCTCTTGATATTTCCCTCTCTCAATATCTCTCTCTCTCGATATCTCTGTCTCTCGATATCTCTCTCTCTTGATATCTCTTTCGATATCTCTCTCTCTCAATATCTCACTCTCTCAATATCTCTCTCTCTCTCGATATCATTCTCTCCCTCTCTCAATATATCTCTCTCTCTTGATATCTCTCTCTCTCAATATCCCTCTCTCTCGATATCTGTCTCTGTCTGTCGATATCTCTCTCTCTCTCGATATCTCTTTCTCCCTCTCTCGATAATCTCTCTATCTCTCGATATCTCTCTCCCTCTCTCTCGATATCTCTCTCTCGATATCTCTCTCATCCTCGATATCTCTCTCTCGATATCTCTCTCTCAATATCTCTCTCTCTCGATATCTCTGTCTCTCGATATCTCTCTCTCTTGATATCTCTTTCGATATCTCTCTCTCTCAATATCTCACTCTCTCAATATCTCTCTCTCTCTCGATATCATTCTCTCCCTCTCTCAATATATCTCTCTCTCTCGATATCCCTCTCTCTCGATATCTGTCTCTGTCTGTCGATATCTCTCTCTCTCTCGATATCTCTTTCTCCCTCTCTCGATAATCTCTCTCTCGATATCTCTCTCATCCTCGATATCTCACTCTCGATATCTCTCTCTCTCGACATCCCTCTCTCTCGATATCCCCCTGTCTCGATATCTCTCTCGATTTCTCTCTCTCTCGATATCTCTCTCTCTCGATATCTCTCTCTCTCGATATCTCTCTCTCTCGATATCTCTCTCTATATATCTCTCTCTCGATATCTCTCTCTCTGTACATCTCACTCTCTCAATATCTCTCTCTCGATATCTCTCTCTCTTGATATCTCTCTCTCGATATCTCTCTCTCTCGATATCTCTCTCTCTCAATATCTCTCTCTCGATATCTCTCTCTTGATATCTCTCTCTCTCGATATCTCTCTCTCTCAATATCTCACTCTCTCGATATCTCTCACTCTCAATATCATTCTCTCCCTCTCTCAATATATCTCTCTGTCTTGATATCTCTCTCTCTCGATATCCCTCTCTCTCTCGATATCTGTCTCTGTCTGTCGATATCTCTCTCTCTCTCGATATCTCTCTCTCCCTCTCTCGATAATCTCTCTCCCTCTCTCTCGATATCTCTCTCTCTCTCAAAATCTCTCTCTCGATATCTCTCTCATTCTCGATATCTCTCTCTCGATATCTCTCTCTCTCTCTCGATATCTCTCTCTCTCGATATCTCTCTCTCGATATCTCTCTCTCTCGATATCTCTCTCTCTCTCTCGATATCTCTCTCTCTCTCTCTCTCGATATCTCTCTCTCTGGATATCTCTCTCTCTCTCGATATCTCTCTCTCAATCTCAATAGCTCTCTCCCTCGATATCTCTCTCTCTCTCAATATCTCTCTCCCACTCTTGATATTTCTCTCCCTCTCGCGATATCACTCTCTCCCTCTCTCGATATCTCTCTCTCCCTCTCTCAATATCTCTCTTCCTCTCTCGATATCTCTCTCTCCCTCTCTCAATATCTCTCTTGATATTTCCCTCTCTCGAAATCTCTCTCTCGATATCTCTCTCTCTCGATATCTCTCTCTCGATATCTCTCTCGATATCTCTCTCTCTCGATATCGCTCTCTCTCGATATCTCTCTCTCTCGATATCTCTCTCTCTCGATATCTCTCTCTCTCGATATCTCTCTCTCTCTCGATATCTCTCTCTCTCAATATCTCTCTCTTGATATCTCTCTCTCTCGATATCTCTCTCTCTCTCTCGATATCTCACTCTCGGTATCTCTCTCTCTCGATACCACCCTCTCTCGATATATCCCTCTCTCGATATATCCCTCTCTCGATATCTCCCTCTCTCGATATCTCCCCCTCTCGATATCTCCCTCTCTCGATATCTCCCTCTCTCGATATCTCCCTCTCTCGATATCTCCCTCTCTCGATATCTCCCTCTCTCGATATCTCCCTCTCTCGATATCTCCCTCTCTCGATATCTCCCTCTCTCAATATCTCTCTCTCCCTCTCTCGATATCTCTCTCTCCCTCTCAGTATCTCTCTCTCTCATTATCTCTCTCTTTCTCTCTCTCGATATCTCTCTCTCTCTCCGTATCTCTCTCTCCATATCTCTCTCAATATATCTCTCTCTCTTGATATCTCTCTCTCTCTCAATATCCCTCTCTCTCTCGATATCTGTCTCACTCTCGATATCTCTCTCCCTCTCTCTCGACATCTCTCTCGATAATCTCTCTCTCCCTCTCTCGATATCTCTCTCTCCCTCTCTCGCTATATCTCTCTCTCTCTCTCGATATCTCTCTCTGTCTCGATATCCCTAACTCTCTCGATATCTCTCTCTCTCTCTCGATATCTCTCTCTCCCTCTCTTGATATCTCTCTCTCTTGATATCTCTCTCTCTCTCTCGATATCTCTCTCTCCCTCTCGATAGCTCTCTCTCTCCCTCTCGATATCTCTCTCTCTCTCAATATCTGTCTCCCTCTTTTGATATCTCTCTCTCCCTCTCGTGATATCTCTCTCTCCCTCTCTCAATATCTCCCTCTCCCTCTCTCGATATCTCTCTCCCTCTCTCGATATCTCTCTCTCCCTCTCTCGATATCTCTCTTGATGTTTCACTCTCTCGATATCTCTCTCTCGCTCGATATCTCTCTCTCTCGATATCACTCTCTCTCGCTATTTCTCTCTCTCTCTCTCGATATCTCTGTCTCGATATCACTCTCTCGATATCTCTCCCTCATTATATCTCTCTCTCTCGACGTCCCACTATCTCAATATCTCTCTCTCAATATCTCTCTCTCGATATCTATCTCTCGATATCTCCCTCTCTCGATATCTCTCTCCCTTTCTCGATATCTCTCTCTCCCTCTCTCAATATCTCTCTTGATATTTCCCTCTCTCAATATCTCTCTCTCTCTCGATATCTCTGTCTCTCGATATCTCTCTCTCCTGATATCTCTTTCGATATCTCTCTCTCTCAATATCTCACTCTCTCAATATCTCTCTCTCTCTCGATATCATTCCCTCCCTCTCTCAATATATCTCTCTCTCTTGATATCTCTCTCTCTCAATATCCCTCTCTCTCGATATCTGTCTCTGTCTGTCGATATCTCTCTCTCTCTCGATATCTCTTTCTCCCTCTCTCGATATTCTCTCTATCTCTCGATATCTCTCTCTCTCTCTCTCGATATCTCTCTCTCGATATCTCTCTCATCCTCGATATCTCTCTCTCGATATCTCTCTCTCAATATCTCTCTCTCGATCTCTCTGTCTCTCGATATCTCTCTCTCTTGATATCTCTTTCGATATCTCTCTCTCTGAATATCTCACTCTCTCAATATCTCTCCCTCTCTCGATATCATTCTCTCCCTCTCTCAATATATCTCTCTCTCTTGATATCTCTCTCTCTCGATATCCCTCTCTCTCGATATCTGTCTCTGTCTTTCGATATCTCTCTCTCTCTCGATATCTCTTTCTCCCTCTCTCGATAATCTCTCTCTCGCTCGATATCTCTCTCTCTCTCTCTCGATATCTCTCTCATCCTCGATATCTCTCTCTCGATATCTCTCTCATCCTCGATATCTCTCTCTCGATATCTCTCTCTCTCGATATCCCTCTCTCTCGATATCCCCCTGTCTCGATATCTCTCTCGATTTCTCTCTCTCTCGATATCTCTCTCTCTCGATATCTCTCTCTCGATATCTCTCTCTCGATATCTCTCTCGATATCTCTCTCTCTCGATATCTCTCTCTCTCGATATCTCTCTCTCTCGATATTTCTCTCTCTCAATATCTCTCTCTTGATATCTCTGTCTCGATGTCTCTCTCTCTCGATATATCTCTCTCTCTCTCTCGATATCTCACTCTATCTCTCGATATCTCTCTCTCTCGATATCTCTCTCGATATCTCTCTCGATATCTCTCTCTCTCGATATCTCTCTCTCGATATCTCTCTCTCTCGATATCTCTCTCTCTCGATCTCTCTCTCTCTCGATATCTCTCTGTCTCTATCTCTCGCTCTCGATATCTCTCTCTCTTGATATCTCTCTCTCGATATCTCTCTCTCTCGACCTCTCTTTCTCTCTCTCTCGATATCTCTCTATCTCTCGATATCTCTCTCTCGATATCTCTCTCTCTCTCGATATCTCTCTCTCTTGATATCTCTCTCTTTCTTGATATCCCTCTCTCTCGATTTCTCTCTCTCTCGATATCCCTCTCTCTCGATATCCCTCTCTCTCTCGATATCCCTCTCTCTCGATATCCCTCTCTCTCGATATCCCTCTCTCTCGATATCCCTCTCTCTCAATATCCCTCTCCCTCGATATCTCTCTCTCTCAATATCTCTCTCCATATTTCTCGATATCTCTCTCTCTTGATATCTCTCTCTCTCGATATCCTTCTCTCTCTCGATATCTGTCTCTGTCTCTCGATATCTCTCTCTCTCTCTCTCGATAATCTCTCACTCCCTCTCTTGATATCTCTCTCTCCCTCTCTCGATATCTCTCTCTCTCTCGATATCTCTCTCTCTCTCGATATCCCTCTCTCTGTCGATATCTCTCTCTCTCTCTCTCGATATCTCTCTCTCGCTCTCTCAATATCTCTCTCTCTTGATATCTCGCTCTCTCTCGATATCTCTCTTTCCCTCTCGATAGCTTTCTTTCTCCGTCTCGATATCTCTCTCTCTCTCTCAATATCTCTCTCCCTCTCTTGATATCTCTCTCTCCCTCTCGCGATATCTCTCTCTTCCTCTCTCGATATCTCTCTCTCTCCCTCTCTCGATATCTCTCTCCCTTTCTCGATATCTCTCTCTCCCTCTCTCAATATCTCTCTTGATATTTCCCTCTCTCAATATCTCTCTCTCTCGATATCTCTGTCTCTCGATATCTCTCTCTCTTGATATCTCTTTCGATATCTCTCTCTCTCAATATCTCACTCTCTCAATATCTCTCTCTCTCTCGATATCATTCTCTCCCTCTCTCAATATATCTCTCTCTCTTGATATCTCTCTCTCTCAATATCCCTCTCTCTCGATATCTGTCTCTGTCTGTCGATATCTCTCTCTCTCTCGATATCTCTTTCTCCCTCTCTCGATAATCTCTCTATCTCTCGATATCTCTCTCCCTCTCTCTCGATATCTCTCTCTCGATATCTCTCTCATCCTCGATATCTCTCTCTCGATATCTCTCTCTCAATATCTCTCTCTCTCGATATCTCTGTCTCTCGATATCTCTCTCTCTTGATATCTCTTTCGATATCTCTCTCTCTCAATATCTCACTCTCTCAATATCTCTCTCTCTCTCGATATCATTCTCTCCCTCTCTCAATATATCTCTCTCTCTCGATATCCCTCTCTCTCGATATCTGTCTCTGACTGTCGATATCTCTCTCTCTCTCGATATCTCTTTCTCCCTCTCTCGATAATCTATCTCTCGATATCTCTCTCATCCTCGATATCTCTCTCTCGATATCTCTCTCTCTCGATATCCCTCTCTCTCGATATCCCCCTGTCTCGATATCTCTCTCGATTTCTCTCTCTCTCGATATCTCTCTCTCTCGATATCTCTCTCTCTCGATATCTCTCTCTCTCGATATCTCTCTCTATATATATCTCTCTCGATATCTCTCTCTCTGTACATCTCACTCTCTCAATATCTCTCTCTCGATATCTCTCTCTCTCGATATCTCTCTCTCGATATCTCTCTCTCTCAATATCTCTCTCTCTCAATATCTCTCTCTCGATATCTCTCTCTCTCGATATCTCTCTCTCTCGATATCTCTCTCTTGATATCTCTCTCTCTCGATATCTCTCTCTCTCAATATCTCACTCTCTCGATATCTCTCACTCTCGATATCATTCTCTCCCTCTCTCAATATATCTCTCTCTCTTGATATCTCTCTCTCTCGATATCCCTCTCTCTCTCGATATCTGTCTCTGTCTGTCGATATCTCTCTCTCTCTCGATATCTCTCTCTCCCTCTCTCGATAATCTCCCTCTCTCTCTCTCGATATCTCTCTCTCTCTCAAAATCTCTCTCTCGATATCTCTCTCATTCTCGATATCTCTCTCTCGATATCTCTCTCTCTGTATCCCTCTCTCTTGATATTCCCCTCTCTCGATATCCCCCTCTCTCGATATCCCTCTCTCTCGATATCTCTCTCTCTCGATATCTCTCTCTCGATATCTCTCTCTCTCGATATCTCTATCGATATCTCTCTCTCTGTACATCTCACTCTCTCAATATCTCTCTCTCGATATCTCTCTCTCGATATCTCTCTCCCGATATCTCTCTCGATATCTCTCTCTCTCGATATCTCTCTCTCGATATCTCTCTCTCTCGATATCTTTCTCTCTCGATATCTCTCTCTCTCGATATCTCTCTCTCTCGATATCTCTCTCTCTCGATATCTCTCTCTCGATATCTCTCTCACGATATCTCTCTCACGATATCTCTCTCTCTCGATATCTCTCTCTCTCGATATCTCTCTCTCTCAATATCTCACTCTCTCGATATCTCTCTCTCTCTCAATATCATTCTCTCCCTCTCTCAATATATCTCTCGCTCTTGATATCTCTCTCTCTCGATATCTCTCTCGATATCTCTGTATCGATATCTCACGCTCTCGATATATCTCTCTCTCTCTCGATATCTCTCTCTCTCTCGATATCTCTCTCTCGATATCTCTCTCTCGATATCTCTCTCTCGATATCTCTCTCTCGATATCTCTCTCTCTCGATATCTCTCTCTCTCGATATCTCTCTCTCTCTCTTGATATCTCTCTCTCTGGATATCTCTCTCTCTCTCTCTCTCAATATCTCTCTCTCAATCTCGATAGCTCTCTCTCTCGATATCTGTCTCTCTCTCAATTTCTCTCTCCCGCTCTTGATATCTCTCTCCCTCTCGCGATATCTCTCTCTCCCTCTCTCGATATCTCTCTTCCTCTCTCGATATCTCTCTCTCCCTCTCTCAATATCTCTCTTGATATTTCCCTCTCTCGAAATCCCTCTCTCTCAATATCTCTCTCTCAATATCTCTCTCTCGATATCTCTCTCGATATCTCTCTCTCTCGATATCTGTCTCTCTCGATATCTCTCTCTCTCGATATCTCTCTCTCTCTCGATATTTCTCTCTCTCAATATCTCTCTCTTGATATCTCTGTCTCGATATCTCTCTCTCTCGATATATCTCTCTCTCTCTCGATATCTCTCTCTCTCTCTCGATATCTCTCTCTCTCGATATCTCTCTCTCGATATCTCTCTCTCGATATCTCTCTCTCTCGATATCTCTCTCTCTCGATATCTCTCTCTCTCTCTCGATATCTCTCTCTCTCTGGATATCTCTCTCTCTCTCTCTCTCTCGATATCTCTCTCTGTCTCGATATCCCTAACTCTCTCGATATCTCTCTCTCTCTCTCGATATCTCTCTCTCCCTCTCTTGATATCTCTCTCTCTTGATATCTCTCTCTCTCTCTCGATATCTCTCTCTCCCTCTCGATAGCTCTCTCTCTCCCTCTCGATATCTCTCTCTCTCTCAATATCTGTCTCCCTCTTTTGATATCTCTCTCTCCCTCTCGTGATATCTCTCTCTCCCTCTCTCGATATCTCCCTCTCCCTCTCTCGATATCTCTCTCCCTCTCTCGATATCTCTCTCTCCCTCTCTCGATATCTCTCTTGATGTTTCACTCTCTCGATATCTCTCTCTCGCTCGATATCTCTCTCTCTCGATATCACTCTCTCTCGCTATTTCTCTCTCTCTCTCTCGATATCTCTGTCTCGATATCACTCTCTCGATATCTCTCCCTCATTATATCTCTCTCTCTCGACGTCCCACTATCTCAATATCTCTCTCTCAATATCTCTCTCTCGATATCTATCTCTCGATATCTCCCTCTCTCGATATCTCTCTCCCTTTCTCGATATCTCTCTCTCCCTCTCTCAATATCTCTCTTGATATTTCCCTCTCTCAATATCTCTCTCTCTCTCGATATCTCTGTCTCTCGATATCTCTCTCTCCTGATATCTCTTTCGATATCTCTCTCTCTCAATATCTCACTCTCTCAATATCTCTCTCTCTCTCGATATCATTCCCTCCCTCTCTCAATATATCTCTCTCTCTTGATATCTCTCTCTCTCAATATCCCTCTCTCTCGATATCTGTCTCTGTCTGTCGATATCTCTCTCTCTCTCGATATCTCTTTCTCCCTCTCTCGATATTCTCTCTATCTCTCGATATCTCTCTCTCTCTCTCTCGATATCTCTCTCTCGATATCTCTCTCATCCTCGATATCTCTCTCTCGATATCTCTCTCTCAATATCTCTCTCTCGATCTCTCTGTCTCTCGATATCTCTCTCTCTTGATATCTCTTTCGATATCTCTCTCTCTGAATATCTCACTCTCTCAATATCTCTCCCTCTCTCGATATCATTCTCTCCCTCTCTCAATATATCTCTCTCTCTTGATATCTCTCTCTCTCGATATCCCTCTCTCTCGATATCTGTCTCTGTCTTTCGATATCTCTCTCTCTCTCGATATCTCTTTCTCCCTCTCTCGATAATCTCTCTCTCGCTCGATATCTCTCTCTCTCTCTCTCGATATCTCTCTCATCCTCGATATCTCTCTCTCGATATCTCTCTCATCCTCGATATCTCTCTCTCGATATCTCTCTCTCTCGATATCCCTCTCTCTCGATATCCCCCTGTCTCGATATCTCTCTCGATTTCTCTCTCTCTCGATATCTCTCTCTCTCGATATCTCTCTCTCGATATCTCTCTCTCGATATCTCTCTCGATATCTCTCTCTCTCGATATCTCTCTCTCTCGATATCTCTCTCTCTCGATATTTCTCTCTCTCAATATCTCTCTCTTGATATCTCTGTCTCGATGTCTCTCTCTCTCGATATATCTCTCTCTCTCTCTCGATATCTCACTCTATCTCTCGATATCTCTCTCTCTCGATATCTCTCTCGATATCTCTCTCGATATCTCTCTCTCTCGATATCTCTCTCTCGATATCTCTCTCTCTCGATATCTCTCTCTCTCGATCTCTCTCTCTCTCGATATCTCTCTGTCTCTATCTCTCGCTCTCGATATCTCTCTCTCTTGATATCTCTCTCTCGATATCTCTCTCTCTCGACCTCTCTTTCTCTCTCTCTCGATATCTCTCTATCTCTCGATATCTCTCTCTCGATATCTCTCTCTCTCTCGATATCTCTCTCTCTTGATATCTCTCTCTTTCTTGATATCCCTCTCTCTCGATTTCTCTCTCTCTCGATATCCCTCTCTCTCGATATCCCTCTCTCTCTCGATATCCCTCTCTCTCGATATCCCTCTCTCTCGATATCCCTCTCTCTCGATATCCCTCTCTCTCAATATCCCTCTCCCTCGATATCTCTCTCTCTCAATATCTCTCTCCATATTTCTCGATATCTCTCTCTCTTGATATCTCTCTCTCTCGATATCCTTCTCTCTCTCGATATCTGTCTCTGTCTCTCGATATCTCTCTCTCTCTCTCTCGATAATCTCTCACTCCCTCTCTTGATATCTCTCTCTCCCTCTCTCGATATCTCTCTCTCTCTCGATATCTCTCTCTCTCTCGATATCCCTCTCTCTGTCGATATCTCTCTCTCTCTCTCTCGATATCTCTCTCTCGCTCTCTCAATATCTCTCTCTCTTGATATCTCGCTCTCTCTCGATATCTCTCTTTCCCTCTCGATAGCTTTCTTTCTCCGTCTCGATATCTCTCTCTCTCTCTCAATATCTCTCTCCCTCTCTTGATATCTCTCTCTCCCTCTCGCGATATCTCTCTCTTCCTCTCTCGATATCTCTCTCTCTCCCTCTCTCGATATCTCTCTCCCTTTCTCGATATCTCTCTCTCCCTCTCTCAATATCTCTCTTGATATTTCCCTCTCTCAATATCTCTCTCTCTCGATATCTCTGTCTCTCGATATCTCTCTCTCTTGATATCTCTTTCGATATCTCTCTCTCTCAATATCTCACTCTCTCAATATCTCTCTCTCTCTCGATATCATTCTCTCCCTCTCTCAATATATCTCTCTCTCTTGATATCTCTCTCTCTCAATATCCCTCTCTCTCGATATCTGTCTCTGTCTGTCGATATCTCTCTCTCTCTCGATATCTCTTTCTCCCTCTCTCGATAATCTCTCTATCTCTCGATATCTCTCTCCCTCTCTCTCGATATCTCTCTCTCGATATCTCTCTCATCCTCGATATCTCTCTCTCGATATCTCTCTCTCAATATCTCTCTCTCTCGATATCTCTGTCTCTCGATATCTCTCTCTCTTGATATCTCTTTCGATATCTCTCTCTCTCAATATCTCACTCTCTCAATATCTCTCTCTCTCTCGATATCATTCTCTCCCTCTCTCAATATATCTCTCTCTCTCGATATCCCTCTCTCTCGATATCTGTCTCTGACTGTCGATATCTCTCTCTCTCTCGATATCTCTTTCTCCCTCTCTCGATAATCTATCTCTCGATATCTCTCTCATCCTCGATATCTCTCTCTCGATATCTCTCTCTCTCGATATCCCTCTCTCTCGATATCCCCCTGTCTCGATATCTCTCTCGATTTCTCTCTCTCTCGATATCTCTCTCTCTCGATATCTCTCTCTCTCGATATCTCTCTCTCTCGATATCTCTCTCTATATATATCTCTCTCGATATCTCTCTCTCTGTACATCTCACTCTCTCAATATCTCTCTCTCGATATCTCTCTCTCTCGATATCTCTCTCTCGATATCTCTCTCTCTCAATATCTCTCTCTCTCAATATCTCTCTCTCGATATCTCTCTCTCTCGATATCTCTCTCTCTCGATATCTCTCTCTTGATATCTCTCTCTCTCGATATCTCTCTCTCTCAATATCTCACTCTCTCGATATCTCTCACTCTCGATATCATTCTCTCCCTCTCTCAATATATCTCTCTCTCTTGATATCTCTCTCTCTCGATATCCCTCTCTCTCTCGATATCTGTCTCTGTCTGTCGATATCTCTCTCTCTCTCGATATCTCTCTCTCCCTCTCTCGATAATCTCCCTCTCTCTCTCTCGATATCTCTCTCTCTCTCAAAATCTCTCTCTCGATATCTCTCTCATTCTCGATATCTCTCTCTCGATATCTCTCTCTCTGTATCCCTCTCTCTTGATATTCCCCTCTCTCGATATCCCCCTCTCTCGATATCCCTCTCTCTCGATATCTCTCTCTCTCGATATCTCTCTCTCGATATCTCTCTCTCTCGATATCTCTATCGATATCTCTCTCTCTGTACATCTCACTCTCTCAATATCTCTCTCTCGATATCTCTCTCTCGATATCTCTCTCCCGATATCTCTCTCGATATCTCTCTCTCTCGATATCTCTCTCTCGATATCTCTCTCTCTCGATATCTTTCTCTCTCGATATCTCTCTCTCTCGATATCTCTCTCTCTCGATATCTCTCTCTCTCGATATCTCTCTCTCGATATCTCTCTCACGATATCTCTCTCACGATATCTCTCTCTCTCGATATCTCTCTCTCTCGATATCTCTCTCTCTCAATATCTCACTCTCTCGATATCTCTCTCTCTCTCAATATCATTCTCTCCCTCTCTCAATATATCTCTCGCTCTTGATATCTCTCTCTCTCGATATCTCTCTCGATATCTCTGTATCGATATCTCACGCTCTCGATATATCTCTCTCTCTCTCGATATCTCTCTCTCTCTCGATATCTCTCTCTCGATATCTCTCTCTCGATATCTCTCTCTCGATATCTCTCTCTCGATATCTCTCTCTCTCGATATCTCTCTCTCTCGATATCTCTCTCTCTCTCTTGATATCTCTCTCTCTGGATATCTCTCTCTCTCTCTCTCTCAATATCTCTCTCTCAATCTCGATAGCTCTCTCTCTCGATATCTGTCTCTCTCTCAATTTCTCTCTCCCGCTCTTGATATCTCTCTCCCTCTCGCGATATCTCTCTCTCCCTCTCTCGATATCTCTCTTCCTCTCTCGATATCTCTCTCTCCCTCTCTCAATATCTCTCTTGATATTTCCCTCTCTCGAAATCCCTCTCTCTCAATATCTCTCTCTCAATATCTCTCTCTCGATATCTCTCTCGATATCTCTCTCTCTCGATATCTGTCTCTCTCGATATCTCTCTCTCTCGATATCTCTCTCTCTCTCGATATTTCTCTCTCTCAATATCTCTCTCTTGATATCTCTGTCTCGATATCTCTCTCTCTCGATATATCTCTCTCTCTCTCGATATCTCTCTCTCTCTCTCGATATCTCTCTCTCTCGATATCTCTCTCTCGATATCTCTCTCTCGATATCTCTCTCTCTCGATATCTCTCTCTCTCGATATCTCTCTCTCTCTCTCGATATCTCTCTCTCTCTGGATATCTCTCTCTCTCTCTCTCTCTCGATATCTCTCTCTCAATCTCGATAGCTCTCTCTCTCGATATCTCTCTCTCTCTCAATATCTCTCTCCCACTCTTGATATCTCTCTCCCTCTCGCGATATCCCTCTCTCCCTCTCTCGATATCTGTCTCTCCCTCTCTCGATATCTCTCTTCCTCTCTCAATATCTCTCTCTCCCTCTCTCAATATCTCTCTTGATATTTCCCTCTCTCAAAATCTCTCTCTCGATATCTCTCTCTCTCAATATCTCTCTCTCGATATCTCTCTCGATATCTCTCTCTCTCGATATCTCTCTCTCTCGATATCTCTCTCTCTCTCTCGATATCTCTCTCTCTCAATATCTCTCTCTTGATATCTCTCTCTCTCGATATCTCTATCTCTCTCGATATCTCACTCTCGGTATCTCTCTCTCTCGATACCACCCTCTCTCGATATCTCCCTCTCTCGATATATCCCTCTCTCGATATCTCCCTCTCTCGTTATGTCCCTCTCTCGATATCTCCCTCTCTCGATATCTCCCTCTCTCGATATCTCCCTCTCTCGATGTCTCCCTCTCTCAATATCTCTCTCTCCCTCTCTCGATATCTCTCTCACCCTCTCGGTATCTCTCTCTCTCATTATCTCTCTCTCTCTCGATATCTCTCTCTCTCTCTCTCCATATCTCTCTCTCCATATCTCTCTCAATATATCTCTCTCTCTTGATATCTCTCTCTCTCGATATCCCTCTCTCTCTCGATATCTGTCTCTCTCTCTCGATATCTCTCTCTCTCTCTCGACATCTCTCTCGATAATCTCTCTCTCCCTCTCTCGATATCTCTCTCTCCCTCTCTCGCTATATCTCTCTCTCTCTCGATATCTCTCTCTGTCTCGATATCCCTAACTCTCTCGATATCTCTCTCTCTCTCTCGATATCTCTCTCTCCCTCTCTTGATATCTCTCTCTCTTGATATCTCTCTCTCTCTCTCGATATCTCTCTCTCCCTCTCGATAGCTCTCTCTCTCCCTCTCGATATCTCTCTCTCTCTCAATATCTGTCTCCCTCTTTTGATATCTCTCTCTCCCTCTCGTGATATCTCTCTCTCCCTCTCTCGATATCTCCCTCTCCCTCTCTCGATATCTCTCTCCCTCTCTCGATATCTCTCTCTCCCTCTCTCGATATCTCTCTTGATGTTTCACTCTCTCGATATCTCTCTCTCGCTCGATATCTCTCTCTCTCGATATCACTCTCTCTCGCTATTTCTCTCTCTCTCTCTCGATATCTCTGTCTCGATATCACTCTCTCGATATCTCTCCCTCATTATATCTCTCTCTCTCGACGTCCCACTATCTCAATATCTCTCTCTCAATATCTCTCTCTCGATATCTCTCTCTCGATATCTCCCTCTCTCGATATCTCTCTCCCTTTCTCGATATCTCTCTCTCCCTCTCTCAATATCTCTCTTGATATTTCCCTCTCTCAATATCTCTCTCTCTCTCGATATCTCTGTCTCTCGATATCTCTCTCTCCTGATATCTCTTTCGATATCTCTCTCTCTCAATATCTCACTCTCTCAATATCTCTCTCTCTCTCGATATCATTCCCTCCCTCTCTCAATATATCTCTCTCTCTTGATATCTCTCTCTCTCAATATCCCTCTCTCTCGATATCTGTCTCTGTCTGTCGATATCTCTCTCTCTCTCGATATCTCTTTCTCCCTCTCTCGATATTCTCTCTATCTCTCGATATCTCTCTCTCTCTCTCGATATCTCTCTCTCGATATCTCTCTCATCCTCGATATCTCTCTCTCGATATCTCTCTCTCAATATCTCTCTCTCTCGATATCTCTGTCTCTCGATATCTCTCTCTCTTGATATCTCTTTCGATATCTCTCTCTCTGAATATCTCACTCTCTCAATATCTCTCCCTCTCTCGATATCATTCTCTCCCTCTCTCAATATATCTCTCTCTCTTGATATCTCTCTCTCTCGATATCCCTCTCTCTCGATATCTGTCTCTGTCTTTCGATATCTCTCTCTCTCTCGATATCTCTTTCTCCCTCTCTCGATAATCTCTCTCTCGCTCGATATCTCTCTCTCTCTCTCTCGATATCTCTCTCTCGATATCTCTCTCATCCTCGATATCTCTCTCTCGATATCTCTCTCATCCTCGATATCTCTCTCTCGATATCTCTCTCTCTCGATATCCCTCTCTCTCGATATCCCCCTGTCTCGATATCTCTCTCGATTTCTCTCTCTCTCGATATCTCTCTCTCTCGATATCTCTCTCTCGATATCTCTCTCTCGATATCTCTCTCTCGATATCTCTCTCTCTCGATATCTCTCTCTCTCGATATCTCTCTCTCTCGATATTTCTCTCTCTCAATATCTCTCTCTTGATATCTCTGTCTCGATGTCTCTCTCTCTCGATATATCTCTCTCTCTCTCGATATCTCTCTCTCTCGATATCTCTCTCGATATCTCTCTCGATATCTCTCTCTCTCGATATCTCTCTCTCGATATCTCTCTCTCTCGATATCTCTCTCTCTCGATCTCTCTCTCTCTCGATATCTCTCTCTCTCTATCTCTCGCTCTCGATATCTCTCTCTCTTGATATCTCTCTCTCGATATCTCTCTCTCTTGACCTCTCTTTCTCTCTCTCTCGATATCTCTCTATCTCTCGATATCTCTCTCTCGATATCTCTCTCTCTCTCGATATCTCTCTCTCTTGATATCTCTCTCTTTCTTGATATCCCTCTCTCTCGATTTCTCTCTCTCTCGATATCCCTCTCTCTCTCGATATCCCTCTCTCTCGATATCCCTCTCTCTCGATATCTCTCTCTCTCGATATCTCTCTCTCGATATCTCTCTCTCTCTCGATATCCCTCTCTCTGTCGATATCTCTCTCTCTCTCTCTCGATATCTCTCTCTCGCTCTCTCAATATCTCTCTCTCTTGATATCTCGCTCTCTCTCGATATCTCTCTTTCCCTCTCGAAAGCTTTCTTTCTCCCTCTCGATATCTCTCTCTCTCT
This sequence comes from Isurus oxyrinchus, assembly GCA_026770705.1. NCBI lineage: Eukaryota > Metazoa > Chordata > Chondrichthyes > Lamniformes > Lamnidae > Isurus > Isurus oxyrinchus. Next base: position 247,522 of record JANJGN010000594.1, on the reverse strand, counting down.
CAATATCTCTCTCCCTCTCTTGATATCTCTCTCTCCCTCTCGCGATATCTCTCTCTTCCTCTCTCGATATCTCTCTCTCTCCCTCTCTCGATATCTCTCTCCCTTTCTCGATATCTCTCTCTCCCTCTCTCAATATCTCTCTTGATATTTCCCTCTCTCAATATCTCTCTCTCTCGATATCTCTGTCTCTCGATATCTCTCTCTCTTGATATCTCTTTCGATATCTCTCTCTCAATATCTCACTCTCTCAATATCTCTCTCTCTCTCGATATCATTCTCTCCCTCTCTCAATATATCTCTCTCTCTTGATATCTCTCTCTCTCAATATCCCTCTCTCTCGATATCTGTCTCTGTCTGTCGATATCTCTCTCTCTCTCGATATCTCTTTCTCCCTCGCTCGATAATCTCTCTATCTCTCGATATCTCTCTCCCTCTCTCTCGATATCTCTCTCTCGATATCTCTCTCATCCTCGATATCTCTCTCTCGATATCTCTCTCTCAATATCTCTCTCTCTCGATATCTCTGTCTCTCGATATCTCTCTCTCTTGATATCTCTTTCGATATCTCTCTCTCTCAATATCTCACTCTCTCAATATCTCTCTCTCTCTCGATATCATTCTCTCCCTCTCTCAATATATCTCTCTCTCGATATCCCTCTCTCTCGATATCTGTCTCTGTCTGTCGATATCTCTCTCTCTCTCGATATCTCTTTCTACCTCTCTCGATAATCTCTCTCTCGATATCTCTCTCTCGATATCTCTCTCATCCTCGATATCTCTCTCTCGATATCTCTCTCTCTCGATATCCCTCTCTCTCGATATCCCCCTGTCTCGGAATCTCTCTCGATTTCTCTCTCTCTCGATATCTCTCTCTCTTGATATCTCTCTCTCTCGATATCTCTCTCTCTCGATATCTCTCTCTATATATCTCTCTCTCGATTTCTCTCTCTCTGTACATCTCACTCTCTCAATATCTCTCTCTCGATATCTCTCTCTCTCGATATCTCTCTCTTGATATCTCTCTCTCTCGATATCTCTCTCTCTCAATATCTCTCTCTCGATATCTCTCTCTCTCGATATCTCTCTCTCTCGATATCTCTCTCTCTCGATATCTCTCTCTCTCGATATCTCTCTCTTGATATCTCTCTCTCTCGATATCTCTCTATCTCAATATCTCACTCTCTCGATATCTCTCACTCTCGATATCATTCTCTCCCTCTCTCAATATATCTCTCTCTCTTGATATCTCTCTCTCTCGATATCCCTCTCTCTCTCGATATCTGTCTCTGTCTGTCGATATCTCTCTATCTCTCGATAATATCTCTCTCCCTCTCTCGATAATCTCTCTCTCTCTCTCTCGATATCTCTCTCTCTCTGAAAATCTCTCTCTCGATATCTCTCTCATCCTCGATATCTCTCTGTCGATATCTCTCTCTCTGTATCCTTCTCTCTTGATATCCCCCTCTCTTGATATCCCCCTCTCTCGATATCCCTCTCTCTCGATATCTCTCTCTCTCGATATCTCTCTCTCTCGATATCTCTCTCTGTCGATATCTCTATCGATATCTCTCTCTCTCGATATCTCTCTCTCTGTACATCTCACTCTCTCAATATCTCTCGCTCGATATCTCTCTCTCGATATCAATCTCTCGATATCTCTCTCGATATCTCTCTCGATATCTCTCTCTCTCGATATCTCTCTCTCTCGATATCTCTCTCTCTCGATATCTTTCTCTCTCGATATCTCTCTCTCTCTCGATATCTCTCTCTCTCGATATCTCTCTCTCGATATCTCTCTCACGATATCTCTCTCACGATATCTCTCTCTCTCGATATCTCTCTCTCTCAATATCTCACTCTCTCGATATCTCTCTCTCGCTCGATATCATTCTCTCCCTCTCTCAATATATCTCTCTCTCTTGATATCTCTCTCTCTCAATATCTCTCTCTCTCGATATCTCTGTCTCGATATCTCACTCTCTCGATATATCTCTCTCTCTCTTGATATCTCTCTCTCTCTCTCGATATCTCACTCTCTCTCTCGATATCTCTCTCTCTCTCGATATCTCTCTCTCGATATCTCTCTCTCGATATCTCTCTCTCGATATCTCTCTCTCTCGATATATCTCTCTCTCGATATCTCTCTCTCTCTCTTGATATCTCTCTCTCTGGATATCTCTCTCTCTCAATATCTCTCTCTCAATCTCGATAGCTCTCTCTCTCGATATCTGTCTCTCTCTCTCAATTTCTCTCTCCCTCTCTTGATATCTCTCTCCCTCTCGCGATATCTCTCTCTCCCTCTCTCGATATCTCTCTTCCTCTCTCGATATCTCTCTCTCCCTCTCTCAATATCTCTCTTGATATTTCCCTCTCTCGAAATCCCTCTCTCTCGATATCTCTCTCTCAATATCTCTCTCTCGATATCTCTCTCGATATCTCTCTCTCTCGATATCTCTCTCTCTCGATATCTCTCTCTCTCGATATCTCTCTCTCTCAATATCTCTCTCTCTTGATATTTCTCTCTCTCAATATCTCTCTCTTGATATCTCTGTCTCGATATCTCTCTCTCGATATATCTCTCTCTCTCTCGATATCTCTCTCTCTCTCTCGATATCTCTCTCTCTCGATATCTCTCTCTCGATATCTCTCTCTCTCAATATCTCTCTCTCGATATCTCTCTCGATATCTCTCTCTCTCGATATCTGTCTCTCTCGATATCTCTCTCTCTCGATATCTCTCTCTCTCAATATTTCTCTCTCTCAATATCTCTCTCTTGATATCTCTGTCTCGATATCTCTCTCTCTCGATATATCTCTCTCTCTCTCGATATCTCTCTCTCTCTCTCGATATCTCTCTCTCTCGATATCTCTCTCTCGATATCTCTCTCTCGATATCTCTCTCTCTCGATATCTCTCTCTCTCGATATCTCTCTCTCTCTCTCGATATCTCTCTCTCTCTGGATATCTCTCTCTCGATATCTCTCTCTCAATCTCGATAGCTCTCTCTCTCGATATCTCTCTCTCTCTCAATATCTCTCTCCCACTCTTGATATCTCTCTCCCTCTCGCGATATCCCTCTCTCCCTCTCTCTTGATATCTCTCTCTCTCGATATCCCTCTCTCTCTCGATATCTGTCTCTGTCTGTCGATATCTCTTTATCTCTCGATAATCTCTCTCTCCCTCTCTCGATAATCTCTCTCTCTCTCTCTCGATATCTCTCTCTCTCTGAAAATCTCTCTCTCGATATCTCTCTCATCCTCGATATCTCTCTCTCGATATCTCTCTCTCTGTATCCCTCTCTCTTGATATCCCCCTCTCTCGATATCCCCCTCTCTCGATATCCCTCTCTCTCGATATCTCTCTCTCTCGATATCTCTCTCTCGATATCTCTCTCTCTCGATATCTCTCTCTCTCGATATCTCTATCGATATCTCTCTCTCTCGATATCTCTCTCTCTGTACATCTCACTCTCTCAATATCTCTCTCTCGATATCTCTCTCTCGATATCTATCTCTCGATATCTCTCTCGATATCTCTCTCGATATCTCTCTCTCTCGATATCTCTCTCTCTCGATATCTCTCTCTCTCGATATCTTTCTCTCTCGATATCTCTCTCTCTCGATATCTCTCTCACTCGATATCTCTCTCTCGATATCTCTCTCACGATATCTCTCTCACGATATCTCTCTCTCTCGATATCTCTCTCTCTCAATATCTCACTCTCTCGATATCTCTCTCTCGCTCGATATCATTCTCTCCCTCTCTCAATATATCTCTCTCTCTTGATATCTCTCTCTCTCAATATCTCTCTCTCTCGATATCTCTGTCTCGATATCTCACTCTCTCGATATATCTCTCTCTCTCTTGATATCTCTCTCTCTCTCGATATCTCACTCTCTCTCTCGATATCTCTCTCTCTCTCGATATCTCTCTCTCGATATCTCTCTCTCGATATCTCTCTCTCGATATCTCTCTCTCTCGATATATCTCTCTCTCGATATCTCTCTCTCTCTCTTGATATCTCTCTCTCTGGATATCTCTCTCTCTCTCTCTCTCAATATCTCTCTCTCAATCTCGATAGCTCTCTCTCTCGATATCTCTCTCTCTCTCAATTTCTCTCTCCCTCTCTTGATATCTCTCTCCCTCTCGCGATATCTCTCTCTCCCTCTCTCGATATCTCTCTTCCTCTCTCGATATCTCTCTCTCCCTCTCTCAATATCTCTCTTGATATTTCCCTCTCTCGAAATCCCTCTCTCTCGATACCTCTCTCTCAATATCTCTCTCTCGATATCTCTCTCGATATCTCTCTCTCTCGATATCTCTCTCTCTCGATATCTCTCTCTCTCGATATCTCTCTCTCTCAATATCTCTCTCTCTTGATATTTCTCTCTCTCAATATCTCTCTCTTGATATCTCTGTCTCGATATCTCTCTCTCTCGATATATCTCTCTCTCTCTCGATATCTCTCTCTCTCTCTCGATATCTCTCTCTCTCGATATCTCTCTCTCGATATCTCTCTCTCGATATCTCTCTCTCTCAATATCTCTCTCTCGATATCTCTCTCGATATCTCTCTCTCTCGATATCTGTCTCTCTCGATATCTGTCTCTCTCGATATCTGTCTCTCTCGATATCTCTCTCTCTCAATATTTCTCTCTCTCAATATCTCTCTCTTGATATCTCTGTCTCGATATCTCTCTCTCTCGATATATCTCTCTCTCTCTCGATATCTCTCTCTCTCTCTCTCGATATCTCTCTCTCTCGATATCTCTCTCTCGATATCTCTCTCTCGATATCTCTCTCTCTCGATATCTCTCTCTCTCGATATCTCTCTCTCTCTCTCGATATCTCTCTCTCTCTGGATATCTCTCTCTCTCTCTCTCTCGATATCTCTCTCTCAATCTCGATAGCTCTCTCTCTCGATATCTCTCTCTCTCTCAATATCTCTCTCCCACTCTTGATATCTCTCTCCCTCTCGCGATATCCCTCTCTCCCTCTCTCGATATCTCTCTCTCCCTCTCTCGATATCTCTCTTCCTCTCTCGATATCTCTCTCTCCCTCTCTCAATATCTCTCTTGATATTTCCCTCTCTCAAAATCTCTCTCTCGATATCTCTCTCTCTCAATATCTCTCTCTCGATATCTCTCTCGATATCTCTCTCTCTCGATATCTCTCTCTCTCGATATCTCTCTCTCTCTCTCGATATCTCTCTCTCTCAATATCTCTCTCTTGATATCTCTCTCTCTCGATATCTCTCTCTCTCTCGATATCTCACTCTCGGTATCTCTCTCTCTCGATACCACCCTCTCTCGATATATCCCTCTCTCGATATCTCCCTCTCTCGATATCTCCCTCTCTCGATATCTCCCTCTCTCGATATCTCCCTCTCTCGATATCTCCCTCTCTCGATATCTCCCTCTCTCGATATCTCCCTCTCTCGATATCTCCCTCTCTCGATATCTCCCTCTCACGATATCTCCCTCTCTCGATATCTCCCTCTCTCAATATCTCCCTCTCCCTCTCTCGATATCTCTCTCTCCCTCTCGGTATCTCTCTCTCTCATTATCTCTCTCTCTCGATATCTCTCTCTCTCTCTCTCTCTCCATATCTCTCTCTCCATATCTCTCTCAATATATCTCTCTCTCTTGATATCTCTCTCTCTCGATATCCCTCTCTCTCTCGATATCTGTCTCTCTCTCTCGATATCTCTCTCCCTCTCTCTTGACATCTCTCTCGATAATCTCTCTCTCCCTCTCTCGATATCTCTCTCTCCCTCTCTCGCTATATCTCTCTCTCTCTCGATATCTCTCTCTCTCTCTCTCGATATCCCTAACTCTCTCGATATCTCTCTCTCTCTCTCGATATCTCTCTCTCCATCTCTTGATATTTCTCTCTCTTGATATCTCTCTCTCTCTCTCGATATCTCTCTCTCCCTCTCGATAGCTCTCTCTCTCCCTCTCGATATCTCTCTCTCTCTCAATATCTCTCTCCCTCTTTTGATGTCTCTCTCTCCCTCTCGTGATATCTCTCTCTCCCTCTCTCGATATCTCCCTCTCCCTCTCTCGATATCTCTCTCCCTCTCTCGATATCTCTCTCTCCCTCTCTCGATATCTCTCTTGATGTTTCTCTCTCTCGATATCTCTCTCTCGCTCGATATCTCTCTCTCTCGATCTCTCTCTCTCTCGCTATCTCTCTCTCTCTCTCTCGATATCTCTGTCTCGATATCACTCTCTCGATATCTCTCCCTCATTATATCTCTCTCTCTTGACGTCCCACTATCTCAATATCTCTCTCTCAATATCTCTCTCTCGATATCTCTCTCTCGATATCTCTCTCTCTCGATATCTCTCTCGACATCTCTCTCTCTCGACATCTCTGTCTCTCGATATCTCTCTCTCTCGATATCTCTCTCTCTCGATATCTCTCTCTCTCGATATCTCTCTCTATATATCTCTCTATCGATATCTCTCTCTCTCGATATCTCTCTCTCTCTATATCTCTCTCTCTCGATCTCTCTCTCTCTCGATCTGTCTCTCTCTCTATCTCTCGCTCTCGATATCTCTCTCTCTCGATATCTCTCTCTCTCGATATCTCTCTCTTGATATCTCTCTCTCTCGACCTCTCTTTCTCTCTCTCTCGATATCTCTCTATCTCTCGATATCACTCTCTCGATATCTCTCTCTCTCTCGATATCTCTCTCTCTTGATATCTCTCTCTTTCTCGATATCCCTCTCTCTCGATTTCTCTCTCTCTCGATATCCCTCTCTCTTGATATCCCTCTCTCTCGATATCCCTCTCTCTCGATATCCCTCTCTCTCGATATCCCTCTCTCTCGATATCCCTCTCTCTCGATATCCCTCTCTCTCAATATCCCTCTCTCTCGATATCTCTCTCTCTCGATATCTCTCTCCATATTTCTCGATATCTCTCTCTCGATATCTCTCTCTCTCCCTCTCTCGATATCATTCTCTCCCTCTCTCAATATATCTCTCTCTCTTGATATCTCTCTCTCTCGATATCCCTCTCTCTCTCGATATCTGTCTCTGTCTCTCGATATCTCTCTCTCTCTCTCTCGATAATCTCTCACTCCCTATCTCGATATCTCTCTCTCTCTCGATATCTCTCTCTCTCTCGATATCCCTCTCTCTGTCGATATCTCTCTCTCTCTCTCTCGATATCTCTCTCTCGCTCTCTCAATATCTCTCTCTCTTGATATCTCGCTCTCTCTCGATATCTCTCTTTCCCTCTCGATAGCTTTCTCTCTCCCTCTCGATATCTCTCTCTCTCTCAATATCTCTCTCCCTCTCTTGATATCTCTCTCTCCCTCTCGCGATATCTCTCTCTTCCTCTCTCGATATCTCTCTCTCTCCCTCTCTCGATATCTCTCTCCCTTTCTCGATATCTCTCTCTCCCTCTCTCAATATCTCCCTTGATATTTCCCTCTCTCAATATCTCTCTCTCTCGATATCTCTGTCTCTCGATATCTCTCTCTCTTGATATCTCTTTCGATATCTCTCTCTCTCAATATGTCACTCTCTCAATATCTCTCTCTCTCTCGATATCATTCTCTCCCTCTCTCAATATATCTCTCTCTCTTGATATCTCTCTCTCTCAATATCCCTCTCTCTCGATATCTGTCTCTGTCTGTCGATATCTCTCTCTCTCTCGATACCTCTTTCTCCCTCTCTCAATAATCTCTCTATCTCTCGATATCTCTCTCTCTCTCTCTCGATATCTCTCTCTCGATATCTCTCTCATCCTCGATATCTCTCTCTCGATATCTCTCTCTCAATATCTCTCTCTCTCGGTATCTCTGTCTCTCGATATCTCTCTCTCTTGATATCTCTTTCGATATCTCTCTCTCAATATCTCACTCTCTCAATATCTCTCTCTCTCTCGATATCATTCTCTCCCTCTCTCAATATATCTCTCTCTCTTGATATCTCTCTCTCTCGATATCTCTGTCTCTCGATATCTCTCTCTCTCTTGATATCTCTTTCGATATCTCTCTCTCTCAATATCTCACTCTCTCAATATCTCTCTCTCTCTCGATATCATTCTCTCCCTCTCTCAATATATCTCTCTCTCTTGATATCTCTCTCTCTCGATATCCCTCTCTCTCGATATCTGTCTCTGTCTGTCGATATCTCTCTCTCTCTCGATATCTCTTTCTCCCTCTCTCGATAATCTCTCTCTCGCTCGATATCTCTCCCTCTCTCTCTCGATATCTCTCTCTCGATATCTCTCTCATCCTCGATATCTCTCTCTCGATATCTTTCTCTCTCGATATCCCTCTCTCTCGATATCCCCCTGTCTCGATATCTCTCTCGATTTCTCTCTCTCTCGATATCTCTCTCTCTCGATATCTCTCCCTCAATATCTCTCTCTCGATATCTCTCTCGATATCTCTCTCTCTCGATATCTCTCTCTCTCGATATCTCTCTCTCTCGATATCTCTCTCTCTCGATATTTCTCTCTCTCAATATCTCTCTCTTGATATCTCTGTCTCGATATCTCTCTCTCTCGATATATCTCTCTCTCTCTCGATATCTCTCTCTCTCTCTCGATATCTCTCTCTCTCTCTCGATATCTCTCTCTCTCGATATCTCTCTCTCTCGATATCTCTCTCTCTCTCTCGATATCTCTCTCTCTGGATATCTCTCTCTCTCTCTCTCTCGATATCTCTCTCTCAATCTCGATAGCTCTCTCTCTCGATATCTCTCTGTCTCTCAATATCTCTCTCCCACTCTTGATATCTCTCTCCCTCTCGCGATATCCCTCTCTCCCTCTCTCGATATCTCTCTCTCCCCCTCTCGATATCTCTCTTCCTCTCTCGATATCTCTCTCTCCCTCTCTCAATATCTCTCTTGATATTTCCCTCTCTCAAAATCTCTCTCTCGATATCTCTCTCTCTCAATATCTCTCTCTCGATATCTCTCTCGATATCTCTCTCTCTCGATATCTCTCTCTCTCTCGATATCATTCTCTCCCTCTCTCAATATATCTCTCTCTCTTGATATCTCTCTCTCTCAATATCCCTCTCTCTCGATATCTGTCTCTGTCTGTTGATATCTCTCTCTCTCTCGATATCTCTTTCTCCCTCTCTCGATAATCTATCTCTCGATATCTCTCTCTCTCTCTCTCGATATCTCTCTCTCGATATCTCTCTCATCCTCGATATCTCTCTCTCGATATCTCTCTCATCCTCGATATCTCTCTCTCGATATCTCTCTCTCTCGATATCTCTCTCTCTCGATATCTCTGTCTCTCGATATCTCTCTCTCTTGATATCTCTTTCGATATCTCTCTCTCTCAATATCTCACTCTCTCAATATCTCTCTCTCTCTCGATATCATTCTCTCCCTCTCTCAATATATCTCTCTCTCTTGATATCTCTCTCTCTCGATATCCCTCTCTCTCGATAACTGTCTCTGTCTGTCGATATCTCTCTCTCTCTCGATATCTCTTTCTCCTTCTCTCGATAATCTCTCTCTCGCTCGATATCTCTCTCTCTCTCTCTCGATATCTCTCTCTCGATATCTCTCTCATCCTCGATATCTCTCTCTCGATATCTCTCTCTCTCGATATCTCTCTCTCTCGATATCTCTGTCTCTCGATATCTCTCTCTCTTGATATCTCTCCCTCTCGATATCTCTCTCTCGATATCTCTCTCGATATCTCTCTCTCTCGATATCTCTCTCTCTCGATATCTCTCTCTCTCGATATCTCTCTCTCTCGATATCTCTCTCTCTCGATATCTCTCTCTCTCCATATTTCTCTCTCTCGATATCTCTCTCTTGATATCTCTGTCTCGATATCTCTCTCTCTCGATATATCTCTCTCTCTCTCGATATCTCTCTCTCTCTCTCGATATCTCTCTCTCTCGATCTCTCTCTCTCGATATCTCTCTCTCGATATCTCTCTTTCTCGATATCTCTCTCTCTCTCTCGATATCTCTCTCTCTCTCTCGATATCTCTCTCTCTGGATATCTCTCTCTCTCTCTCTCTCGATATCTCTCTCTCAATCTCGATAGCTCTCTCTCTCGATATCTCTCTCTCTCTCTCAATATCTCTCTCCCACTCTTGATATCTCTCTCCCTCTCGCGATATCCCTCTCTCCCTCTCTCGATATCTCTCTCTCCCTCTCTCGATATCTCTCCTCCTCTCTCGATATCTCTCTCTCCCTCTCTCAATATCTCTCTTGATATTTCCCTCTCTCGAAATCTCTCTCTCGATATCTCTCTCTCTCGATATCTCTCTCGCTCGATATCTCTCTCTCTCGATATCTCTTTCTCTCAATATCTCTCTCTCTCTCGATATCTCTCTCTCTCAATATCTCTCTCTTGATATCTCTCTCTCTCGATATCTCTCTCTCTCGATATCTCTTTCTCCTTCTCTCGATAATCTCTCTCTCGCTCGATATCTCTCTCTCTCTCTCTCGATATCTCTCTCTCGATATCTCTCTCATCCTCGATATCTCTCTCTCGATATCTCTCTCTCTCGATATCTCTCTCTCTCGATATCTCTGTCTCTCGATATCTCTCTCTCTTGATATCTCTCCCTCTCGATATCTCTCTCTCGATATCTCTCTCGATATCTCTCTCTCTCGATATCTCTCTCTCTCGATATCTCTCTCTCTCGATATCTCTCTCTCTCGATATCTCTCTCTCTCCATATTTCTCTCTCTCGATATCTCTCTCTTGATATCTCTGTCTCGATATCTCTCTCTCTCGATATATCTCTCTCTCTCTCGATATCTCTCTCTCTCTCTCGATATCTCTCTCTCTCGATCTCTCTCTCTCGATATCTCTCTCTCGATATCTCTCTTTCTCGATATCTCTCTCTCTCTCTCGATATCTCTCTCTCTCTCTCGATATCTCTCTCTCTGGATATCTCTCTCTCTCTCTCTCTCGATATCTCTCTCTCAATCTCGATAGCTCTCTCTCTCGATATCTCTCTCTCTCTCTCAATATCTCTCTCCCACTCTTGATATCTCTCTCCCTCTCGCGATATCCCTCTCTCCCTCTCTCGATATCTCTCTCTCCCTCTCTCGATATCTCTCCTCCTCTCTCGATATCTCTCTCTCCCTCTCTCAATATCTCTCTTGATATTTCCCTCTCTCGAAATCTCTCTCTCGATATCTCTCTCTCTCGATATCTCTCTCGCTCGATATCTCTCTCTCTCGATATCTCTCTCTCTCAATATCTCTCTCTCTCTCGATATCTCTCTCTCTCAATATCTCTCTCTTGATATCTCTCTCTCTCGATATCTCTCTCTCTCTCGATATCTCACTCTCGGTATCTCTCTCTCCCGATACCACCCTCTCTCGATATCACCCTCTCTCGATATATCCCTCTCTCGATATCTCCCTCTCTCGATATCTCCCTCTCTCGATATCTCCCTCTCTCGATATCTCCCTCTCTCGATATCTCCCTCTCTCGATATCTCCCTCTCTCGATATCTCCCTCTCTTGCTATCTCCCTCTCTCGATATCTCCCTCTCTCAATATCTCTCTCTCCCTCTCTCTATATCTCTCTCTCCCTCTCAGTATCTCTCTCTCTCATTATCTCTCTCTTTCTCTCTCTCGATATCTCTCTCTCTCTCCGTATCTCTCTCTCCATATCTCTCTCAATATATCTCTCTCTCTTGATATCTCTCTCTCTCTCAATATCCCTCTCTCTCTCGATATCTGTCTCACTCTCGATATCTCTCTCCCTCTCTCTCGACATCTCTCTCGATAATCTCTCTCTCCCTCTCTCGATATCTCTCTCTCCCTCTCTCGCGATATCTCTCTCTCTCTCGATATCTCTCTCTCCCTCTCTTGATATCTCTCTCTCTTGATATCTCTCTCTCTCTCTCGATATCTCTCTCTCCCTCTCGATAGCTCTCTCTCTCCCTCTCGATATCTCTCTATCTCTCAATATCTCTCTCCCTCTTTTGATATCTCTCTCTCCCTCTCGTGATATCTCTCTCTCCCTCTCTCGATATCTCCCTCTCCCTCTCTCGATATCTCTCTCCCTCTCTCGATATCTCTCTCTCCCTCTCTCGATATATCTCTTGATGTTTCTCTCTCTCGATATCTCTCTCTCGCTCGATATCTCTCTCTCTCGATATCACTCTCTCTCGCTATTTCTCTCTCTCTCTCTCGATATCTCTGTCTCGATATCACTCTCTCGATATCTCTCCCTCATTATATCTCTCTCTCTAGACGTCCCACTATCTCAATATCTCTCTCTCAATATCTCTCTCTCGATATCTCTCTCTCGATATCTCCCTCTCTCGATATCTCTCTCACTTTCTCGATATCTCTCTCTCCCTCTCTCAATATCTCTCTTGATATTTCCCTCTCTCAATATCTCTCTCTCTCTCGATATCTCTGTCTCTCGATATCTCTCTCTCTTGATATCTCTTTCGATATCTCTCTCTCTCAATATCTCACTCTCTCAATATCTCTCTCTCTCTCGATATCATTCTCTCCCTCTCTCAATATATCTCTCTCTCTTGATATCTCTCTCTCTCAATATCCCTCTCTCTCGATATCTGTCTCTGTCTGTCGATATCTCTCTCTCTCTCGATATCTCTTTCTCCCTCTCTCGATAATCTCTCTATCTCTCGATATCTCTCTCTCTCTCTCTCGATATCTCTCTCTCGATATCTCTCTCATCCTCGATATCTCTCTCTCGATATCTCTCTCTCAATATCTCTCTCTCTCGATATCTCTGTCTCTCGATATCTCTGTCTCTCGATATCTCTTTCGATATCTCTCTCTCTCAATATCTCACTCTCTCAATATCTCTCCCTCTCTCGATATCATTCTCTCCCTCTCTCAATATATCTCTCTCTCTTGATATCTCTCTCTCTCGATATCCCTCTCTCTCGATATCTGTCTCTGTCTTTCGATATCTCTCTCTCTCTCGATATCTCTTTCTCCCTCTCTCGATAATCTCTCTCTCGCTCGATATCTCTCTCTCTCTCTCTCGATATCTCTCTCTCGATATCTCTCTCATCCTCGATATCTCTCTCTTGATATCTCTCTCATCCTCGATATCTCTCTCTCGATATCTCTCTCTCTCGATATCCCTCTCTCTCGATATCCCCCTGTCTCGATATCTCTCTCGATTTCTCTCTCTCTCGATATCTCTCTCTCTCGATATCTCTCTCTCAATATCTCTCTCTCGATATCTCTCTCGATATCTCTCTCTCTCGATATCTCTCTCTCTCGATATCTCTCTCTCTCGATATTTCTCTCTCTCAATATCTCTCTCTTGATATCTCTGTCTCGATGTCTCTCTCTCTCGATATATCTCTCTCTCTCTCGATATCTCACTCTATCTCTCGATATCTCTCTCTCTCGATATCTCTCTCTCGATATCTCTCTCGATATCTCTCTCGATATCTCTCTCGATATCTCTCTCTCTCGATATCTCTCTCTCGATATCTCTCTCTCTCGATATCTCTCTCTCTCGATCTCTCTCTCTCTCGATATCTCTCTCTCTCTATCTCTCGCTCTCGATATCTCTCTCTCTTGATATCTCTCTCTCGATATCTCTCTCTCTCGACCTCTCTTTCTCTCTCTTTCTCGATATCTATCTATCTCTCGATATCTCTCTCTCGATATCTCTCTCTCTCTCGATATCTCTCTCTCTTGATATCTCTCTCTTTCTTGATATCCCTCTCTCTCGATTTCTCTCTCTCTCGATATCCCTCTCTCTCTCAATATCCCTCTCTCTCGATATCCCTCTCTCTCGATATCCCTCTCTCTCGATATCCCTCTCTCTCGATATCCCTCTCTCTCAATATCCCTCTCCCTCGATATCTCTCTCTCTCGATATCTCTCTCCATAGTTCTCGATATCTCTCTCTCTTGATATCTCTCTCTCTCGATATCCCTCTCTCTCTCGATATCTGTCTCTGTCTCTCGATATCTCTCTCTCTCTCTCTCGATAATCTCTCACTCCCTCTCTTGATATCTCTCTCTCCCTCTCTCGATATCTCTCTCTCTCTCGATATCTCTCTCTCTCTCGATATCCCTCTCTCTGTCGATATCTCTCTCTCTCTCTCTCGATATCTCTCTCTCGCTCTCTCAATATCTCTCTCTCTTGATATCTTGCTCTCTCTCGATATCTCTCTTTCCCTCTCGATAGCTTTCTTTCTCCCCCTCGATATCTCTCTCTCTCTCTCAATATCTCTCTCCCTTTCTTGATATCTCTCTCTCCCTCTCGCGATATCTCTCTCTTCCTCTCTCGATATCTCTCTCTCTCCCTCTCTCGATATCTCTCTCCCTTTCTCCATATCTCTCTCTCCCTCTCTCAATATCTCTCTTGATATTTCCCTCTCTCAATATCTCTCTCTCTCGATATCTCTGTCTCTCGATATCTCTGTCTCTCTTGATATCTCTTTCGATATCTCTCTCTCTCAATATCTCACTCTCTCAATATCTCTCTCTCTCTCGATATCATTCTCTCCCTCTCTCAATATATCTCTCTCTCTTGATATCTCTCTCTCTCGATATCCCTCTCTCTCGATATCTGTCTCTGTCTGTCGATATCTCTCTCTCTCTCGATATCTCTTTCTCCCTCTCTCGATAATCTCTCTCTCGCTCGATATCTCTCCCTCTCTCTCTCGATATCTCTCTCTCGATATCTCTCTCATCCTCGATATCTCTCTCTCGATATCTCTATCTCTCGATATCCCTCTCTCTCGATATCCCCCTGTCTCGATATCTCTCTCGATTTCTCTCTCTCTCGATATCTCTCTCTCTCGATATCTCTCTCTCAATATCTCTCTCTTGATATCTCTCTCGATATCTCTCTCTCTCGATATCTCTCTCTCTCGATATCTCTCTCTCTCGATATCTCTCTCTCTCGATATTTCTCTCTCTCAATATCTCTCTCTTGATATCTCTGTCTCGATATCTCTCTCTCTCGATATATCTCTCTCTCTCTCGATATCTCTCTCTCTCTCTCGATATCTCTCTCTCTCGATATCTCTCTCTTGATATCTCTCTCTCTCGATATCTCTCTCTCGATATCTCTCTCATCCTCGATATCTCTCTCTCGATATCTCTATCTCTCGATATCCCTCTCTCTCGATATCCCCCTGTCTCGATATCTCTGTCGATTTCTCTCTCTCTCGATATCTCTCTCTCTCGATATTTCTCTCTCTCAATATCTCTCTCTTGATATCTCTGTCTCGATATCTCTCTCTCTCGATATATCTCTCTCTCTCTCGATATCTCTCTCTCTCGATATCTCTCTCTCTCGATATCTCTCTCTCGATATCTCTCTTTCTCGATATCTCTCTCTCTCGATATCTCTCTCTCTCTCTCGATATCTCTCTCTCTGGATATCTCTCTCTCTCTCTCTCTCGATATCTCTCTCTCAATCTCGATAGCTCTCTCTCTCGATATCTCTCTGTCTCTCAATATCTCTCTCCCACTCTTGATATCTCTCTCCCTCTCGCGATATCCCTCTCTCCCTCTCTCGATATCTCTCTCTCCCCCTCTCGATATCTCTCTTCCTCTCTCGATATCTCTCTCTCCCTCTCTCAATATCTCTCTTGATATTTCCCTCTCTCAAAATCTCTCTCTCGATATCTCTCTCTCTCAATATCTCTCTCTCGATATCTCTCTCGATATCTCTCTCTCTCGATATCTCTCTCTCTCTCGATATCATTCTCTCCCTCTCTCAATATATCTCTCTCTCTTGATATCTCTCTCTCTCAATATCCCTCTCTCTCGATATCTGTCTCTGTCTGTTGATATCTGTCTCTCTCTCGATATCTCTTTCTCCCTCTCTCGATAATCTATCTCTCGATATCTCTCTCTCTCTCTCTCGATATCTCTCTCTCGATATCTCTCTCATCCTCGATATCTCTCTCTCTTGATATCTCTCTCTCTCGATATCCCTCTCTCTCGATATCTGTCTCTGTCTGTCGATATCTCTCTCTCTCTCGATATCTCTTTCTCCTTCTCTCGATAATCTCTCTCTCGCTCGATATCTCTCTCTCTCTCTCTCGATATCTCTCTCTCGATATCTCTCTCATCCTCGATATCTCTCTCTCGATATCTCTCTCTCTCGATATCCCTCTCTCTCGATATCCCCCTGTCTCGATATCTCTCTCGATTTCTCTCTCTCTCGATATCTTTCCCTCTCGATATCTCTCTCTCAATATCTCTCTCTCGATATCTCTCTCGATATCTCTCTCTCTCGATATCTCTCTCTCTCGATATCTCTCTCTCTCGATATCTCTCTCTCTCGATATCTCTCTCTCTCCATATTTCTCTCTCTCGATATCTCTCTCTTGATATCTCTGTCTCGATATCTCTCTCTCTCGATATATCTCTCTCTCTCTCGATATCTCTCTCTCTCTCTCGATATCTCTCTCTCTCGATCTCTCTCTCTCGATATCTCTCTCTCGATATCTCTCTCTCTCGATATCTCTCTCTCTCTCTCGATATCTCTCTCTCTCTCTCGATATCTCTCTCTCTGGATATCTCTCTCTCTCTCTCTCTCGATATCTCTCTCTCAATCTCGATAGCTCTCTCTCTCGATATCTCTCTCTCTCTCTCAATATCTCTCTCCCACTCTTGATATCTCTCTCCCTCTCGCGATATCCCTCTCTCCCTCTCTCGATATCTCTCTCTCCCTCTCTCGATATCTCTCCTCCTCTCTCGATATCTCTCTCTCCCTCTCTCAATATCTCTCTTGATATTTCCCTCTCTCGAAATCTCTCTCTCGATATCTCTCTCTCTCGATATCTCTCTCGCTCGATATCTCTCTCTCTCGATATCTCTCTCTCTCGATATCTCTCTCTCTCTCGATATCTCTCTCTCTCAATATCTCTCTCTTGATATCTCTCTCTCTCGATATCTCTCTCTCTCTCGATATCTCACTCTCGGTATGTCTCTCTCCCGATACCACCCTCTCTCGATATCTCCCTCTCTCGATATATCCCTCTCTCGATATCTCCCTCTCTCGATATCTCCCTCTCTCGATATCTCCCTCTCTCGATATCTCCCTCTCTCGATATCTCCCTCTCTCGATATCTCCCTCTCTCGATATCTCCCTCTCTCGCTATCTCCCTCTCTCGATATCTCCCTCTCTCAATATCTCTCTCTCCCTCTCTCTATATCTCTCTCTCCCTCTCACTATCTCTCCCTCTCATTATCTCTCTCTTTCTCTCTCTCGATATCTCTCTCTCTCTCCGTATCTCTCTCTCCATATCTCTCTCAATATATCTCTCTCTCTTGATATCTCTCTCTCTCTCAATATCCCTCTCTCTCTCGATATCTCTCTCTCGATATCACTCTCTCGATATCTCTCTCTCTCTCGATATCTCTCTCTCTTGATATCTCTCTCTTTCTTGATATCCCTCTCTCTCGATTTCTCTCTCTCTCGATATCCCTCTCTCTCTCGATATCCCTCTCTCTCGATATCCCTCTCTCTCGATATCCCTCTCTCTCGATATCCCTCTCTCTCAATATCCCTCTCCCTCGATATCTCTCTCTCTCGATATCTCTCTCCATATTTCTCGATATCTCTCTCTCTTGATATCTCTCTCTCTCGATATCCTTCTCTCTCTCGATATCTGTCTCTGTCTCTCGATATCTCTCTCTCTCTCTCTCGATAATCTCTCACTCCCTCTCTTGATATCTCTCTCTCCCTCTCTCGATATCTCTCTCTCTCTCGAAATCTCTCTCTCTCTCGATATCCCTCTCTCTGTCGATATCTCTCTCTCTCTCTCTCGATATCTCTCTCTCGCTCTCTCAATATCTCTCTCTCTTGATATCTTGCTCTCTCTCGATATCTCTCTTTCCCTCTCGATAGCTTTCTTTCTCCCTCTCGATATCTCTCTCTCTCTCTCAATATCTCTCTCCCTTTCTTGATATCTCGCTCTCCTTCTCGCGATATCTCTCTCTTCCTCTCTCGATATCTCTCTCTCTCCCTCTCTCGATATCTCTCTCCCTTTCTCGATATCTCTCTCTCCCTCTCTCAATATCTCTCTTGATATTTCCCTCTCTCAATATCTCTCTCTCTCGATATCTCTGTCTCTCGATATCTCTCTCTCTTGATATCTCTTTCGATATCTCTCTCTCTCAATATCTCACTCTCTCAATATCTCTCTCTCTCTCGATATCATTCTCTCCCTCTCTCAATATATCTCTCTCTCTTGATATCTCTCTCTCTCAATATCCCTCTCTCTCGATATCTGTCTCTGTCTGTCGATATCTCTCTCTCTCTCGATATCTCTTTCTCCCTCTCTCGATAATCTCTCTATCTCTCGATATCTCTCTCTCTCTCTCTCGATATCTCTCTCTCGATATCTCTCTCATCCTCGATATCTCTCTCTCGATATCTCTCTCTCAATATCTCTCTCTCTCGATATCTCTGTCTCTCGATATCTCTCTCTCTTGATATCTCTTTCGATATCTCTCTCTCTCAATATCTCACTCTCTCAATATCTCTCTCTCTCTCGATATCATTCTCTCCCTCTCTCAATATATCTCTCTCTCTCGATATCCCTCTCTCTCGATATCTGTCTCTGTCTGTCGATATCTCTCTCTCTCTCGATATCTCTTTCTCCCTCTCTCGATAATCTCTCTCTCGATATCTCTCTCATCCTCGATATCTCACTCTCGATATCTCTCTCTCTCGACATCCCTCTCTCTCGATATCCCCCTGTCTCGATATCTCTCTCGATTTCTCTCTCTCTCGATATCTCTCTCTCTCGATATCTCTCTCTCTCGATATCTCTCTCTCTCGATATCTCTCTCTCTCGATATCTCTCTCGATATCTCTCTCTCTCGATATCTCTCTCTCTGTACATCTCACTCTCTCAATATCTCTCTCTCGATATCTCTCTCTCTCGATATCTCTCTCTCGATATCTCTCTCTCTCGATATCTCTCTCTCTCAATATCTCTCTCTCAATATCTCTCTCTCTCGATATCTCTCTCTTGATATCTCTCTCTCTCGATATCTCTCTCTCTCAATATCTCACTCTCTCGATATCTCTCACTCTCAATATCATTCTCGCCCTCTCTCAATATATCTCTCTCTCTTGATATCTCTCTCTCTCGATATCCCTCTCTCTCTCGATATCTGTCTCTGTCTGTCGATATCTCTCTCTCTCTCGATATCTCTCTCTCCCTCTCTCGATAATCTCTCTCCCTCTCTCTCGATATCTCTCTCTCTCTCAAAATCTCTCTCTCGATATCTCTCTCATTCTCGATATCTCTCTCTCGATATCTCTCTCTCTCTCTCGATATCTCTCTCTCTCGATATCTCTCTCTCGATATCTCTCTCTCGATATCTCTCTCTCTCTCTCGATATCTCTCTCTCTCTCTCTCTCGATATCTCTCTCTCTGGATATCTCTCTCTCTCTCTCTCTCGATATCTCTCTCTCAATCTCAATAGCTCTCTCTCTCGATATCTCTCTCTCTCTCAATATCTCTCTCCCACTCTTGATATTTCTCTCCCTCTCGCGATATCACTCTCTCCCTCTCTCGATATCTCTCTCTCCCTCTCTCGATATCTCTCTTCCTCTCTCGATATCTCTCTCTCCCTCTCTCAATATCTCTCTTGATATTTCCCTCTCTCGAAATCTCTCTCTCGATATCTCTCTCTCTCGATATCTCTCTCTCGATATCTCTCTCGATATCTCTCTCTCTCGATATCTCTCTCTCTCGATATCTCTCTCTCTCGATATCTCTCTCTCTCGATATCTCTCTCTCTCGATATCTCTCTCTCTCTCGATATCTCTCTCTCTCAATATCTCTCTCTTGATATCTCTCTCTCTCGATATCTCTCTCTCTCTCTCTCGATATCTCACTCTCGGTATCTCTCTCTCTCGATACCACCCTCTCTCGATATCTCCCTCTCTCGATATATCCCTCTCTCGATATCTCCCTCTCTCGATATCTCTGTCTCTCGATATCTCTCTCTCTTGATATCTCTTTCGATATCTCTCTCTCTCAATATCTCACTCTCTCAATATCTCTCTCTCTCTCGATATCATTCTCTCCCTCTCTCAATATATCTCTCTCTCTTGATATCTCTCTCTCTCAATATCCCTCTCTCTCGATATCTGTCTCTGTCTGTCGATATCTCTCTCTCTCTCGATATCTCTTTCTCCCTCTCTCGATAATCTCTCTATCTCTCGATATCTCTCTCCCTCTCTCTCGATATCTCTCTCTCGATATCTCTCTCATCCTCGATATCTCTCTCTCGATATCTCTCTCTCAATATCTCTCTCTCTCGATATCTCTGTCTCTCGATATCTCTCTCTCTTGATATCTCTTTCGATATCTCTCTCTCTCAATATCTCACTCTCTCAATATCTCTCTCTCTCTCGATATCATTCTCTCCCTCTCTCAATATATCTCTCTCTCTCGATATCCCTCTCTCTCGATATCTGTCTCTGTCTGTCGATATCTCTCTCTCTCTCGATATCTCTTTCTCCCTCTCTCGATAATCTCTCTCTCGATATCTCTCTCATCCTCGATATCTCACTCTCGATATCTCTCTCTCTCGACATCCCTCTCTCTCGATATCCCCCTGTCTCGATATCTCTCTCGATTTCTCTCTCTCTCGATATCTCTCTCTCTCGATATCTCTCTCTCTCGATATCTCTCTCTCTCGATATCTCTCTCTATATATCTCTCTCTCTCGATATCTCTCTCTCTGTACATCTCACTCTCTCAATATCTCTCTCTCGATATCTCTCTCTCTTGATATCTCTCTCTCGATATCTCTCTCTCTCGATATCTCTCTCTCTCAATATCTCTCTCTCGATATCTCTCTCTTGATATCTCTCTCTCTCGATATCTCTCTCTCTCAATATCTCACTCTCTCGATATCTCTCACTCTCAATATCATTCTCTCCCTCTCTCAATATATCTCTCTGTCTTGATATCTCTCTCTCTCGATATCCCTCTCTCTCTCGATATCTGTCTCTGTCTGTCGATATCTCTCTCTCTCTCGATATCTCTCTCTCCCTCTCTCGATAATCTCTCTCCCTCTCTCTCGATATCTCTCTCTCTCTCAAAATCTCTCTCTCGATATCTCTCTCATTCTCGATATCTCTCTCTCGATATCTCTCTCTCTCTCTCGATATCTCTCTCTCTCGATATCTCTCTCTCGATATCTCTCTCTCTCGATATCTCTCTCTCTCTCTCGATATCTCTCTCTCTCTCTCTCTGGATATCTCTCTCTCTGGATATCTCTCTCTCTCTCGATATCTCTCTCTCAATCTCAATAGCTCTCTCTCTCGATATCTCTCTCTCTCTCAATATCTCTCTCCCACTCTTGATATTTCTCTCCCTCTCGCGATATCACTCTCTCCCTCTCTCGATATCTCTCTCTCCCTCTCTCGATATCTCTCTTCCTCTCTCGATATCTCTCTCTCCCTCTCTCAATATCTCTCTTGATATTTCCCTCTCTCGAAATCTCTCTCTCGATATCTCTCTCTCTCGATATCTCTCTCTCGATATCTCTCTCGATATCTCTCTCTCTCGATATCGCTCTCTCTCGATATCTCTCTCTCTCGATATCTCTCTCTCTCGATATCTCTCTCTCTCGATATCTCTCTCTCTCTCGATATCTCTCTCTCTCAATATCTCTCTCTTGATATCTCTCTCTCTCGATATCTCTCTCTCTCTCTCGATATCTCACTCTCGGTATCTCTCTCTCTCGATACCACCCTCTCTCGATATATCCCTCTCTCGATATATCCCTCTCTCGATATCTCCCTCTCTCGATATCTCCCCCTCTCGATATCTCCCTCTCTCGATATCTCCCTCTCTCGATATCTCCCTCTCTCGATATCTCCCTCTCTCGATATCTCCCTCTCTCGATATCTCCCTCTCTCGATATCTCCCTCTCTCAATATCTCTCTCTCCCTCTCTCGATATCTCTCTCTCCCTCTCAGTATCTCTCTCTCTCATTATCTCTCTCTTTCTCTCTCTCGATATCTCTCTCTCTCTCCGTATCTCTCTCTCCATATCTCTCTCAATATATCTCTCTCTCTTGATATCTCTCTCTCTCTCAATATCCCTCTCTCTCTCGATATCTGTCTCACTCTCGATATCTCTCTCCCTCTCTCTCGACATCTCTCTCGATAATCTCTCTCTCCCTCTCTCGATATCTCTCTCTCCCTCTCTCGCTATATCTCTCTCTCTCTCTCGATATCTCTCTCTGTCTCGATATCCCTAACTCTCTCGATATCTCTCTCTCTCTCTCGATATCTCTCTCTCCCTATCTTGATATCTCTCTCTCTTGATATCTCTCTCTCTCTCTCGATATCTCTCTCTCCCTCTCGATAGCTCTCTCTCTCCCTCTCGATATCTCTCTCTCTCTCAATATCTGTCTCCCTCTTTTGATATCTCTCTCTCCCTCTCGTGATATCTCTCTCTCCCTCTCTCGATATCTCCCTCTCCCTCTCTCGATATCTCTCTCCCTCTCTCGATATCTCTCTCTCCCTCTCTCGATATCTCTCTTGATGTTTCACTCTCTCGATATCTCTCTCTCGCTCGATATCTCTCTCTCTCGATATCACTCTCTCTCGCTATTTCTCTCTCTCTCTCTCGATATCTCTGTCTCGATATCACTCTCTCGATATCTCTCCCTCATTATATCTCTCTCTCTCGACGTCCCACTATCTCAATATCTCTCTCTCAATATCTCTCTCTCGATATCTATCTCTTGATATCTCCCTCTCTCGATATCTCTCTCCCTTTCTCGATATCTCTCTCTCCCTCTCTCAATATCTCTCTTGATATTTCCCTCTCTCAATATCTCTCTCTCTCTCGATATCTCTGTCTCTCGATATCTCTCTCTCCTGATATCTCTTTCGATATCTCTCTCTCTCAATATCTCACTCTCTCAATATCTCTCTCTCTCTCGATATCATTCCCTCCCTCTCTCAATATATCTCTCTCTCTTGATATCTCTCTCTCTCAATATCCCTCTCTCTCGATATCTGTCTCTGTCTGTCGATATCTCTCTCTCTCTCGATATCTCTTTCTCCCTCTCTCGATATTCTCTCTATCTCTCGATATCTCTCTCTCTCTCTCTCGATATCTCTCTCTCGATATCTCTCTCATCCTCGATATCTCTCTCTCGATATCTCTCTCTCAATATCTCTCTCTCGATCTCTCTGTCTCTCGATATCTCTCTCTCTTGATATCTCTTTCGATATCTCTCTCTCTGAATATCTCACTCTCTCAATATCTCTCCCTCTCTCGATATCATTCTCTCCCTCTCTCAATATATCTCTCTCTCTTGATATCTCTCTCTCTCGATATCCCTCTCTCTCGATATCTGTCTCTGTCTTTCGATATCTCTCTCTCTCTCGATATCTCTTTCTCCCTCTCTCGATAATCTCTCTCTCGCTCGATATCTCTCTCTCTCTCTCTCGATATCTCTCTCATCCTCGATATCTCTCTCTCGATATCTCTCTCATCCTCGATATCTCTCTCTCGATATCTCTCTCTCTCGATATCCCTCTCTCTCGATATCCCCCTGTCTCGATATCTCTCTCGATTTCTCTCTCTCTCGATATCTCTCTCTCTCGATATCTCTCTCTCGATATCTCTCTCTCGATATCTCTCTCGATATCTCTCTCTCTCGATATCTCTCTCTCTCGATATCTCTCTCTCTCGATATTTCTCTCTCTCAATATCTCTCTCTTGATATCTCTGTCTCGATGTCTCTCTCTCTCGATATATCTCTCTCTCTCTCTCGATATCTCACTCTATCTCTCGATATCTCTCTCTCTCGATATCTCTCTCGATATCTCTCTCGATATCTCTCTCTCTCGATATCTCTCTCTCGATATCTCTCTCTCTCGATATCTCTCTCTCTCGATCTCTCTCTCTCTCGATATCTCTCTGTCTCTATCTCTCGCTCTCGATATCTCTCTCTCTTGATATCTCTCTCTCGATATCTCTCTCTCTCGACCTCTCTTTCTCTCTCTCTCGATATCTCTCTATCTCTCGATATCTCTCTCTCGATATCTCTCTCTCTCTCGATATCTCTGTCTCTTGATATCTCTCTCTTTCTTGATATCCCTCTCTCTCGATTTCTCTCTCTCTCGATATCCCTCTCTCTCTCGATAACCCTCTCTCTCGATATCCCTCTCTCTCGATATCCCTCTCTCTCGATATCCCTCTCTCTCAATATCCCTCTCCCTCGATATCTCTCTCTCTCGATATCTCTCTCCATATTTCTCGATATCTCTCTCTCTTGATATCTCTCTCTCTCGATATCCTTCTCTCTCTCGATATCTGTCTCTGTCTCTCGATATCTCTCTCTCTCTCTCTCGATAATCTCTCACTCCCTCTCTTGATATCTCTCTCTCCCTCTCTCGATATCTCTCTCTCTCTCGATATCTCTCTCTCTCTCGATATCCCTCTCTCTGTCGATATCTCTCTCTCTCTCTCTCGATATCTCTCTCTCGCTCTCTCAATATCTCTCTCTCTTGATATCTCGCTCTCTCTCGATATCTCTCTTTCCCTCTCGATAGCTTTCTTTCTCCGTCTCGATATCTCTCTCTCTCTCTCAATATCTCTCTCCCTCTCCTGATATCTCTCTCTCCCTCTCGCGATATCTCTCTCTTCCTCTCTCGATATCTCTCTCTCTCCCTCTCTCGATATCTCTCTCCCTTTCTCGATATCTCTCTCTCCCTCTCTCAATATCTCTCTTGATATTTCCCTCTCTCAATATCTCTCTCTCTCGATATCTCTGTCTCTCGATATCTCTCTCTCTTGATATCTCTTTCGATATCTCTCTCTCTCAATATCTCACTCTCTCAATATCTCTCTCTCTCTCGATATCATTCTCTCCCTCTCTCAATATATCTCTCTCTCTTGATATCTCTCTCTCTCAATATCCCTCTCTCTCGATATCTGTCTCTGTCTGTCGATATCTCTCTCTCTCTCGATATCTCTTTCTCCCTCTCTCGATAATCTCTCTATCTCTCGATATCTCTCTCCCTCTCTCTCGATATCTCTCTCTCGATATCTCTCTCATCCTCGATATCTCTCTCTCGATATCTCTCTCTCAATATCTCTCTCTCTCGATATCTCTGTCTCTCGATATCTCTCTCTCTTGATATCTCTTTCGATATCTCTCTCTCTCAATATCTCACTCTCTCAATATCTCTCTCTCTCTCGATATCATTCTCTCCCTCTCTCAATATATCTCTCTCTCTCGATATCCCTCTCTCTCGATATCTGTCTCTGACTGTCGATATCTCTCTCTCTCTCGATATCTCTTTCTCCCTCTCTCGATAATCTATCTCTCGATATCTCTCTCATCCTCGATATCTCTCTCTCGATATCTCTCTCTCTCGATATCCCTCTCTCTCGATATCCCCCTGTCTCGATATCTCTCTCGATTTCTCTCTCTCTCGATATCTCTCTCTCTCGATATCTCTCTCTCTCGATATCTCTCTCTCTCGATATCTCTCTCTATATATCTCTCTCTCGATATCTCTCTCTCTGTACATCTCACTCTCTCAATATCTCTCTCTCGATATCTCTCTCTCTCGATATCTCTCTCTCGATATCTCTCTCTCTCAATATCTCTCTCTCTCAATATCTCTCTCTCGATATCTCTCTCTCTCGATATCTCTCTCTCTCGATATCTCTCTCTTGATATCTCTCTCTCTCGATATCTCTCTCTCTCAATATCTCACTCTCTCGATATCTCTCACTCTCGATATCATTCTCTCCCTCTCTCAATATATCTCTCTCTCTTGATATCTCTCTCTCTCGATATCCCTCTCTCTCTCGATATCTGTCTCTGTCTGTCGATATCTCTCTCTCTCTCGATATCTCTCTCTCCCTCTCTCGATAATCTCCCTCTCTCTCTCTCGATATCTCTCTCTCTCTCAAAATCTCTCTCTCGATATCTCTCTCATTCTCGATATCTCTCTCTCGATATCTCTCTCTCTGTATCCCTCTCTCTTGATATTCCCCTCTCTCGATATCCCCCTCTCTCGATATCCCTCTCTCTCGATATCTCTCTCTCTCGATATCTCTCTCTCGATATCTCTCTCTCTCGATATCTCTATCGATATCTCTCTCTCTGTACATCTCACTCTCTCAATATCTCTCTCTCGATATCTCTCTCTCGATATCTCTCTCCCGATATCTCTCTCGATATCTCTCTCTCTCGATATCTCTCTCTCGATATCTCTCTCTCTCGATATCTTTCTCTCTCGATATCTCTCTCTCTTGATATCTCTCTCTCTCGATATCTCTCTCTCTCGATATCTCTCTCTCGATATCTCTCTCACGATATCTCTCTCACGATATCTCTCTCTCTCGATATCTCTCTCTCTCGATATCTCTCTCTCTCAATATCTCACTCTCTCGATATCTCTCTCTCTCTCGATATCATTCTCTCCCTCTCTCAATATATCTCTCGCTCTTGATATCTCTCTCTCTCGATATCTCTCTCGATATCTCTGTCTCGATATCTCACTCTCTCGATATATCTCTCTCTCTCTCAATATCTCTCTCTCTCTCGATATCTCTCTCTCGATATCTCTCTCTCGATATCTCTCTCTCGATATCTCTCTCTCGATATCTCTCTCTCTCGATATCTCTCTCTCTCGATATCTCTCTCTCTCTCTTGATATCTCTCTCTCTGGATATCTCTCTCTCTCTCTCTCTCAATATCTCTCTCTCAATCTCGATAGCTCTCTCTCTCGATATCTCTCTCTCTCTCAATTTCTCTCTCCCGCTCTTGATATCTCTCTCCCTCTCGCGATATCTCTCTCTCCCTCTCTCGATATCTCTCTTCCTCTCTCGATATCTCTCTCTCCCTCTCTCAATATCTCTCTTGATATTTCCCTCTCTCGAAATCCCTCTCTCTCAATATCTCTCTCTCAATATCTCTCTCTCGATATCTCTCTCGATATCTCTCTCTCTCGATATCTGTCTCTCTCGATATCTCTCTCTCTCGATATCTCTCTCTCTCTCGATATTTCTCTCTCTCAATATCTCTCTCTTGATATCTCTGTCTCGATATCTCTCTCTCTCGATATATCTCTCTCTCTCTCGATATCTCTCTCTCTCTCTCGATATCTCTCTCTCTCGATATCTCTCTCTCGATATCTCTCTCTCTCGATATCTCTCTCTCTCGATATCTCTCTCTCTCTCTCGATATCTCTCTCTCTCTGGATATCTCTCTCTCTCTCTCTCTCTCGATATCTCTCTCTCAATCTCGATAGCTCTCTCTCTCGATATCTCTCTCTCTCTCAATATCTCTCTCCCACTCTTGATATCTCTCTCCCTCTCGCGATATCCCTCTCTCCCTCTCTCGATATCTGTCTCTCCCTCTCTCAATATCTCTCTTCCTCTCTCGATATCTCTCTCTCCCTCTCTCAATATCTCTCTTGATATTTCCCTCTCTCAAAATCTCTCTCTCGATATCTCTCTCTCTCAATATCTCTCTCTCGATATCTCTCTCGATATCTCTCTCTCTCGATATCTCTCTCTCTCGATATCTCTCTCTCTCTCTTGATATCTCTCTCTCTCAATATCTCTCTCTTGATATCTCTCTCTCTCGATATCTCTATCTCTCTCGATATCTCACTCTCGGTATCTCTCTCTCTCGATACCACCCTCTCTCGATATCTCCCTCTCTCGATATCTCCCTCTCTCGATATCTCCCTCTCTCGATGTCTCCCTCTCTCAATATCTCTCTCTCCCTCTCTCGATATCTCTCTCACCCTCTCGGTATCTCTCTCTCTCATTATCTCTCTCTCTCTCGATATCTCTCTCTCTCTCTCTCCATATCTCTCTCTCCATATCTCTCTCAATATATCTCTCTCTCTTGATATCTCTCTCTCTCGATATCCCTCTCTCTCTCGATATCTGTCTCTCTCTCTCGATATCTCTCTCCCTCTCTCTCGACATCTCTCTCGATAATCTCTCCCTCCCTCTCTCGATATCTCTCTCTCCCTCTCTCGCTATATCTCTCTCTCTCTCGATATCTCTCTCTCTCTCGATATCCCTAACTCTCTCGATATCTCTCTCTCTCTCTCGATATCTCTCTCTCCCTCTCTTGATATTTCTCTCACTTGATATCTCTCTCTCTCTCTCGATATCTCTCTCTCCCTCTCGATAGCTCTCTCTCTCCCTCTCGATATCTCTCTCTCTCAATATCTCTCTCCCTCTTTTGATATCTCTCTCTCCCTCTCGTGATATCTCTCTCTCCCTCTCTCGATATCTCCCTCTCCCTCTCTCGATATCTCTCTCCCTCTCTCGATATCTCTCTCTCCCTCTCTCGATATCGCTCTTGATGTTTCACTCTCTCGATATCTCTCTCTCGCTCGATATCTCTCTCTCTCGATATCTCTCTCTCTCGCTATCTCTCTCTCTCTCTCTCGATATCTCTGTCTCGATATCACTCTCTCGATATCTCTCCCTCATTATATCTCTCTCT
This sequence comes from Isurus oxyrinchus, assembly GCA_026770705.1. NCBI lineage: Eukaryota > Metazoa > Chordata > Chondrichthyes > Lamniformes > Lamnidae > Isurus > Isurus oxyrinchus. Next base: position 219,069 of record JANJGN010000594.1, on the reverse strand, counting down.
CTCGACGTCCCACAATCTCAATATCTCTCGCTCAATATCTCTCTCTCGATATCTCTCTCTCGATATCTCTCTCTCGATATCTCTCTCTCTCGACATCTCTCTCTCTCGACATCTCTGTCTCTCGATATCTCTCTCTCTCGATATCTCTCTCTCTCGATATCTCTCTCTCTCGCTATCTCTCTCTCTCGATATCTCTCTCTCGATATCTCTCTCTCTCGATATCTCTCTCTCTCGATATCTCTCTCTCTCGATATCTCTCTCTCTCGATCTCTCTCTCTCTCTCGATCTCTCTCTCTCTCTATCTCTCGCTCTCGATATCTCTCTCTCTCGATATCTCCCTCTCGATATCCCTCTCTCTCGATATCCCTCTCTCTCGATATCCCTCTCTCTCGATATCCCTCTCTCTCGATATCCCTCTCTCTCGATATCTCTCTCTCTCGATATCTCTCTCCATATTTCTCGATATCTCTCTCTCGATATCTCTCTCTCTCCCTCTCTCGATATCATTCTCTCCCTCTCTCAATATATCTCTCTCTCTTGATATCTCTCTCTCTCGATATCCCTCTCTCTCTCGATATCTGTCTCTGTCTCTCGATATCTCTCTCTCTCTCTCTCGATAATCTCTCACTCCCTCTCTCGATATCTCTCTCTCTCTCGATATCTCTCTCTCTCTCGATATCCCTCTCTCTGTCGATCTCTCTCTCTCTCTCTCTCGATATCTCTCTCTCGCTCTCTCAATATCTCTCTCTCTTGATATCTCGCTCTCTCTCGATATCTCTCTTTCCCTCTCGATAGCTTTCTCTCTCCCTCTCGATATCTCTCTCTCAATCTCGATAGCTCTCTCTCTCGATATCTCTCTCTCTCTCAATATCTCTCTCCCACTCGCGATATCCCTCTCTCCCTCTCTCGATATCTCTCTCTCCCCCTCTCGATATCTCTCTTCCTCTCTCGATATCTCTCTCTCCCTCTCTCAATATCTCTCTTGATATTTCCCTCTCTCGAAATCTCTCTCTCGATATCTCTCTCTCTCAATGTCTCTCTCTCGATATCTCTCTCGATATCTCTCTCTCTCGATATCTCTCTCTCTCGATATCTCTCTCTCTCTCTCGATATCTCTCTCTCTCAATATCTCTCTCTTGATATCTCTCTCTCTCGATATCTCTCTCTCTCTCGATATCTCACTCTCGGTATCTCTCTCTCTCGATACCACCCTCTCTCGATATCTCCCTCTCTCGATATATCCCTCTCTCGATATCTCCCTCTCGCGATATCTCCCTCTCTCGATATCTCCCTCTCTCGATATCTCCCTCTCTCGATATCTCCCTCTCTCGATATCTCCCTCTCTCGATATCTCCGTCTCTCGATATCTCCCTCTCTCGATATCTCCCTCTCTCAATATCTCTCTCTCCCTCTCTCGATATCTCTCTCTCCCTCTCGGTATCTCTCTCTCTCATTATCTCTCTCTCTCTCTCTCTCGATATCTCTCTCTCTCTCTCTCCATATCTCTCTCTCCATATCTCTCTCAATATATCTCTCTCTTTTGATATCTCTCTCTCTCGATATCCCTCTCTCTCTCGATATCTGTCTCTCTCTCGATATCTCTCTCCCTCTCTCTCGATATCTCTCTCGATAATCTCTCTCTCCCTCTCTCGATATCTCTCTCTCCCTCTCTCGCTATATCTCTCTCTCTCTCGATATCTCTCTCTCTCTCGATATCCCTAACTCTCTCGATATCTCTCTCTCCCTCTCGATATCTCTCTCTCTCTCAATATCTCTCTCCCTCTCTTGATATCTCTCTCTCCCTCTCGCGATATCTCTCTCTTCCTCTCTCGATAGCTCTCTCTCTCCCTCTCTCGATATCTCTCTCCCTTTCTCGATATCTCTCTCTCCCTCTCTCAATATCTCTCTTGATATTTCCCTCTCTCAATATCTCTCTCTCTCGATGTCTCTGTCTCTCGATATCTCTCTCTCTTGATATCTCTTTCGATATCTCTCTCTCTCATTATCTCACTCTCTCAATATCTCTCTCTCTCTCGATATCATTCTCTCCCTCTCTCAATATATCTCTCTCTCTTGATATCTCTCTCTCTCAATATCCCTCTCTCTCGATATCTGTCTCTGTCTGTCGATATCTCTCTCTCTCTCGATATCTCTTTCTCCCTCTCTCGATAATCTCTCTATCTCTCGATATCTCTCTCTCTCTCTCTCGATATCTCTCTCTCGATATCTCTCTCATCCTCGATATCTCTCTCTCGATATCTCTCTCTCGATATCTCTCTCTCTCGATATCTCTGTCTCTCGATATCTCTCTCTCTTGATATCTCTTTCGATATCTCTCTCTCTCAATAACCCTCTCCCTCGATATCTCTCTCTCTCGATATCTCTCTCCATATTTCTCGATATCTCTCTTGATATCTCTCTCTCTTGATATCCCTCTCTCTCTCGATATCTGACTCTGTCTCTCGATATCTCTCTCTCTCTCTCTCTCGATAATCTCTCACTCCCTCTCTTGATATCTCTCTCTCCCTCTCTCGATATCTCTCTCTCTCTCGATATCTCTCTCTCTCTCGATATCCCTCTCTCTGTCGATATCTCTCTCTCTCTCTCTCGATATCTCTCTCTCGCTCTCTCAATATCTCTCTCTCTTGATATCTCGCTCTCTCTCGATATCTCTCTTTCCCTCTCGATAGCTTTCTTTCTCCGTCTCGATATCTCTCTCTCTCTCTCAATATCTCTCTCCCTCTCTTGATATCTCTCTCTCCCTCTCGCGATATCTCTCTCTTCCTCTCTCGATATCTCTCTCTCTCCCTCTCTCGATATCTCTCTCCCTTTCTCGATATCTCTCTCTCCCTCTCTCAATATCTCTCTTGATATTTCCCTCTCTCAATATCTCTCTCTCTCGATATCTCTGTCTCTCGATATCTCTCTCTCTTGATATCTCTTTCGATATCTCTCTCTCTCAATATCTCACTCTCTCAATATCTCTCTCTCTCTCGATATCATTCTCTCCCTCTCTCAATATATCTCTCTCTCTTGATATCTCTCTCTCTCAATATCCCTCTCTCTCGATATCTGTCTCTGTCTGTCGATATCTCTCTCTCTCTCGATATCTCTTTCTCCCTCTCTCGATAATCTCTCTATCTCTCGATATCTCTCTCCCTCTCTCTCGATATCTCTCTCTCGATATCTCTCTCATCCTCGATATCTCTCTCTCGATATCTCTCTCTCAATATCTCTCTCTCTCGATATCTCTGTCTCTCGATATCTCTCTCTCTTGATATCTCTTTCGATATCTCTCTCTCTCAATATCTCACTCTCTCAATATCTCTCTCTCTCTCGATATCATTCTCTCCCTCTCTCAATATATCTCTCTCTCTCGATATCCCTCTCTCTCGATATCTGTCTCTGACTGTCGATATCTCTCTCTCTCTCGATATCTCTTTCTCCCTCTCTCGATAATCTCTCTCTCGATATCTCTCTCATCCTCGATATCTCTCTCTCGATATCTCTCTCTCTCGATATCCCTCTCTCTCGATATCCCCCTGTCTCGATATCTCTCTCGATTTCTCTCTCTCTCGATATCTCTCTCTCTCGATATCTCTCTCTCTCGATATCTCTCTCTCTCGATATCTCTCTCTATATATCTCTCTCTCGATATCTCTCTCTCTGTACATCTCACTCTCTCAATATCTCTCTCTCGATATCTCTCTCTCTCGATATCTCTCTCTCGATATCTCTCTCTCTCAATATCTCTCTCTCTCGATATCTCTCTCTCTCGATATCTCTCTCTTGATATCTCTCTCTCTCGATATCTCTCTCTCTCAATATCTCACTCTCTCGATATCTCTCACTCTCGATATCATTCTCTCCCTCTCTCAATATATCTCTCTCTCTTGATATCTCTCTCTCTCGATATCCCTCTCTCTCTCGATATCTGTCTCTGTCTGTCGATATCTCTCTCTCTCTCGATATCTCTCTCTCCCTCTCTCGATAATCTCTCTCTCTCTCTCTCGATATCTCTCTCTCTCTCAAAATCTCTCTCTCGATATCTCTCTCATTCTCGATATCTCTCTCTCGATATCCCTCTCTCTCGATATCTGTCTCTGACTGTCGATATCTCTCTCTCTCTCGATATCTCTTTCTCCCTCTCTCGATAATCTCTCTCTCGATATCTCTCTCATCCTCGATATCTCTCTCTCGATATCTCTCTCTCTCGATATCCCTCTCTCTCGATATCCCCCTGTCTCGATATCTCTCTCGATTTCTCTCTCTCTCGATATCCCTCTCTCTCGATATCTCTCTCTCTCGATATCTCTCTCTCTCGATATCTCTCTCTATATATCTCTCTCTCGATATCTCTCTCTCTGTACATCTCACTCTCTCAATATCTCTCTCTCGATATCTCTCTCTCTCGATATCTCTCTCTCGATATCTCTCTCTCTCAATATCTCTCTCTCTCAATATCTCTCTCTCGATATCTCTCTCTCTCGATATCTGTCTCTCTCGATATCTCTCTCTTGATATCTCTCTCTCTCGATATCTCTCTCTCTCAATATCTCACTCTCTCGATATCTCTCACTCTCAATATCATTCTCTCCCTCTCTCAATATATCTCTCTCTCTTGATATCTCTCTCTCTCGATATCCCTCTCTCTCTCGATATCTGTCTCTGTCTGTCGATATCTCTCTCTCTCTCGATATCTCTCTCTCCCTCTCTCGATAATCTCTCTCAATATCTCTCGATATCTCTCTCTCTCTCAAAATCTCTCTCTCGATATCTCTCTCATTCTCGATATCTCTCTCTCGATATCTCTCTCTCTGTATCCCTCTCTCTTGATATTCCCCTCTCTCGATATCCCCCTCTCTCGATATCCCTCTCTCTCGATATCTCTCTCTCTCGATATCTCTCTCTCGATATCTCTCTCTCTCGATATCTCTATCGATATCTCTCTCTCTGTACATCTCACTCTCTCAATATCTCTCTCTCGATATCTCTCTCTCGATATCTCTCTCCCGATATCTCTCTCGATATCTCTCTCTCTCGATATCTCTCTCTCTCGATATCTCTCTCTCTCTCAATATCTCTCTCCCACTCTTGATATCTCTCTCCCTCTCGCGATATCCCTCTCTCCCTCTCTCGATATCTGTCTCTCCCTCTCTCAATATCTCTCTTCCTCTCTCGATATCTCTCTCTCCCTCTCTCAATATCTCTCTTGATATTTCCCTCTCTCAAAATCTCTCTCTCGATATCTCTCTCTCTCAATATCTCTCTCTCGATATCTCTCTCGATATCGCTCTCTCTCGATATCTCTCTCTCTCGATATCTCTCTCTCTCTCTCGATATCTCTCTCTCTCAATATCTCTCTCTTGATATCTCTCTCTCTCGATATCTCTATCTCTCTCGATATCTCACTCTCGGTATCTCTCTCTCTCGATACCACCCTCTCTCGATATCTCCCTCTCTCGATATATCCCTCTCTCGATATCTCCCTCTCTCGATATGTCCCTCTCTCGATATCTCCCTCTCTCGATATCTCCCTCTCTCGATATCTCCCTCTCTCGATGTCTCCCTCTCTCAATATCTCTCTCTCCCTCTCTCGATATCTCTCTCACCCTCTCGGTATCTCTCTCTCTCATTATCTCTCTCTCTCTCGATATCTCTCTCTCTCTCTCTCCATATCTCTCTCTCCATATCTCTCTCAATATATCTCTCTCTCTTGATATCTCTCTCTCTCGATATCCCTCTCTCTCTCGATATCTGTCTCTCTCTCTCGATATCTCTCTCTCTCTCTCGACATCTCTCTCGATAATCTCTCTCTCCCTCTCTCGATATCTCTCTCTCCCTCTCTCGCTATATCTCTCTCTCTCTCGATATCTCTCTCTGTCTCGATATCCCTAACTCTCTCGATATCTCTCTCTCTCTCTCGATATCTCTCTCTCCCTCTCTTGATATCTCTCTCTCTTGATATCTCTCTCTCTCTCTCGATATCTCTCTCTCCCTCTCGATAGCTCTCTCTCTCCCTCTCGATATCTCTCTCTCTCTCAATATCTGTCTCCCTCTTTTGATATCTCTCTCTCCCTCTCGTGATATCTCTCTCTCCCTCTCTCGATATCTCCCTCTCCCTCTCTCGATATCTCTCTCCCTCTCTCGATATCTCTCTCTCCCTCTCTCGATATCTCTCTTGATGTTTCACTCTCTCGATATCTCTCTCTCGCTCGATATCTCTCTCTCTCGATATCACTCTCTCTCGCTATTTCTCTCTCTCTCTCTCGATATCTCTGTCTCGATATCACTCTCTCGATATCTCTCCCTCATTATATCTCTCTCTCTCGACGTCCCACTATCTCAATATCTCTCTCTCAATATCTCTCTCTCGATATCTCTCTCTCGATATCTCCCTCTCTCGATATCTCTCTCCCTTTCTCGATATCTCTCTCTCCCTCTCTCAATATCTCTCTTGATATTTCCCTCTCTCAATATCTCTCTCTCTCTCGATATCTCTGTCTCTCGATATCTCTCTCTCCTGATATCTCTTTCGATATCTCTCTCTCTCAATATCTCACTCTCTCAATATCTCTCTCTCTCTCGATATCATTCCCTCCCTCTCTCAATATATCTCTCTCTCTTGATATCTCTCTCTCTCAATATCCCTCTCTCTCGATATCTGTCTCTGTCTGTCGATATCTCTCTCTCTCTCGATATCTCTTTCTCCCTCTCTCGATATTCTCTCTATCTCTCGATATCTCTCTCTCTCTCTCGATATCTCTCTCTCGATATCTCTCTCATCCTCGATATCTCTCTCTCGATATCTCTCTCTCAATATCTCTCTCTCTCGATATCTCTGTCTCTCGATATCTCTCTCTCTTGATATCTCTTTCGATATCTCTCTCTCTGAATATCTCACTCTCTCAATATCTCTCCCTCTCTCGATATCATTCTCTCCCTCTCTCAATATATCTCTCTCTCTTGATATCTCTCTCTCTCGATATCCCTCTCTCTCGATATCTGTCTCTGTCTTTCGATATCTCTCTCTCTCTCGATATCTCTTTCTCCCTCTCTCGATAATCTCTCTCTCGCTCGATATCTCTCTCTCTCTCTCTCGATATCTCTCTCTCGATATCTCTCTCATCCTCGATATCTCTCTCTCGATATCTCTCTCATCCTCGATATCTCTCTCTCGATATCTCTCTCTCTCGATATCCCTCTCTCTCGATATCCCCCTGTCTCGATATCTCTCTCGATTTCTCTCTCTCTCGATATCTCTCTCTCTCGATATCTCTCTCTCGATATCTCTCTCTCGATATCTCTCTCGATATCTCTCTCTCTCGATATCTCTCTCTCTCGATATCTCTCTCTCTCGATATTTCTCTCTCTCAATATCTCTCTCTTGATATCTCTGTCTCGATGTCTCTCTCTCTCGATATATCTCTCTCTCTCTCGATATCTCTCTCTCTCGATATCTCTCTCGATATCTCTCTCGATATCTCTCTCTCTCGATATCTCTCTCTCGATATCTCTCTCTCTCGATATCTCTCTCTCTCGATCTCTCTCTCTCTCGATATCTCTCTCTCTCTATCTCTCGCTCTCGATATCTCTCTCTCTTGATATCTCTCTCTCGATATCTCTCTCTCTTGACCTCTCTTTCTCTCTCTCTCGATATCTCTCTATCTCTCGATATCTCTCTCTCGATATCTCTCTCTCTCTCGATATCTCTCTCTCTTGATATCTCTCTCTTTCTTGATATCCCTCTCTCTCGATTTCTCTCTCTCTCGATATCCCTCTCTCTCTCGATATCCCTCTCTCTCGATATCCCTCTCTCTCGATATCCCTCTCTCTCGATATCCCTCTCTCTCGATATCCCTCTCTCTCGATATCCCTCTCTCTCAATAACCCTCTCCCTCGATATCTCTCTCTCTCGATATCTCTCTCCATATTTCTCGATATCTCTCTTGATATCTCTCTCTCTTGATATCCCTCTCTCTCTCGATATCTGTCTCTGTCTCTCGATATCTCTCTCTCTCTCTCTCTCGATAATCTCTCACTCCCTCTCTTGATATCTCTCTCTCCCTCTCTCGATATCTCTCTCTCTCTCGATATCTCTCTCTCTCTCGATATCCCTCTCTCTGTCGATATCTCTCTCTCTCTCTCTCGATATCTCTCTCTCGCTCTCTCAATATCTCTCTCTCTTGATATCTCGCTCTCTCTCGATATCTCTCTTTCCCTCTCGATAGCTTTCTTTCTCCGTCTCGATATCTCTCTCTCTCTCTCAATATCTCTCTCCCTCTCTTGATATCTCTCTCTCCCTCTCGCGATATCTCTCTCTTCCTCTCTCGATATCTCTCTCTCTCCCTCTCTCGATATCTCTCTCCCTTTCTCGATATCTCTCTCTCCCTCTCTCAATATCTCTCTTGATATTTCCCTCTCTCAATATCTCTCTCTCTCGATATCTCTGTCTCTCGATATCTCTCTCTCTTGATATCTCTTTCGATATCTCTCTCTCTCAATATCTCACTCTCTCAATATCTCTCTCTCTCTCGATATCATTCTCTCCCTCTCTCAATATATCTCTCTCTCTTGATATCTCTCTCTCTCAATATCCCTCTCTCTCGATATCTGTCTCTGTCTGTCGATATCTCTCTCTCTCTCGATATCTCTTTCTCCCTCTCTCGATAATCTCTCTATCTCTCGATATCTCTCTCCCTCTCTCTCGATATCTCTCTCTCGATATCTCTCTCATCCTCGATATCTCTCTCTCGATATCTCTCTCTCAATATCTCTCTCTCTCGATATCTCTGTCTCTCGATATCTCTCTCTCTTGATATCTCTTTCGATATCTCTCTCTCTCAATATCTCACTCTCTCAATATCTCTCTCTCTCTCGATATCATTCTCTCCCTCTCTCAATATATCTCTCTCTCTCGATATCCCTCTCTCTCGATATCTGTCTCTGACTGTCGATATCTCTCTCTCTCTCGATATCTCTTTCTCCCTCTCTCGATAATCTCTCTCTCGATATCTCTCTCATCCTCGATATCTCTCTCTCGATATCTCTCTCTCTCGATATCCCTCTCTCTCGATATCCCCCTGTCTCGATATCTCTCTCGATTTCTCTCTCTCTCGATATCTCTCTCTCTCGATATCTCTCTCTCTCGATAACTCTCTCTCTCGATATCTCTCTCTATATATCTCTCTCTCGATATCTCTCTCTGTACATCTCACTCTCTCAATATCTCTCTCTCGATATCTCTCTCTCTCGATATCTCTCTCTCGATATCTCTCTCTCTCAATATCTCTCTCTCTCAATATCTCTCTCTCGATATCTCTCTCTCTCGATATCTCTCTCTCTCGATATCTCTCTCTTGATATCTCTCTCTCTCGATATCTCTCTCTCTCAATATCTCACTCTCTCGATATCTCTCACTCTCGATATCATTCTCTCCCTCTCTCAATATATCTCTCTCTCTTGATATCTCTCTCTCTCGATATCCCTCTCTCTCTCGATATCTGTCTCTGTCTGTCGATATCTCTCTCTCTCTCGATATCTCTCTCTCCCTCTCTCGATAATCTCTCTCTCTCTCTCTCGATATCTCTCTCTCTCTCAAAATCTCTCTCTCGATATCTCTCTCATTCTCGATATCTCTCTCTCGATATCTCTCTCTCTGTATCCCTCTCTCTTGATATTCCCCTCTCTCGATATCCCCCTCTCTCGATATCCCTCTCTCTCGATATCTCTCTCTCTCGATATCTCTCTCTCGATATCTCTCTCTCTCGATATCTCTATCGATATCTCTCTCTCTGTACATCTCACTCTCTCAATATCTCTCTCTCGATATCTCTCTCTCGATATCTCTCTCCCGATATCTCTCTCGATATCTCTCTCTCTCGATATCTCTCTCTCGATATCTCTCTCTCTCGATATCTTTCTCTCTCGATATCTCTCTCTCTTGATATCTCTCTCTCTCGATATCTCTCTCTCTCGATATCTCTCTCTCGATATCTCTCTCACGATATCTCTCTCACGATATCTCTCTCTCTCGATATCTCTCTCTCTCAATATCTCACTCTCTCGATATCTCTCTCTCTCTCGATATCATTCTCTCCCTCTCTCAATATATCTCTCGCTCTTGATATCTCTCTCTCTCGATATCTCTCTCGATATCTCTGTCTCGATATCTCACTCTCTCGATATATCTCTCTCTCTCTCAATATCTCTCTCTCTCTCGATATCTCTCTCTCGATATCTCTCTCTCGATATCTCTCTCTCGATATCTCTCTCTCTCGATATCTCTCTCTCTCGATATCTCTCTCTCTCTCTTGATATCTCTCTCTCTGGATATCTCTCTCTCTCTCTCTCTCAATATCTCTCTCTCAATCTCGATAGCTCTCTCTCTCGATATCTCTCTCTCTCTCAATTTCTCTCTCCCGCTCTTGATATCTCTCTCCCTCTCGCGATATCTCTCTCTCCCTCTCTCGATATCTCTCTTCCTCTCTCGATATCTCTCTCTCCCTCTCTCAATATCTCTCTTGATATTTCCCTCTCTCGAAATCCCTCTCTCTCAATATCTCTCTCTCAATATCTCTCTCTCGATATCTCTCTCGATATCTCTCTCTCTCGATATCTGTCTCTCTCGATATCTCTCTCTCTCGATATCTCTCTCTCTCTCGATATTTCTCTCTCTCAATATCTCTCTCTTGATATCTCTGTCTCGATATCTCTCTCTCTCGATATATCTCTCTCTCTCTCGATATCTCTCTCTCTCTCTCGATATCTCTCTCTCTCGATATCTCTCTCTCGATATCTCTCTCTCTCGATATCTCTCTCTCTCGATATCTCTCTCTCTCTCTCGATATCTCTCTCTCTCTCTCGATATCTCTCTCTCTCTGGATATCTCTCTCTCTCTCTCTCTCTCGATATCTCTCTCTCTCTCTCGATATCTCTCTCTCTCTGGATATCTCTCTCTCTCCCTCTCTCTCGATATCTCTCTCGATAATCTCTCTCTCCCTCTCTCGATATCTCTCTCTCCCTCTCTCGCTATATCTCTCTCTCTCTCGATATCTCTCTCTCTCTCGATATCCCTAACTCTCTCGATATCTCTCTCTCCCTCTCGATATCTCTCTCTCTCTCAATATCTCTCTCCCTCTCTTGATATCTCTCTCTCCCTCTCGCGATATCTCTCTCTTCCTCTCTCGATAGCTCTCTCTCTCCCTCTCTCGATATCTCTCTCCCTTTCTCGATATCTCTCTCTCCCTCTCTCAATATCCCTCTTGATATTTCCCTCTCTCAATATCTCTCTCTCTCGATATCTCTGTCTCTCGATATCTCTCTCTCTTGATATCTCTTTCGATATCTCTCTCTCTCAATATCTCACTCTCTCAATATCTCTCTCTCTCTCGATATCATTCTCTCCCTCTCTCAATATATCTCTCTCTCTTGATATCTCTCTCTCTCAATATCCCTCTCTCTCGATATCTGTCTCTGTCTGTCGATATCTCTCTCTCTCTCGATATCTCTTTCTCCCTCTCTCGATAATCTCTCTATCTCTCGATATCTCTCTCTCTCTCTCTCGATATCTCTCTCTCGATATCTCTCTCTCGATATCTCTCTCATCCTCGATATCTCTCTCTCGATATCTCTCTCTCGATATCTCTCTCTCTCGATATCTCTGTCTCTCGATATCTCTCTCTCTTGATATCTCTTTCGATATCTCTCTCTCTCAATATCTCACTCTCTCAATATCTCTCTCTCTCTCGATATCATTCTCTCCCTCTCTCAATATATCTCTCTCTCTTGATATCTCTGTCTCTCGATATCCCTCTCTCTCGATATCTGTCTCTGTCTGTCGATATCTCTCTCTCTCTCGATATCTCTTTCTCCCTCTCTCGATAATCTCTCTCTCGCTCGATATCTCTCTCTCTCTCTCTCGATATCTCTCTCTCGATATCTCTCTCATCCTCGATATCTCTCTCTCGATATCTCTCTCTCTCGATATCCCTCTCTCTTGATATCCCCCTGTCTCGATGTCTCTCTCGATTTCTCTCTCTCTCGATAACTCTCTCTCTCGATATCTCTCTCTCGATATCTCTCTCTCGATATCTCTCTCGATATCTCTCTCTCTCGATATCTCTCTCTCTCGATATCTCTCTCTCTCGATATCTCTCTCTCTCTCGATATTTCTCTCTCTCAATATCTCTCTCTTGATATCTCTGTCTCGATATCTCTCTCTCTCGATATATCTCTCTCTCGATATCTCTCTCTCGATATCTCTCTCTCTCGATATCTCTCTCTCTCGATATCTCTCTCTCTCGATATCTCTCTCTCTCTCTCGATATCTCTCTCTCTGGATATCTCTCTCTCTCTCTCTCTCGATATCTCTCTCTCAATCTCGATAGCTCTCTCTCTCGATATCTCTCTCTCTCTCAATATCTCTCTCCCACTCTTGATATCTCTCTCCCTCTCGCGATATCCCTCTCTCCCTCTCTTGATATCTCTCTCTCCCCCTCTCGATATCTCTCTTCCTCTCTCGATATCTCTCTCTCCCTCTCTCAATATCTCTCTTGATATTTCCCTCTCTCGAAATCTCTCTCTCGATATCTCTCTCTCTCAATATCTCTCTCTCGATATCTCTCTCGATATCTCTCTCTCTCGATATCTCTCTCTCTCGATATCTCTCTCTCTCGATATCTCTCTCTCTCTCGATATTTCTCTCTCTCAATATCTCTCTCTTGATATCTCTGTCTCGATATCTCTCTCTCTCGATATATCTCTCTCTCTCTCTCTCTCTCTCGATATCTCTCTCTCTCGATATCTCTCTCTCGATATCTGTCTCTCTCGATATCTCTCTCTCTCGATATCATTCTCTCCCTCTCTCAATATATCTCTCTCTCTTGATATCTCCCTCTCTCGATATCCCTCTCGCTCTCGATATCTGTCTCTGTCTGTCGATATCTCTCTCTCTCTCGATATCTCTCTCTCCCTCTCTCGATAATCTCTCTCTCTCTCTTTCGATATCTCTCTCTCTCAATATCTCACTCTCTCAATATCTCTCTCTCTCTCGATATCATTCTCTCCCTCTCTCAATATATCTCTCTCTCTCGATATCCCTCTCTCTCGATATCTGTCTCTGACTGTCGATATCTCTCTCTCTCTCGATATCTCTTTCTCCCTCTCTCGATAATCTCTCTCTCGATATCTCTCTCATCCTCGATATCTCTCTCTCGATATCTCTCTCTCTCGATATCCCTCTCTCTCGATATCCCCCTGTCTCGATATCTCTCTCGATTTCTCTCTCTCTCGATATCTCTCTCTCTCGATATCTCTCTCTCTCGATATCTCTCTCTCTCGATATCTCTCTCTATATATCTCTCTCTCGATATCTCTCTCTCTGTACATCTCACTCTCTCAATATCTCTCTCTCGATATCTCTCTCTCTCGATATCTCTCTCTCGATATCTCTCTCTCTCAATATCTCTCTCTCGCAATATCTCTCTCTCGATATCTCTCTCTCTCGATATCTCTCTCTCTCGATATCTCTCTCTCTCGATATCTCTCTCTTGATATCTCTCTCTCTCGATATCTCTCTCTCTCAATATCTCACTCTCTCGATATCTCTCACTCTCGATATCATTCTCTCCCTCTCTCAATATATCTCTCTCTCTTGATATCTCTCTCTCTCGATATCCCTCTCTCTCTCGATATCTGTCTCTGTCTGTCGATATCTCTCTCTCTCTCGATATCTCTCTCTCCCTCTCTCGATAATCTCTCTCTCTCTCTCTCGATATCTCTCTCTCTCTCAAAATCTCTCTCTCGATATCTCTCTCATTCTCGATATCTCTCTCTCGATATCCCTCTCTCTCGATATCTGTCTCTGACTGTCGATATCTCTCTCTCTCTCGATATCTCTTTCTCCCTCTCTCGATAATCTCTCTCTCGATATCTCTCTCATCCTCGATATCTCTCTCTCGATATCTCTCTCTCTCGATATCCCTCTCTCTCGATATCCCCCTGTCTCGATATCTCTCTCGATTTCTCTCTCTCTCGATATCCCTCTCTCTCGATATCTCTCTCTCTCGATATCTCTCTCTCTCGATATCTCTCTCTATATATCTCTCTCTCGATATCTCTCTCTCTGTACATCTCACTCTCTCAATATCTCTCTCTCGATATCTCTCTCTCTCGATTTCTCTCTCTCGATATCTCTCTCTCTCAATATCTCTCTCTCTCAATATCTCTCTCTCGATATCTCTCTCTCTCGATATCTCTCTCTCTCGATATCTCTCTCTTGATATCTCTCTCTCTCGATATCTCTCTCTCTCAATATCTCACTCTCTCGATATCTCTCACTCTCGATATCATTCTCTCCCTCTCTCAATATATCTCTCTCTCTTGATATCTCTCTCTCTCGATATCCCTCTCTCTCTCGATATCTGTCTCTGTCTGTCGATATCTCTCTCTCTCTCGATATCTCTCTCTCCCTCTCTCGATAATCTCTCTCTCTCTCTCTCGATATCTCTCTCTCTCTCAAAATCTCTCTCTCGATATCTCTCTCATTCTCGATATCTCTCTCTCGATATCTCTCTCTCTGTATCCCTCTCTCTTGATATTCCCCTCTCTCGATATCCCCCTCTCTCGATATCCCTCTCTCTCGATATCTCTCTCTCTCGATATCTCTCTCTCGATATCTCTCTATCTCGATATCTCTATCGATATCTCTCTCTCTGTACATCTCACTCTCTCAATATCTCTCTCTCGATATCTCTCTCTCGATATCTCTCTCCCGATATCTCTCTCGATATCTCTCTCTCTCGATATCTCTCTCTCGATATCTCTCTCTCTCGATATCTTTCTCTCTCGATATCTCTCTCTCTTGATATCTCTCTCTCTCGATATCTCTCTCTCTCGATATCTCTCTCTCGATATCTCTCTCACGATATCTCTCTCACGATATCTCTCTCTCTCGATATCTCTCTCTCTCGATATCTCTCTCTCTCAATATCTCACTCTCTCGATATCTCTCTCTCTCTCGATATCATTCTCTCCCTCTCTCAATATATCTCTCGCTCTTGATATCTCTCTCTCTCGATATCTCTCTCGATATCTCTGTCTCGATATCTCACTCTCTCGATATATCTCTCTCTCTCTCGATATCTCTCTCTCTCTCGATATCTCTCTCTCGATATCTCTCTCTCGATATCTCTCTCTCGATATCTCTCTCTCTCGATATCTCTCTCTCTCGATATCTCTCTCTCTCTCTTGATATCTCTCTCTCTGGATATCTCTCTCTCTCTCTCTCTCAATATCTCTCTCTCAATCTCGATAGCTCTCTCTCTCGATATCTCTCTCTCTCTCAATTTCTCTCTCCCGCTCTTGATATCTCTCTCCCTCTCGCGATATCTCTCTCTCCCTCTCTCGATATCTCTCTTCCTCTCTCGATATCTCTCTCTCCCTCTCTCAATATCTCTCTTGATATTTCCCTCTCTCGAAATCCCTCTCTCTCAATATCTCTCTCTCAATATCTCTCTCTCGATATCTCTCTCGATATCTCTCTCGATATCTCTCTCTCTCGATATCTGTCTCTCTCGATATCTCTCTCTCTCGATATCTCTCTCTCTCTCGATATTTCTCTCTCTCAATATCTCTCTCTTGATATCTCTGTCTCGATATCTCTCTCTCTCGATATATCTCTCTCTCTCTCGATATCTCTCTCTCTCTCTCGATATCTCTCTCTCTCGATATCTCTCTCTCGATATCTCTCTCTCGATATCTCTCTCTCTCGATATCTCTCTCTCTCGATATCTCTCTCTCTCTCTCGATATCTCTCTCTCTCTGGATATCTCTCTCTCTCTCTCTCTCTCGATATCTCTCTCTCAATCTCGATAGCTCTCTCTCTCGATATCTCTCTCTCTCTCAATATCTCTCTCCCACTCTTGATATCTCTCTCCCTCTCGCGATATCCCTCTCTCCCTCTCTCGATATCTGTCTCTCCCTCTCTCAATATCTCTCTTCCTCTCTCGATATCTCTCTCTCCCTCTCTCAATATCTCTCTTGATATTTCCCTCTCTCAAAATCTCTCTCTCGATATCTCTCTCTCTCAATATCTCTCTCTCGATATCTCTCTCGATATCTCTCTCTCTCGATATCTCTCTCTCTCGATATCTCTCTCTCTCTCTCGATATCTCTCTCTCTCAATATCTCTCTCTTGATATCTCTCTCTCTTGATTTCTCTATCTCTCTCGATATCTCACTCTCGGTATCTCTCTCTCTCGATACCACCCTCTCTCGATATCTCCCTCTCTCGATATATCCCTCTCTCGTTATCTCCCTCTCTCGATATCTCCCTCTCTCGATATCTCCCTCTCTCGATATCTCCCTCTCTCGATATCTCCCTCTCTCGATGTCTCCCTCTCTCAATATCTCTCTCTCCCTCTCTCGATATCTCTCTCACCCTCTCGGTATCTCTCTCTCTCATTATCTCTCTCTCTCTCGATATCTCTCTCTCTCTCTCTCCATATCTCTCTCTCCATATCTCTCTCAATATATCTCTCTCTCTTGATATCTCTCTCTCTCGATATCCCTCTCTCTCTCGATATCTGTCTCTCTCTCTCGATATCTCTCTCCCTCTCTCTCGACATCTCTCTCGATAATCTCTCTCTCCCTCTCTCGATATCTCTCTCTCCCTCTCTCGCTATATCTCTCTCTCTCTCGATATCTCTCTCTCTCTCGATATCCCTAACTCTCTCGATATCTCTCTCTCTCTCTCGATATCTCTCTCTCCCTCTCTTGATATTTCTCTCACTTGATATCTCTCTCTCTCTCTCGATATCTCTCTCTCCCTCTCGATAGCTCTCTCTCTCCCTCTCGATATCTCTCTATCTCAATATCTCTCTCCCTCTTTTGATATCTCTCTCTCCCTCTCGTGATATCTCTCTCTCCCTCTCTCGATATCTCCCTCTCCCTCTCTCGATATCTCTCTCCCTCTCTCGATATCTCTCTCTCCCTCTCTCGATATCGCTCTTGATGTTTCACTCTCTCGATATCTCTCTCTCGCTCGATATCTCTCTCTCTCGATATCACTCTCTCTCGCTATTTCTCTCTCTCTCTCTCGATATCTCTGTCTCGATATCACTCTCTCGATATCTCTCCCTCATTATATCTCTCTCTCTCGACGTCCCACAATCTCAATATCTCTCTCTCAATATCTCTCTCTCGATATCTCTCTCTCGATATCTCTCTCTCGATATCTCTCTCTCTCGACCTCTCTCTCTCTCGACATCTCTGTCTCTCGATATCTCTCTCTCTCGATATCTCTCTCTCTCGATATCTCTCTCTCTCGCTATCTCTCTCTCTCGATATCTCTCTCTATGTATCTCTCTCTCGATATCTCTCTCTCTCGATATCTCTCTCCCTCGATATCTCTCTCTCTCGATCTCTCTCTCTCTCTCGATCTCTCTCTCTCTCTATCTCTCGCTCTCGATATCTCTCTCTCTCGATATCTCCCTCTCGATATCCCTCTCTCTCGATATCCCTCTCTCTCGATATCCCTCTCTCTCGATATCCCTCTCTCTCGATATCCCTCTCTCTCGATATCTCTCTCTCTCGATATCTCTCTCCATATTTCTCGATATCTCTCTCTCGATATCTCTCTCTCTCCCTCTCTCGATATCATTCTCTCCCTCTCTCAATATATCTCTCTCTCTTGATATCTCTCTCTCTCGATATCCCTCTCTCTCTCGATATCTGTCTCTGTCTCTCGATATCTCTCTCTCTCTCTCTCGATAATCTCTCACTCCCTCTCTCGATATCTCTCTCTCTCTCGATATCTCTCTCTCTCTCGATATCCCTCTCTCTGTCGATCTCTCTCTCTCTCTCTCTCGATATCTCTCTCTCGCTCTCTCAATATCTCTCTCTCTTGATATCTAGCTCTCTCTCGATATCTCTCTTTCCCTCTCGATAGCTTTCTCTCTCCCTCTCGATATCTCTCTCTCAATCTCGATAGCTCTCTCTCTCGATATCTCTCTCTCTCTCAATATCTCTCTCCCACTCGCGATATCCCTCTCTCCCTCTCTCGATATCTCTCTCTCCCCCTCTCGATATCTCTCTTCCTCTCTCGATATCTCTCTCTCCCTCTCTCAATATCTCTCTTGATATTTCCCTCTCTCGAAATCTCTCTCTCGATATCTCTCTCTCTGAATATCTCTCTCTCGATATCTCTCTCGATATCTCTCTCTCTCGATATCTCTCTCTCTCGATATCTCTCTCTCTCGATATCTCTCTCTCTCTCTCGATATCTCTCTCTCTCAATATCTCTCTCTTGATATCTCTCTCTCTCGATATCTCTCTCTCTCTCGATATCTCACTCTCGGTATCTCTCTCTCTCGATACCACCCTCTCTCGATATCTCCCTCTCTCGATATATCCCTCTCTCGATATCTCCCTCTCTCGATATCTCCCTCTCTCGATATCTCCCTCTCTCGATATCTCCCTCTCTCGATATCTCCCTCTCTCGATATCTCCGTCTCTCGATATCTCCGTCTCTCGATATCTCCCTCTCTCGATATCTCCCTCTCTCAATATCTCTCTCTCCCTCTATCGATATCTCTCTCTCCCTCTCGGTATCTCTCTCTCTCATTATCTCTCTCTCTCTCTCTCTCGATATCTCTCTCTCTCTCTCTCCATATCTCTCTCTCCATATCTCTCTCAATATATCTCTCTCTTTTGATATCTCTCTCTCTCGATATCCCTCTCTCTCTCGATATCTGTCTCTCTCTCGATATCTCTCTCCCTCTCTCTCGATATCTCTCTCGATAATCTCTCTCTCCCTCTCTCGATATCTCTCTCTCCCTCTCTCGCTATATCTCTCTCTCTCTCGATATCTCTCTCTCTCTCGATATCCCTAACTCTCTCGATATCTCTCTCTCCCTCTCGATATCTCTCTCTCTCTCAATATCTCTCTCCCTCTCTTGATATCTCTCTCTCCCTCTCGCGATATCTCTCTCTTCCTCTCTCGATAGCTCTCTCTCTCCCTCTCTCGATATCTCTCTCCCTTTCTCGATATCTCTCTCTCCCTCTCTCAATATCCCTCTTGATATTTCCCTCTCTCAATATCTCTCTCTCTCGATATCTCTGTCTCTCGATATCTCTCTCTCTTGATATCTCTTTCGATATCTCTCTCTCTCAATATCTCACTCTCTCAATATCTCTCTCTCTCTCGATATCATTCTCTCCCTCTCTCAATATCTCTCTCTCTCTTGATATCTCTCTCTCTCAATATCCCTCTCTCTCGATATCTGTCTCTGTCTGTCGATATCTCTCTCTCTCTCGATATCTCTTTCTCCCTCTCTCGATAATCTCTCTATCTCTCGATATCTCTCTCTCTCTCTCTCGATATCTCTCTCTCGATATCTCTCTCTCGATATCTCTCTCATCCTCGATATCTCTCTCTCGATATCTCTCTCTCGATATCTCTCTCTCTCGATATCTCTGTCTCTCGATATCTCTCTCTCTTGATATCTCTTTCGATATCTCTCTCTCTCAATATCTCACTCTCTCAATATCTCTCTCTCTCTCGATATCATTCTCTCCCTCTCTCAATATATCTCTCTCTCTTGATATCTCTGTCTCTCGATATCCCTCTCTCTCGATATCTGTCTCTGTCTGTCGATATCTCTCTCTCTCTCGATATCTCTTTCTCCCTCTCTCGATAATCTCTCTCTCGCTCGATATCTCTCTCTCTCTCTCTCGATATCTCTCTCTCGATATCTCTCTCATCCTCGATATCTCTCTCTCGATATCTCTCTCTCTCGATATCCCTCTCTCTTGATATCCCCCTGTCTCGATATCTCTCTCGATTTCTCTCTCTCTCGATAACTCTCTCTCTCGATATCTCTCTCTCGATATCTCTCTCTCGATATCTCTCTCGATATCTCTCTCTCTCGATATCTCTCTCTCTCGATATCTCTCTCTCTCGATATCTCTCTCTCTCTCGATATTTCTCTCTCTCAATATCTCTCTCTTGATATCTCTGTCTCGATATCTCTCTCTCTCGATATATCTCTCTCTCGATATCTCTCTCTCGATATCTCTCTCTCTCGATATCTCTCTCTCTCGATATCTCTCTCTCTCGATATCTCTCTCTCTCTCTCGATATCTCTCTCTCTGGATATCTCTCTCTCTCTCTCTCTCGATATCTCTCTCTCAATCTCGATAGCTCTCTCTCTCGATATCTCTCTCTCTCTCAATATCTCTCTCCCACTCTTGATATCTCTCTCCCTCTCGCGATATCCCTCTCTCCCTCTCTTGATATCTCTCTCTCCCCCTCTCGATATCTCTCTTCCTCTCTCGATATCTCTCTCTCCCTCTCTCAATATCTCTCTTGATATTTCCCTCTCTCGAAATCTCTCTCTCGATATCTCTCTCTCTCAATATCTCTCTCTCGATATCTCTCTCGATATCTCTCTCTCTCGATATCTCTCTCTCTCGATATCTCTCTCTCTCGATATCTCTCTCTCTCTCGATATTTCTCTCTCTCAATATCTCTCTCTTGATATCTCTGTCTCGATATCTCTCTCTCTCGATATATCTCTCTCTCTCTCTCTCTCTCTCGATATCTCTCTCTCTCGATATCTCTCTCTCGATATCTGTCTCTCTCGATATCTCTCTCTCTCGATATCATTCTCTCCCTCTCTCAATATATCTCTCTCTCTTGATATCTCCCTCTCTCGATATCCCTCTCGCTCTCGATATCTGTCTTGTCTGTCGATATCTCTCTCTCTCTCGATATCTCTCTCTCCCTCTCTCGATAATCTCTCTCTCTCTCTTTCGATATCTCTCTCTCTCAATATCTCACTCTCTCAATATCTCTCTCTCTCTCGATATCATTCTCTCCCTCTCTCAATATATCTCTCTCTCTCGATATCCCTCTCTCTCGATATCTGTCTCTGACTGTCGATATCTCTCTCTCTCTCGATATCTCTTTCTCCCTCTCTCGATAATCTCTCTCTCGATATCTCTCTCATCCTCGATATCTCTCTCTCGATATCTCTCTCTCTCGATATCCCTCTCTCTCGATATCCCCCTGTCTCGATATCTCTCTCGATTTCTCTCTCTCTCGATATCTCTCTCTCTCGATATCTCTCTCTCTCGATATCTCTCTCTCTCGATATCTCTCTCTATATATCTCTCTCTCGATATCTCTCTCTCTGTACATCTCACTCTCTCAATATCTCTCTCTCGATATCTCTCTCTCTCGATATCTCTCTCTCGATATCTCTCTCTCTCAATATCTCTCTCTCGCAATATCTCTCTCTCGATATCTCTCTCTCTCGATATCTCTCTCTCTCGATATCTCTCTCTCTCGATATCTCTCTCTTGATATCTCTCTCTCTCGATATCTCTCTCTCTCAATATCTCACTCTCTCGATATCTCTCACTCTCGATATCATTCTCTCCCTCTCTCAATATATCTCTCTCTCTTGATATCTCTCTCTCTCGATATCCCTCTCTCTCTCGATATCTGTCTCTGTCTGTCGATATCTCTCTCTCTCTCGATATCTCTCTCTCCCTCTCTCGATAATCTCTCTCTCTCTCTCTCGATATCTCTCTCTCTCTCAAAATCTCTCTCTCGATATCTCTCTCATTCTCGATATCTCTCTCTCGATATCCCTCTCTCTCGATATCTGTCTCTGACTGTCGATATCTCTCTCTCTCTCGATATCTCTTTCTCCCTCTCTCGATAATCTCTCTCTCGATATCTCTCTCATCCTCGATATCTCTCTCTCGATATCTCTCTCTCTCGATATCCCTCTCTCTCGATATCCCCCTGTCTCGATATCTCTCTCGATTTCTCTCTCTCTCGATATCCCTCTCTCTCGATATCTCTCTCTCTCGATATCTCTCTCTCTCGATATCTCTCTCTATATATCTCTCTCTCGATATCTCTCTCTCTGTACATCTCACTCTCTCAATATCTCTCTCTCGATATCTCTCTCTCTCGATTTCTCTCTCTCGATATCTCTCTCTCTCAATATCTCTCTCTCTCAATATCTCTCTCTCGATATCTCTCTCTCTCGATATCTCTCTCTCTCGATATCTCTCTCTTGATATCTCTCTCTCTCGATATCTCTCTCTCTCAATATCTCACTCTCTCGATATCTCTCACTCTCGATATCATTCTCTCCCTCTCTCAATATATCTCTCTCTCTTGATATCTCTCTCTCTCGATATCCCTCTCTCTCTCGATATCTGTCTCTGTCTGTCGATATCTCTCTCTCTCTCGATATCTCTCTCTCCCTCTCTCGATAATCTCTCTCTCTCTCTCTCGATATCTCTCTCTCTCTCAAAATCTCTCTCTCGATATCTCTCTCATTCTCGATATCTCTCTCTCGATATCTCTCTCTCTGTATCCCTCTCTCTTGATATTCCCCTCTCTCGATATCCCCCTCTCTCGATATCCCTCTCTCTCGATATCTCTCTCTCTCGATATCTCTCTCTCGATATCTCTCTATCTCGATATCTCTATCGATATCTCTCTCTCTGTACATCTCACTCTCTCAATATCTCTCTCTCGATATCTCTCTCTCGATATCTCTCTCCCGATATCTCTCTCGATATCTCTCTCTCTCGATATCTCTCTCTCGATATCTCTCTCTCTCGATATCTTTCTCTCTCGATATCTCTCTCTCTTGATATCTCTCTCTCTCGATATCTCTCTCTCTCGATATCTCTCTCTCGATATCTCTCTCACGATATCTCTCTCACGATATCTCTCTCTCTCGATATCTCTCTCTCTCGATATCTCTCTCTCTCAATATCTCACTCTCTCGATATCTCTCTCTCTCTCGATATCATTCTCTCCCTCTCTCAATATATCTCTCGCTCTTGATATCTCTCTCTCTCGATATCTCTCTCGATATCTCTGTCTCGATATCTCACTCTCTCGATATATCTCTCTCTCTCTCGATATCTCTCTCTCTCTCGATATCTCTCTCTCGATATCTCTCTCTCGATATCTCTCTCTCGATATCTCTCTCTCTCGATATCTCTCTCTCTCGATATCTCTCTCTCTCTCTTGATATCTCTCTCTCTGGATATCTCTCTCTCTCTCTCTCTCAATATCTCTCTCTCAATCTCGATAGCTCTCTCTCTCGATATCTCTCTCTCTCTCAATTTCTCTCTCCCGCTCTTGATATCTCTCTCCCTCTCGCGATATCTCTCTCTCCCTCTCTCGATATCTCTCTTCCTCTCTCGATATCTCTCTCTCCCTCTCTCAATATCTCTCTTGATATTTCCCTCTCTCGAAATCCCTCTCTCTCAATATCTCTCTCTCAATATCTCTCTCTCGATATCTCTCTCGATATCTCTCTCGATATCTCTCTCTCTCGATATCTGTCTCTCTCGATATCTCTCTCTCTCGATATCTCTCTCTCTCTCGATATTTCTCTCTCTCAATATCTCTCTCTTGATATCTCTGTCTCGATATCTCTCTCTCTCGATATATCTCTCTCTCTCTCGATATCTCTCTCTCTCTCTCGATATCTCTCTCTCTCGATATCTCTCTCTCGATATCTCTCTCTCGATATCTCTCTCTCTCGATATCTCTCTCTCTCGATATCTCTCTCTCTCTCTCGATATCTCTCTCTCTCTGGATATCTCTCTCTCTCTCTCTCTCTCGATATCTCTCTCTCAATCTCGATAGCTCTCTCTCTCGATATCTCTCTCTCTCTCAATATCTCTCTCCCACTCTTGATATCTCTCTCCCTCTCGCGATATCCCTCTCTCCCTCTCTCGATATCTGTCTCTCCCTCTCTCAATATCTCTCTTCCTCTCTCGATATCTCTCTCTCCCTCTCTCAATATCTCTCTTGATATTTCCCTCTCTCAAAATCTCTCTCTCGATATCTCTCTCTCTCAATATCTCTCTCTCGATATCTCTCTCGATATCTCTCTCTCTCGATATCTCTCTCTCTCGATATCTCTCTCTCTCTCTCGATATCTCTCTCTCTCAATATCTCTCTCTTGATATCTCTCTCTCTTGATTTCTCTATCTCTCTCGATATCTCACTCTCGGTATCTCTCTCTCTCGATACCACCCTCTCTCGATATCTCCCTCTCTCGATATATCCCTCTCTCGTTATCTCCCTCTCTCGATATCTCCCTCTCTCGATATCTCCCTCTCTCGATATCTCCCTCTCTCGATATCTCCCTCTCTCGATGTCTCCCTCTCTCAATATCTCTCTCTCCCTCTCTCGATATCTCTCTCACCCTCTCGGTATCTCTCTCTCTCATTATCTCTCTCTCTCTCGATATCTCTCTCTCTCTCTCTCCATATCTCTCTCTCCATATCTCTCTCAATATATCTCTCTCTCTTGATATCTCTCTCTCTCGATATCCCTCTCTCTCTCGATATCTGTCTCTCTCTCTCGATATCTCTCTCCCTCTCTCTCGACATCTCTCTCGATAATCTCTCTCTCCCTCTCTCGATATCTCTCTCTCCCTTTCTCGCTATATCTCTCTCTCTCTCGATATCTCTCTCTCTCTCGATATCCCTAACTCTCTCGATATCTCTCTCTCTCTCTCGATATCTCTCTCTCCCTCTCTTGATATTTCTCTCACTTGATATCTCTCTCTCTCTCTCGATATCTCTCTCTCCCTCTCGATAGCTCTCTCTCTCCCTCTCGATATCTCTCTATCTCAATATCTCTCTCCCTCTTTTGATATCTCTCTCTCCCTCTCGTGATATCTCTCTCTCCCTCTCTCGATATCTCCCTCTCCCTCTCTCGATATCTCTCTCCCTCTCTCGATATCTCTCTCTCCCTCTCTCGATATCGCTCTTGATGTTTCACTCTCTCGATATCTCTCTCTCGCTCGATATCTCTCTCTCTCGATATCACTCTCTCTCGCTATTTCTCTCTCTCTCTCTCGATATCTCTGTCTCGATATCACTCTCTCGATATCTCTCCCTCATTATATCTCTCTCTCTCGACGTCCCACAATCTCAATATCTCTCTCTCAATATCTCTCTCTCGATATCTCTCTCTCGATATCTCTCTCTCGATATCTCTCTCTCTCGACCTCTCTCTCTCTCGACATCTCTGTCTCTCGATATCTCTCTCTCTCGATATCTCTCTCTCTCGATATCTCTCTCTCTCGCTATCTCTCTCTCTCGATATCTCTCTCTATGTATCTCTCTCTCGATATCTCTCTCTCTCGATATCTCTCTCCCTCGATATCTCTCTCTCTCGATCTCTCTCTCTCTCTCGATCTCTCTCTCTCTCTATCTCTCGCTCTCGATATCTCTCTCTCTCGATATCTCCCTCTCGATATCCCTCTCTCTCGATATCCCTCTCTCTCGATATCCCTCTCTCTCGATATCCCTCTCTCTCGATATCCCTCTCTCTCGATATCTCTCTCTCTCGATATCTCTCTCCATATTTCTCGATATCTCTCTCTCGATATCTCTCTCTCTCCCTCTCTCGATATCATTCTCTCCCTCTCTCAATATATCTCTCTCTCTTGATATCTCTCTCTCTCGATATCCCTCTCTCTCTCGATATCTGTCTCTGTCTCTCGATATCTCTCTCTCTCTCTCTCGATAATCTCTCACTCCCTCTCTCGATATCTCTCTCTCTCTCGATATCTCTCTCTCTCTCGATATCCCTCTCTCTGTCGATCTCTCTCTCTCTCTCTCTCGATATCTCTCTCTCGCTCTCTCAATATCTCTCTCTCTTGATATCTCGCTCTCTCTCGATATCTCTCTTTCCCTCTCGATAGCTTTCTCTCTCCCTCTCGATATCTCTCTCTCAATCTCGATAGCTCTCTCTCTCGATATCTCTCTCTCTCTCAATATCTCTCTCCCACTCGCGATATCCCTCTCTCCCTCTCTCGATATCTCTCTCTCCCCCTCTCGATATCTCTCTTCCTCTCTCGATATCTCTCTCTCCCTCTCTCAATATCTCTCTTGATATTTCCCTCTCTCGAAATCTCTCTCTCGATATCTCTCTCTCTGAATATCTCTCTCTCGATATCTCTCTCGATATCTCTCTCTCTCGATATCTCTCTCTCTCGATATCTCTCTCTCTCGATATCTCTCTCTCTCTCTCGATATCTCTCTCTCTCAATATCTCTCTCTTGATATCTCTCTCTCTCGATATCTCTCTCTCTCTCGATATCTCACTCTCGGTATCTCTCTCTCTCGATACCACCCTCTCTCGATATCTCCCTCTCTCGATATATCCCTCTCTCGATATCTCCCTCTCTCGATATCTCCCTCTCTCGATATCTCCCTCTCTCGATATCTCCCTCTCTCGATATCTCCCTCTCTCGATATCTCCGTCTCTCGATATCTCCGTCTCTCGATATCTCCCTCTCTCGATATCTCCCTCTCTCAATATCTCTCTCTCCCTCTATCGATATCTCTCTCTCCCTCTCGGTATCTCTCTCTCTCATTATCTCTCTCTCTCTCTCTCTCGATATCTCTCTCTCTCTCTCTCCATATCTCTCTCTCCATATCTCTCTCAATATATCTCTCTCTTTTGATATCTCTCTCTCTCGATATCCCTCTCTCTCTCGATATCTGTCTCTCTCTCGATATCTCTCTCCCTCTCTCTCGATATCTCTCTCGATAATCTCTCTCTCCCTCTCTCGATATCTCTCTCTCCCTCTCTCGCTATATCTCTCTCTCTCTCGATATCTCTCTCTCTCTCGATATCCCTAACTCTCTCGATATCTCTCTCTCCCTCTCGATATCTCTCTCTCTCTCAATATCTCTCTCCCTCTCTTGATATCTCTCTCTCCCTCTCGCGATATCTCTCTCTTCCTCTCTCGATAGCTCTCTCTCTCCCTCTCTCGATATCTCTCTCCCTTTCTCGATATCTCTCTCTCCCTCTCTCAATATCCCTCTTGATATTTCCCTCTCTCAATATCTCTCTCTCTCGATATCTCTGTCTCTCGATATCTCTCTCTCTTGATATCTCTTTCGATATCTCTCTCTCTCAATATCTCACTCTCTCAATATCTCTCTCTCTCTCGATATCATTCTCTCCCTCTCTCAATATATCTCTCTCTCTTGATATCTCTCTCTCTCAATATCCCTCTCTCTCGATATCTGTCTCTGTCTGTCGATATCTCTCTCTCTCTCGATATCTCTTTCTCCCTCTCTCGATAATCTCTCTATCTCTCGATATCTCTCTCTCTCTCTCTCGATATCTCTCTCTCGATATCTCTCTCTCGATATCTCTCTCATCCTCGATATCTCTCTCTCGATATCTCTCTCTCGATATCTCTCTCTCTCGATATCTCTGTCTCTCGATATCTCTCTCTCTTGATATCTCTTTCGATATCTCTCTCTCTCAATATCTCACTCTCTCAATATCTCTCTCTCTCTCGATATCATTCTCTCCCTCTCTCAATATATCTCTCTCTCTTGATATCTCTGTCTCTCGATATCCCTCTCTCTCGATATCTGTCTCTGTCTGTCGATATCTCTCTCTCTCTCGATATCTCTTTCTCCCTCTCTCGATAATCTCTCTCTCGCTCGATATCTCTCTCTCTCTCTCTCGATATCTCTCTCTCGATATCTCTCTCATCCTCGATATCTCTCTCTCGATATCTCTCTCTCTCGATATCCCTCTCTCTTGATATCCCCCTGTCTCGATATCTCTCTCGATTTCTCTCTCTCTCGATAACTCTCTCTCTCGATATCTCTCTCTCGATATCTCTCTCTCGATATCTCTCTCGATATCTCTCTCTCTCGATATCTCTCTCTCTCGATATCTCTCTCTCTCGATATCTCTCTCTCTCTCGATATTTCTCTCTCTCAATATCTCTCTCTTGATATCTCTGTCTCGATATCTCTCTCTCTCGATATATCTCTCTCTCGATATCTCTCTCTCGATATCTCTCTCTCTCGATATCTCTCTCTCTCGATATCTCTCTCTCTCGATATCTCTCTCTCTCTCTCGATATCTCTCTCTCTGGATATCTCTCTCTCTCTCTCTCTCGATATCTCTCTCTCAATCTCGATAGCTCTCTCTCTCGATATCTCTCTCTCTCTCAATATCTCTCTCCCACTCTTGATATCTCTCTCCCTCTCGCGATATCCCTCTCTCCCTCTCTTGATATCTCTCTCTCCCCCTCTCGATATCTCTCTTCCTCTCTCGATATCTCTCTCTCCCTCTCTCAATATCTCTCTTGATATTTCCCTCTCTCGAAATCTCTCTCTCGATATCTCTCTCTCTCAATATCTCTCTCTCGATATCTCTCTCGATATCTCTCTCTCTCGATATCTCTCTCTCTCGATATCTCTCTCTCTCGATATCTCTCTCTCTCTCGATATTTCTCTCTCTCAATATCTCTCTCTTGATATCTCTGTCTCGATATCTCTCTCTCTCGATATATCTCTCTCTCTCTCGATATCTCTCTCTCTCTCTCGATATCTCTCTCTCTCGATATCTCTCTCTCGATATCTGTCTCTCTCGATATCTCTCTCTCTCGATATCATTCTCTCCCTCTCTCAATATATCTCTCTCTCTTGATATCTCCCTCTCTCGATATCCCTCTCGCTCTCGATATCTGTCTCTGTCTGTCGATATCTCTCTCTCTCTCGATATCTCTCTCTCCCTCTCTCGATAATCTCTCTCTCTCTCTCTCGATATCTCTCTCTCTCTCAAAATCTCTCTCTCGATATCTCTCTCATTCTCGATATCTCTCTCTCGATATCTCTCTCTCTGTATCCCTCTCTCTTGATATTCCCCTCTCTCGATATCCCCCTCTCTCGATATCCCTCTCTCTCGATATCTCTCTCTCTCGATATCTCTCTCTCTCGATATCTCTATCGATATCTCTCTCTCTCGATATCTCTCTCTCTGTACATCTCACTCTCTCAATATCTCTCTCTCGATATCTCTCTCTCGATATCTCTCTCTCGATATCTCTCTCCCGATATCTCTCTCGATATCTCTCTCTCTCGATATCTCTCTCTCGATATCTCTCTCTCTCGATATCTCTCTCTCGATATCTCTCTCTCTCGATATCTCTCTCACGATATCTCTCTCACGATATCTCTGTCTCTCGATATCTCTCTCTCTCAATATCTCACTCTCTCGATATCTCTCTCTCTCTCGATATCATTCTCTCCCTCTCTCAATATATCTCTCGCTCTTGATATCTCTCTCTCTCGATATCTCTCTCGATATCTCTGTCTCGATATCTCACTCTCTCGATATATCTCTCTCTCTCTCGATATCTCTCTCTCTCTCGATATCTCTCTCTCTCTCGATATCTCTCTCTCGATATCTCTCTCTCGATATCTCTCTCTCGATATCTCTCTCTCGATATCTCTCTCTCTCGATATCTCTCTCTCTCGATATCTCTCTCTCTCTCTTGATATCTCTCTCTCTGGATATCTCTCTCTCTCTCTCTCTCAATATCTCTCTCTCAATCTCGATAGCTCTCTCTCTCGATATCTCTCTCTCTCTCAATTTCTCTCTCCCGCTCTTGATATCTCTCTCCCTCTCGCGATATCTCTCTCTCCCTCTCTCGATATCTCTCTTCCTCTATCGATATCTCTCTCTCCCTCTCTCAATATCTCTCTTGATATTTCCCTCTCTCGAAATCCCTCTCTCTCAATATCTCTCTCTCAATATCTCTCTCTCGATATCTCTCTCGATATCGCTCTCTCTCGATATCTGTCTCTCTCGATATCTCTCTCTCTCGATATCTCACTCTCTCGATATCTCTCTCTCTCTCGATATTTCTCTCTCTCAATATCTCTCTCTTGATATCTCTGTCTCGATATCTCCCTCTCTCGATATATCTCTCTCTCTCTCGATATCTCTCTCTCTCTCTCGATATCTCTCTCTCTCTCTCGATATCTCTCTCTCTCGATATCTCTCTCTCGATATCTCTCTCTCGATATCTCTCTCTCTCGATATCTCTCTCTCTCGATATCTCTCTCTCTCTCTCGATATCTCTCTCTCTCTGGATATCTCTCTCTCTCTCTCGATATCTCACTCTCAATCTCGATAGCTCTCTCTCTCGATATCTCTCTCTCTCTCAATATCTCTCTCCCACTCTTGATATCTCTCTCCCTCTCGCGATATCCCTCTCTCCCTCTCTCGATATCTCTCTCTCCCTCTCTCGATATCTCTCTTCCTCTCTCGATATCTCTCTCTACCTCTCTCAATATCTCTCTTGATATTTCCTTCTCTCAAAATCTCTCTCTCGATATCTCTCTCTCTCAATATCTCTCTCTCGATATCTCTCTCGATATCGCTCTCTCTCGATATCTCTCTCTCTCGATATCTCTCTCTCTCTCTCGATATCTCTCTCTCTCAATATCTCTCTCTTGATATCTCTCTCTCTCGATATCTCTATCTCTCTCGATATCTCACTCTCGGTATCTCTCTCTCTCGATACCACCCTCTCTCGATATCTCCCTCTCTCGATATATCCCTCTCTCGATATCTCCCTCTCTCGATATCTCCCTCTCTCGATATCTCCCTCTCTCGATATCTCCCTCTCTCGATATCTCCCTCTCTCGATATCTCCCTCTCTCGATGTCTCCCTCTCTCAATATCTCTCTCTCCCTCTCTCGATATCTCTCTCACCCTCTCGGTATCTCTCTCTCTCATTATCTCTCTCTCTCTCGATATCTCTCTCTCTCTCTCTCTCCATATCTCTCTCTCCATATCTCTCTCAATATATCTCTCTCTCTTGATATCTCTCTCTCTCGATATCCCTCTCTCTCTCGATATCTGTCTCTCTCTCTCGATATCTCTCTCCCTCTCTCTCGACATCTCTCTCGATAATCTCTCTCTCCCTCTCTCGCTATATCTCTCTCTCTCTCGATATCTCTCTCTCTCTCGATATCCCTAACTCTCTCGATATCTCTCTCTCTCTCTCGATATCTCTCTCTCCCTCTCTTGATATTTCTCT
The DNA here is from genome assembly GCA_026770705.1 of Isurus oxyrinchus. Classification (NCBI taxonomy): domain Eukaryota; kingdom Metazoa; phylum Chordata; class Chondrichthyes; order Lamniformes; family Lamnidae; genus Isurus; species Isurus oxyrinchus. Next base: position 188,143 of record JANJGN010000594.1, on the reverse strand, counting down.
CACTTGATATCTCTCTCTCTCTCATGATATCTCTCTCTCCCTCTCGATAGCTCTCTCTCTCCCTCTCGATATCTCTCTCTCTCAATATCTCTCTCCCTCCTTTGATATCTCTCTCTCCCTCTCGTGATATCTCTCTCTCCCTCTCTCGATATCTCCCTCTCCCTCTCTCGATATCTCTCTCCCTCTCTCGATATCTCTCTCTCCCTCTCTCGATATCTCTCTTGATGTTTCACTCTCTCGATATCTCTCTCTCGCTCGATATCTCTCTCTCTCGATATCTCTCTCTCTCGCTATCTCTCTCTCTCTCTCTCGATATCTCTGTCTCGATATCACTCTCTCGATATCTCTCCCTCATTATATCTCTCTCTCTCGACGTCCCACATTCTCAATATCTCTCTCTCGATATCTCTCTCTCGATATCTCTCGCTCAATATCTCTCTCTCTCGACATCTCTCTCTCTCGACATCTCTGTCTCTCGATATCTCTCTCTCTCGATATCTCTCTCTCTCGATATCTCTCTCTCTCGCTATCTCTCTCTCTCGATATCTCTCTCTATATATCTCTCTCTCGATATCTCTCTCTCTCGATATATCTCTCTCTCGATATCTCTCTCTCTCGATCTCTCTCTCTCTCTATCTCTCGCTCTCGATATCTCTCTCTCTCGATATCTCCCTCTCGATATCCCTCTCTCTCGATATCCCTCTCTCTCGATATCCCTCTCTCTCGATATCCCTCTCTCTCGATATCCCTCTCTCTCGATATCTCTCTCTCTCGATATCTCTCTCCATATTTCTCGATATCTCTCTCTCGATATCTCTCTCTCTCCCTCTCTCGATATCATTCTCTCCCTCTCTCAATATATCTCTCTCTCTTGATATCTCTCTCTCTCGATATCCCTCTCTCTCTCGATATCTGTCTCTGTCTTTCGATATCTCTCTCTCTCTCTCTCGATAATCTCTCACTCCCTCTCTCGATATCTCTCTCTCTCTCGATATCTCTCTCTCTCTCGATATCCCTCTCTCTGTCGATCTCTCTCTCTCTCTCTCTCGATATCTCTCTCTCGCTCTCTCAATATCTCTCTCTCTTGATATCTCGCTCTCTCTCGATATCTCTGTTTCCCTCTCGATAGCTTTCTCTCTCTCTCTCGATATCTCTCTCTCAATCTCGATAGCTCTCTCTCTCGATATCTCTCTCTCTCTCAATATCTCTCTCGCACTCGCGATATCCCTCTCTCCCTCTCTCGATATCTCTCTCTCCCCCTCTCGATATCTCTCTTCCTCTCTCGATATCTCTCTCTCCCTCTCTCAATATCTCTCTTGATATTTCCCTCTCTCGAAATCTCTCTCTCGATATCTCTCTCTCTCAATATCTCTCTCTCGATATCTCTCTCGATATCTCTCTCTCTCGATATCTCTCTCTCTCGATATCTCTCTCTCTCGATATCTGTCTCTCACTCTCGATATCTCTCTCTCTCAATATCTCTCTCTTGATATCTCTATCTCTCGATATCTCTCTCTCTCTCGATATCTCACTCTCGGTATCTCTCTCTCTCGATACCACCCTCACTCGATATCTCCCTCTCTCGATATATCCCTCTCTCGATATCTCCCTCTCTCGATATCTCCCTCTCTCGATATCTCCCTCTCTCGATATCTCCCTCTCTCGATATCTCCCTCTCTCGATATCTCCCTCTCTCGATATCTCCGTCTCTCGATATCTCCCTCTCTCGATATCTCCCTCTCTCAATATCTCTCTCTCCCTCTCTCGATATCTCTCTCTCCCTCTCGGTATCTCTCTCTCTCATTATCTCTCTCTCTCTCTCTCTCGATATCTCTCTCTCTCTCTCTCCATATCTCTCTCTCCATATCTCTCTCAATATATCTCTCTCTTTTGATATCTCTCTCTCTCGATATCCCTCTCTCTCTCGATATCTGTCTCTCTCTCGATATCTCTCTCCCTCTCTCTCGATATCTCACTCGATAATCTCTCTCTCCCTCTCTCGATATCTCTCTCTCCCTCTCTCGCTATATCTCTCTCTCTCTCGATATCTCTCTCTCTCTCAATATCCCTAACTCTCTCGATATCTCTCTCTCCCTCTCGATATCTCTCTCTCTCTCAATATCTCTCTCCCTCTCTTGATATCTCTCTCTCCCTCTCGCGATATCTCTCTCTTCCTCTCTCGATAGCTCTCTCTCTCCCTCTCTCGATATCTCTCTCCCTTTCTCGATATCTCTCTCTCCCTCTCTCAATATCTCTCTTGATATTTCCCTCTCTCAATATCTCTCTCTCTCGATATCTCTGTCTCTCGATATCTCTCACTCTTGATATCTCTTTCGATATCTCTCTCTCTCAATATCTCACTCTCTCAATATCTCTCTCTCTCTCGATATCATTCTCTCCCTCTCTCAATATATCTCTCTCTCTTGATATCTCTCTCTCTCAATATCCCTCTCTCTCGATATCTGTCTCTGTCTGTCGATATCTCTCTCTCTCTCGATATCTCTTTCTCCGTCTCTCGATAATCTCTCTATCTCTCGATATCTCTCTCTCTCTCTCTCGATATCTCTCTCTCGATATCTCTCTCATCCTCGATATCTCTCTCTCGATATCTCTCTCTCTCGATATCCCTCTCTCTCGATATCCCCCTGTCTCGATATCTCTCTCGATTTCTCTCTCCCTCGATATATCTCTCTCTCGATATCTCTCTCTCGATATCTCTCTCTCTCGATATCTCTCTCTCTCGATATCTCTCTCTCTCGATATCTCTCTCTCTCGATATCTCTCTCTCTCGATATCTCTCTCTCTCGATATCTCTCTCTCTCTCGATATTTCTCTCTCTCAATATCTCTCTCTTGATATCTCTGTCTCGATATCTCTCTCTCTCGATATATCTCTCTCTCTCTCGATATCTCTCTCTCTCTCTCGATATCTCTCTCTCTCGATATCTCTCTCTCGATATCTCTCTCTCTCGATATCTCTCTCTCTCGATATCTCTCTCTCTCGATATCTCTCTCTCTGGATATCTCTCTCTCTCTCTCTCTCGATATCTCTCTCCCAATCTCGATAGCTCTCTCTCTCGATATCTCTCTCTCTCTCAATATCCCTCTCCCACTCTTGATATCTCTCTCCCTCTCGCGATATCCCTCTCTCCCTCTCTTGATATCTCTCTCTCCCCCTCTCGATATCTCTCTTCCTCTCTCGATATCTCTCTCTCCCTCTCTCAATATCTCTCTTGATATTTCCCTCTCTCGAAATCTCTCTCTCGATATCTCTCTCTCTCAATATCTCTCTCTCGATATCTCTCTCGATATCTCTCTCTCTCGATATCTCTCTCTCTCGATATCTCTCTCTCTCGATATCTCTCTCTCTCTCTCGATATCTCTCTCTCTCAATATCTCTCTCTTGATATCTCTCTCTCTCGATATCTCTCTCTCTCTCGATATCTCACTCTCGGTATCTCTCTCTCTCGATACCACCCTCTCTCGATATCTCCCTCTCTCGATATATCCCTCTCTCGATATCTCCCTCTCTCGATATCTCCCTCTCTCGATATCTCCCTCTCTCGATATCTCCCTCTCTCGATATCTCCCTCTCTCGATATCTCCCTCTCTCGATATCTCCCTCTCTCGATATCTCCCTCTCTCGATATCTCCGTCTCTCGATATCTCCCTCTCTCGATATCTCCCTCTCTCAATATCTCTCTCTCCCTCTCTCGATATCTCTCTCTCCCTCTCGGTATCTCTCTCTCTCATTATCTCTCTCTCTCTCTCTCTCCATATCTCACTCTCTCTCTCTCCATATCTCTCTCTCCATATCTCTCTCAATATGTCTCTCTCTCTTGATATCTCTCTCTCTCGATATCGCTCTCTCTCTCGATATCTGTCTCTCTCTCTCGATATCTCTCTCCCTCTCTCTCGACATCTCTCTCGATAATCTCTCTCTCCCTCTCTTGATATCTCTCTCTCCCTCTCTCGCTATATCTCTCTCTCTCTCGATATCTCTCTCTCTCTCGATATCCCTAACTCTCTCGATATCTCTCTCTCCCTCTCGATATCTCTCTCTCTCTCTCAATATCTCTCTCCCTCTCTTGATATCTCTCTCTCCCTCTCGCGATATCTCTCTCTTCCTCTCTCGATATCTCTCTCTCTCCCTCTCTTGATATCTCTCTCCCTTTCTCGATATCTCTCTCTCCCTCTCTCAATATCTCTCTTGATATTTCCCTCTCTCAATATCTCTCTCTCTCGATATCTCTGTCTCTCGATATCTCTCTCTCTTGATATCTCTTTCGATATCTCTCTCTCTCAATATCTCACTCTCTCAATATCTCTCTCTCTCTCGATATCATTCTCTCCCTCTCACAATATATCTCTCTCTCTTGATATCTCTCTCTCTCAATATCCCTCTCTCTCGATATCTGTCTCTGTCTGTCGATATCTCTCTCTCTCTCGATATCTCTTTCTCCCTCTCTCGATAATCTCTCTATCTCTCGATATCTCTCTCTCTCTCTCTCGATATCTCTCTCTCGATATCTCTCTCATCCTCGATATCTCTCTCTCGATATCTCTCTCTCTCGATATCTCTGTCTCTCGATATCTCTTTCGATATCTCTCTCTCTCAATATCTCACTCTCTCAATATCTCTCTCTCTCTCTCGATATCATTCTCTCCCTCTCTCAATATATCTCTCTCTCTTGATATCTCTCTCTCTCGATATCCCTCTCTCTCGATATCTGTCTCTGTCTGTCGATATCTCTCTCTCTCTCGATATCTCTTTCTCCCTCTCTCGATAATCTCTCTCTCGCTCGATATCTCTCTCTCTCTCTCTCGATATCTCTCTCTCGATATCTCTCTAATCCTCGATATCTCTCTCTCGATATCTCTCTCTCTCGATATCCCTCTCTCTCGATATCACCCTGTCTCGATATCTCTCTCGATTTCTCTCTCTCTCGATATCTCTCTCTCTCGATATCTCTCTCTCAATATCTCTCTCTCGATATCTCTCTCGATATCTCTCTCTCTCGATATCTCTCTCTCTCGATATCTCTCTCTCTCGATATCTCTCTCTCCTTCGATATTTCTCTCTCTCAATATCTCTCTCTTGATATCTCAGTCTCGATATCTCTCTCTCTCGATATATCTCTCTCTCTCTCGATATCTCTCTCTCGATATCTCTCTCTCGATATCTCTCTCTCTCGATATCATTCTCTCCCTCTCTCAATATATCTCTCTCTCTTGATATCTCTCTCTCTCGATATCCCTCTCTCTCTCGATATCTGTCTCTGTCTGTCGATATCTCTCTCTCTCTCGATATCTCTCTCTCCCTCTCTCGATAATCTCTCTCTCTCTCGATATCTCTCTCTCTCTCAAAATCTCTCTCTCGATATCTCTCTCATTCTCGATATCTCTCTCTCGATATCTCTCTCTCTGTATCCCTCTCTCTTGATATTCCCCTCTCTCGATATCCCCCTCTCTCGATATCCCTCTCTCTCGATATCTCTCTCTCTCGATATCTCTCTCTCTCGATATCTCTATCGATATCTCTCTCTCTCGATATCTCTCTCTCTGTACATCTCACTCTCTCAATATCTCTCTCTCGATATCTCTCTCTCGATATCTCTCTCTCGATATCTCTCTCCCGATATCTCTCTCGATATCTCTCTCTCTCGATATCTTTCTCTCTCGATATCTCTCTCTCTCGATATCTCTCTCTCTCGATATCTCTCTCTCTCGATATCTCTCTCTCGATATCTCTCTCTCGATATCTCTCTCACGATATCTCTCTCACGATATCTCTCTCACGATATCTCTCTCTCTCGATATCTCTCTCTCTCAATATCTCACTCTCTCGATATCTCTCTCTCTCTCGATATCATTCTCTCCCTCTCTCAATATATCTCTCGCTCTTGATATCTCTCTCTCTCGATATCTCTCTCGATATCTCTGTCTCGATATCTCACTCTCTCGATATATCTCTCTCTCTCTCGATATCTCTCTCTCTCTCGATATCTCTCTCTCTCTCGATATCTCTCTCTCGATATCTCTCTCTCGATATCTCTCTCTCGATATCTCTCTCTCGATATCTCTCTCTCGATATCTCTCTCTCTCGATATATCTCTCTCTCGATATCTCTCTCTCTCTCTTGATATCTCTCTCTCTGGATATCTCTCTCTCTCTCAATATCTCTCTCTCAATCTCGATAGCTCTCTCTCTCGATATCTCTCTCTCTCTCAATTTCTCTCTCCCGCTCTTGATATCTCTCTCCCTCTCGCGATATCTCTCTCTCCCTCTCTCGATATCTCTCTTCCTCTCTCGATATCTCTCTCTCCCTCTCTCAATATCTCTCTTGATATTTCCCTCTCTCGAAATCCCTCTCTCTCAATATCTCTCTCTCAATATCTCTCTCTCGATATCTCTCTCGATATCTCTCTCTCTCGATATCTGTCTCTCTCGATATCTCTCTCTCTCGATATCTCTCTCTCTCGATATCTCTCTCTCTCTCGATATTTCTCTCTCTCAATATCTCTCTCTTGATATCTCTGTCTCGATATCTCTCTCTCTCGATATATCTCTCTCTCTCTCGATATCTCTCTCTCTCTCTCGATATTTCTCTCTCTCGATATCTCTCTCTCGATATCACTCTCTCGATATCTCTCTCTCTCGATATCTCTCTCTCTCGATATCTCTCTCTCTCTCTCGATATCTCTCTCTCTCTGGATATCTCTCTCTCTCTCTCTCTCTCGATATCTCTCTCTCAATCTCGATAGCTCTCTCTCTCGATATCTCTCTCTCTCTCAATATCTCTCTCCCACTCTTGATATCTCTCTCCCTCTCGCGATATCCCTCTCTCCCTCTCTCGATATCTGTCTCTCCCTCTCTCGATATCTCTCTTCCTCTCTCGATATCTCTCTCTCCCTCTCTCAATATCTCTCTTGATATTTCCCTCTCTCAAAATCTCTCTCTCGATATCTCTCTCTCTCAATATCTCTCTCTCGATATCTCTCTCGATATCTCTCTCTCTCGATATCTCTCTCTCTCGATATCTCTCTCTCTCTCTCGATATCTCTCTCTCTCAATATCTCTCTCTTGATATCTCTCTCTCTCGATATCTCTATCTCTCTCGATATCTCACTCTCGGTATCTCTCTCTCTCGATACCACCCTCTCTCGATATCTCCCTCTCTCGATATATCCCTCTCTCGATATCTCCCTCTCTCGATATGTCCCTCTCTCGATATCTCCCTCTCTCGATATCTCCCTCTCTCGATGTCTCCCTCTCTCAATATCTCTCTCTCCCTCTCTCGATATCTCTCTCACCCTCTCGGTATCTCTCTCTCTCATTATCTCTCTCTCTCTCGATATCTCTCTCTCTCTCTCTCCATATCTCTCTCTCCATATCTCTCTCAATATATCTCTCTCTCTTGATATCTCTCTCTCTCGATATCCCTCTCTCTCTCGATATCTGTCTCTCTCTCTCGATATCTCTCTCTCTCTCTCGACATCTCTCTCGATAATCTCTCTCTCCCTCTCTCGATATCTCTCTCTCCCTCTCTCGCTATATCTCTCTCTCTCTCGATATCTCTCTCTGTCTCGATATCCCTAACTCTCTCGATATCTCTCTCTCTCTCTCGATATCTCTCTCTCCCTCTCTTGATATCTCTCTCTCTTGATATCTCTCTCTCTCTCTCGATATCTCTCTCTCCCTCTCGATAGCTCTCTCTCTCCCTCTCGATATCTCTCTCTCTCTCAATATCTGTCTCCCTCTTTTGATATCTCTCTCTCCCTCTCGTGATATCTCTCTCTCCCTCTCTCGATATCTCCCTCTCCCTCTCTCGATATCTCTCTCCCTCTCTCGATATCTCTCTCTCCCTCTCTCGATATCTCTCTTGATGTTTCACTCTCTCGATATCTCTCTCTCGCTCGATATCTCTCTCTCTCGATATCTCTCTCTATATATCTCTCTCTCGATATCTCTCTCTCTCGATATCTCTCTCTCTCGATATCTCTCTCTCTCGATCTCTCTCGCTCTCTCGATCTCTCTCTCTCTCTATCTCTCGCTCACGATATCTCTCTCTCTCGATATCTCTCTCTCTCGATATCTCTCTCTCGGTATCCCTCTCTCTCGATATCCCTCTCTCTCGATATCCCTCTCTCTCGATATCCCTCTCTCTCGATATCTCTCTCTCTCGATATCTCTCTCCATATTTCTCGATATCTCTCTCTCGATATCTCTCTCTCTCCCTCTCTCGATATCATTCTCTCCCTCTCTCAATATATCTCTCTCTCTTGATATCTCTCTCTCTCGATATCCCTCTCTCTCTCGATATCTGTCTCTGTCTCTCGATATCTCTCTCTCTCTCTCTCGATAATCTCTCACTCCCTCTCTCGATATCTCTCTCTCTCTCGATAACTCTCTCTCTCTCGATATCCCTCTCTCTGTCGATCTCTCTCTCTCTCTCTCTCGATATCTCTCTCTCGCTCTCTCAATATCTCCCTCTCTTGATATCTCGCTCTCTCTCGATATCTCTCTTTCCCTCTCGATAGCTTTCTCTCTCCCTCTCGATATCTCTCTCTCAATCTCGATAGCTCTCTCTCTCGATATCTCTCTCTCTCTCAATATCTCTCTCCCACTCTTGATATCTCTCTCCCTCTCGCGATATCCCTCTCTCCCTCTCTCGATATCTCTCTCTCCCCCTCTCGATATCTCTCTTCCTCTCTCGATATCTCTCTCTCCCTCTCTCAATATCTCTCTTGATATTTCCCTCTCTCTAAATCTCTCTCTCGATATCTCTCTCTCTCAATATCTCTCTCTCGATATCTCTCTCGATATCTCTCTCTCTCGATATCTCTCTCTCTCGATATCTCTCTCTCTCGATATCTCTCTCTCTCTCTCGATATCTCTCTCTCTCAACATCTCTCTCTTGATATCTCTCTCTCTCGATATCTCTCTCTCTCTCGATATCTCACTCTCGGTATCTCTCTCTCTCGATACCACCCTCTCTCGATATCTCCCTCTCTCGATATATCCCTCTCTCGATATCTCCCTCTCTCGATATCTCCCTCTCTCGATATCTCCCTCTCTCGATATCTCCCTCTCTCGATATCTCCCTCTCTCGATATCTCCCTCTCTCGATATCTCCCTCTCTCGATATCTCCCTCTCTCGATATCTCCCTCTCTCGATGTCTCCCTCTCTCAATATCTCTCTCTCCCTCTCTCGATATCTCTCTCACCCTCTCGGTATCTCTCTCTCTCATTATCTCTCTCTCTCTCGATATCTCTCTCTCTCTCTCTCTCCATATCTCTCTCTCCATATCTCTCTCAATATATCTCTCTCTCTTGATATCTCTCTCTCTCGATATCCCTCTCTCTCTCGTTATCTGTCTCTCTCTCTCGATATCTCTCTCCCTCTCTCTCGACATCTCTCTCGATAATCTCTCTCTCCCTCTCTCGATATCTCTCTCTCCCTCTCTCGCTATATCTCTCTCTCTCTCGATATCTCTCTCTCTCTCGATATCCCTAACTCTCTCGATATCTCTCTCTCTCTCTCGATATCTCTCTCTCCCTCTCTTGATATTTCTCTCACTTGATATCTCTCTCTCTCTCTCGATATCTCTCTCTCCCTCTCGATAGCTCTCTCTCTCCCTCTTGATATCTCTCTCTCTCAATATCTCTCTCCCTCTTTTGATATCTCTCTCTCCCTCTCGTGATATCTCTCTCTCCCTCTCTCGATATCTCCCTCTCCCTCTCTCGATATCTCTCTCCCTCTCTCGATATCTCTCTCTCCCTCTCTCGATATCTCTCTTGATGTTTCACTCTCTCGATATCTCTCTCTCGCTCGATATCTCTCTCTCTCGATATCTCTCTCTCTCGCTATCTCTCTCTCTCTCTCTCGATATCTCTGTCTCGATATCACTCTCTCGATATCTCTCCCTCATTATATCTCTCTCTCGACGTCCCACTATCTCAATATCTCTCTCTCAATATCTCTCTCTCGATATCTCTCTCTCGATATCTCTCTCTCTCGACATCTCTCTCTCTCGACATCTCTGTCTCTCGATATCTCTCTCTCTCGATATCTCTCTCTCTCGATATCTCTCTCTCTCGCTATCTCTCTCTCTCGATATCTCTCTCTATATATCTCTCTCTCGATATCTCTCTCTCTCGATATCTCTCTCTCTCGATATCTCTCTCTCTCGATCTCTCTCGCTCTCTCGATCTCTCTCTCTCTCTATCTCTCGCTCACGATATCTCTCTCTCTCGATATCTCTCTCTCTCGATATCTCTCTCTCGGTATCCCTCTCTCTCGATATCCCTCTCTCTCGATATCCCTCTCTCTCGATATCCCTCTCTCTCGATATCTCTCTCTCTCGATATCTCTCTCCATATTTCTCGATATCTCTCTCTCGATATCTCTCTCTCTCCCTCTCTCGATATCATTCTCTCCCTCTCTCAATATATCTCTCTCTCTTGATATCTCTCTCTCTCGATATCCCTCTCTCTCTCGATATCTGTCTCTGTCTCTCGATATCTCTCTCTCTCTCTCTCGATAATCTCTCACTCCCTCTCTCGATATCTCTCTCTCTCTCGATAACTCTCTCTCTCTCGATATCCCTCTCTCTGTCGATCTCTCTCTCTCTCTCTCTCGATATCTCTCTCTCGCTCTCTCAATATCTCCCTCTCTTGATATCTCGCTCTCTCTCGATATCTCTCTTTCCCTCTCGATAGCTTTCTCTCTCCCTCTCGATATCTCTCTCTCAATCTCGATAGCTCTCTCTCTCGATATCTCTCTCTCTCTCAATATCTCTCTCCCACTCTTGATATCTCTCTCCCTCTCGCGATATCCCTCTCTCCCTCTCTCGATATCTCTCTCTCCCCCTCTCGATATCTCTCTTCCTCTCTCGATATCTCTCTCTCCCTCTCTCAATATCTCTCTTGATATTTCCCTCTCTCGAAATCTCTCTCTCGATATCTCTCTCTCTCAATATCTCTCTCTCGATATCTCTCTCGATATCTCTCTCTCTCGATATCTCTCTCTCTCGATATCTCTCTCTCTCGATATCTCTCTCTCTCTCTCGATATCTCTCTCTCTCAACATCTCTCTCTTGATATCTCTCTCTCTCGATATCTCTCTCTCTCTCGATATCTCACTCTCGGTATCTCTCTCTCTCGATACCACCCTCTCTCGATATCTCCCTCTCTCGATATATCCCTCTCTCGATATCTCCCTCTCTCGATATCTCCCTCTCTCGATATCTCCCTCTCTCGATATCTCCCTCTCTCGATATCTCCCTCTCTCGATATCTCCCTCTCTCGATATCTCCCTCTCTCGATATCTCCGTCTCTCGATATCTCCGTCTCTCGATATCTCCCTCTCTCGATATCTCCCTCTCTCAATATCTCTCTCTCCCTCTCTCGATATCTCTCTCTCCCTCTCGGTATCTCTCTCTCTCATTATCTCTCTCTCTCTCTCTCTCGATATCTCTCTCTCTCCATATCTCTCTCAATATATCTCTCTCTTTTGATATCTCTCTCTCTCGATATCCCTTTCTCTCTCGATATCTGTCTCTCTCTCTCGATATCTCTCTCCCTCTCTCTCGATATCTCTCTCGATAATCTCTCTCTCCCTCTCTCGATATCTCTCTCTCTCCCTCTCTCGCTATATCTCTCTCTCTCTCGATATCTCTCTCTCTCTCGATATCCCTAACTCTCTCGATATCTCTCTCTCCCTCTCGATATCTCTCTCTCTCTCAATATCTCTCTCCCTCTCTTGATATCTCTCTCTCCCTCTCGCGATATCTCTCTCTTCCTCTCTCGATAGCTCTCTCTCTCCCTCTCACGATATCTCTCTCCCTTTCTCGATATCTCTCTCTCCCTCTCTCAATATCTCTCTTGATATTTCCCTCTCTCAATATCTCTCTCTCTCGATATCTCTGTCTCTCGATATCTCTCTCTCTTGATATCTCTTTCGATATCTCTCTCTCTCAATATCTCACTCTCTCAATATCTCTCTCTCTCTCGATATCATTCTCTCCCTCTCTCAATATATCTCTCTCTCTTGATATCTCTCTCTCTCAATATCCCTCTCTCTCGATATCTGTCTCTGTCTGTCGATATCTCTCTCTCTCTCGATATCTCTTTCTCCCTCTCTCGATAATCTCTCTATCTCTCGATATCTCTCTCTCTCTCTCTCGATATCTCTCTCTCGATATCTCTCTCATCCTCGATATCTCTCTCTCGATATCTCTCTCTCGATATCTCTCTCTCTCGATATCTCTGTCTCTCGATATCTCTCTCTCTTGATATCTCTTTCGATATCTCTCTCTCTCAATATCTCACTCTCTCAATATCTCTCTCTCTCTCGATATCAATCTCTCCCTCTCTCAATATATCTCTCTCTCTTGATATCACTCTCTCTCGATATCTCTCTTTCCCTCTCGATAGCTTTCTCTCTCCCTCTCGATATCTCTCTCTCAATCTCGATAGCTCTCTCTCTCGATATCTCTCTCTCTCTCAATATCTCTCTCCCACTCTTGATATCTCTCTCCCTCTCGCGATATCCCTCTCTCCCTCTCTCGATATCTCTCTCTCCCCCTCTCGATATCTCTCTTCCTCTCTCGATATCTCTCTCTCCCTCTCTCAATATCTCTCTTGATATTTCCCTCTCTCTAAATCTCTCTCTCGATATCTCTCTCTCTCAATATCTCTCTCTCGATATCTCTCTCGATATCTCTCTCTCTCGATATCTCTCTCTCTCGATATCTCTCTCTCTCGATATCTCTCTCTCTCTCTCGATATCTCTCTCTCTCAACATCTCTCTCTTGATATCTCTCTCTCTCGATATCTCTCTCTCTCTCGATATCTCACTCTCGGTATCTCTCTCTCTCGATACCACCCTCTCTCGATATCTCCCTCTCTCGATATATCCCTCTCTCGATATCTCCCTCTCTCGATATCTCCCTCTCTCGATATCTCCCTCTCTCGATATCTCCCTCTCTCGATATCTCCCTCTCTCGATATCTCCCTCTCTCGATATCTCCCTCTCTCGATATCTCCCTCTCTCGATATCTCCCTCTCTCGATGTCTCCCTCTCTCAATATCTCTCTCTCCCTCTCTCGATATCTCTCTCACCCTCTCGGTATCTCTCTCTCTCATTATCTCTCTCTCTCTCGATATCTCTCTCTCTCTCTCTCTCCATATCTCTCTCTCCATATCTCTCTCAATATATCTCTCTCTCTTGATATCTCTCTCTCTCGATATCCCTCTCTCTCTCGTTATCTGTCTCTCTCTCTCGATATCTCTCTCCCTCTCTCTCGACATCTCTCTCGATAATCTCTCTCTCCCTCTCTCGATATCTCTCTCTCCCTCTCTCGCTATATCTCTCTCTCTCTCGATATCTCTCTCTCTCTCGATATCCCTAACTCTCTCGATATCTCTCTCTCTCTCTCGATATCTCTCTCTCCCTCTCTTGATATTTCTCTCACTTGATATCTCTCTCTCTCTCTCGATATCTCTCTCTCCCTCTCGATAGCTCTCTCTCTCCCTCTTGATATCTCTCTCTCTCAATATCTCTCTCCCTCTTTTGATATCTCTCTCTCCCTCTCGTGATATCTCTCTCTCCCTCTCTCGATATCTCCCTCTCCCTCTCTCGATATCTCTCTCCCTCTCTCGATATCTCTCTCTCCCTCTCTCGATATCTCTCTTGATGTTTCACTCTCTCGATATCTCTCTCTCGCTCGATATCTCTCTCTCTCGATATCTCTCTCTCTCGCTATCTCTCTCTCTCTCTCTCGATATCTCTGTCTCGATATCACTCTCTCGATATCTCTCCCTCATTATATCTCTCTCTCGACGTCCCACTATCTCAATATCTCTCTCTCAATATCTCTCTCTCGATATCTCTCTCTCGATATCTCTCTCTCTCGACATCTCTCTCTCTCGACATCTCTGTCTCTCGATATCTCTCTCTCTCGATATCTCTCTCTCTCGATATCTCTCTCTCTCGCTATCTCTCTCTCTCGATATCTCTCTCTATATATCTCTCTCTCGATATCTCTCTCTCTCGATATCTCTCTCTCTCGATATCTCTCTCTCTCGATCTCTCTCGCTCTCTCGATCTCTCTCTCTCTCTATCTCTCGCTCACGATATCTCTCTCTCTCGATATCTCTCTCTCTCGATATCTCTCTCTCGGTATCCCTCTCTCTCGATATCCCTCTCTCTCGATATCCCTCTCTCTCGATATCCCTCTCTCTCGATATCTCTCTCTCTCGATATCTCTCTCCATATTTCTCGATATCTCTCTCTCGATATCTCTCTCTCTCCCTCTCTCGATATCATTCTCTCCCTCTCTCAATATATCTCTCTCTCTTGATATCTCTCTCTCTCGATATCCCTCTCTCTCTCGATATCTGTCTCTGTCTCTCGATATCTCTCTCTCTCTCTCTCGATAATCTCTCACTCCCTCTCTCGATATCTCTCTCTCTCTCGATAACTCTCTCTCTCTCGATATCCCTCTCTCTGTCGATCTCTCTCTCTCTCTCTCTCGATATCTCTCTCTCGCTCTCTCAATATCTCCCTCTCTTGATATCTCGCTCTCTCTCGATATCTCTCTTTCCCTCTCGATAGCTTTCTCTCTCCCTCTCGATATCTCTCTCTCAATCTCGATAGCTCTCTCTCTCGATATCTCTCTCTCTCTCAATATCTCTCTCCCACTCTTGATATCTCTCTCCCTCTCGCGATATCCCTCTCTCCCTCTCTCGATATCTCTCTCTCCCCCTCTCGATATCTCTCTTCCTCTCTCGATATCTCTCTCTCCCTCTCTCAATATCTCTCTTGATATTTCCCTCTCTCGAAATCTCTCTCTCGATATCTCTCTCTCTCAATATCTCTCTCTCGATATCTCTCTCGATATCTCTCTCTCTCGATATCTCTCTCTCTCGATATCTCTCTCTCTCGATATCTCTCTCTCTCTCTCGATATCTCTCTCTCTCAACATCTCTCTCTTGATATCTCTCTCTCTCGATATCTCTCTCTCTCTCGATATCTCACTCTCGGTATCTCTCTCTCTCGATACCACCCTCTCTCGATATCTCCCTCTCTCGATATATCCCTCTCTCGATATCTCCCTCTCTCGATATCTCCCTCTCTCGATATCTCCCTCTCTCGATATCTCCCTCTCTCGATATCTCCCTCTCTCGATATCTCCCTCTCTCGATATCTCCCTCTCTCGATATCTCCCTCTCTCGATATCTCCGTCTCTCGATATCTCCGTCTCTCGATATCTCCCTCTCTCGATATCTCCCTCTCTCAATATCTCTCTCTCCCTCTCTCGATATCTCTCTCTCCCTCTCGGTATCTCTCTCTCTCATTATCTCTCTCTCTCTCTCTCTCGATATCTCTCTCTCTCCATATCTCTCTCAATATATCTCTCTCTTTTGATATCTCTCTCTCTCGATATCCCTTTCTCTCTCGATATCTGTCTCTCTCTCTCGATATCTCTCTCCCTCTCTCTCGATATCTCTCTCGATAATCTCTCTCTCCCTCTCTCGATATCTCTCTCTCTCCCTCTCTCGCTATATCTCTCTCTCTCTCGATATCTCTCTCTCTCTCGATATCCCTAACTCTCTCGATATCTCTCTCTCCCTCTCGATATCTCTCTCTCTCTCAATATCTCTCTCCCTCTCTTGATATCTCTCTCTCCCTCTCGCGATATCTCTCTCTTCCTCTCTCGATAGCTCTCTCTCTCCCTCTCACGATATCTCTCTCCCTTTCTCGATATCTCTCTCTCCCTCTCTCAATATCTCTCTTGATATTTCCCTCTCTCAATATCTCTCTCTCTCGATATCTCTGTCTCTCGATATCTCTCTCTCTTGATATCTCTTTCGATATCTCTCTCTCTCAATATCTCACTCTCTCAATATCTCTCTCTCTCTCGATATCATTCTCTCCCTCTCTCAATATATCTCTCTCTCTTGATATCTCTCTCTCTCAATATCCCTCTCTCTCGATATCTGTCTCTGTCTGTCGATATCTCTCTCTCTCTCGATATCTCTTTCTCCCTCTCTCGATAATCTCTCTATCTCTCGATATCTCTCTCTCTCTCTCTCGATATCTCTCTCTCGATATCTCTCTCATCCTCGATATCTCTCTCTCGATATCTCTCTCTCGATATCTCTCTCTCTCGATATCTCTGTCTCTCGATATCTCTCTCTCTTGATATCTCTTTCGATATCTCTCTCTCTCAATATCTCACTCTCTCAATATCTCTCTCTCTCTCGATATCAATCTCTCCCTCTCTCAATATATCTCTCTCTCTTGATATCACTCTCTCTCGATATCCCTCTCTCTCGATATCCCTCTCTCTCGATATCCCTCTCTCTCGATATCTCTCTCTCTCGATATCTCTCTCCATATTTCTCGATATCTCTCTCTCGATATCTCTCTCTCTCCCTCTCTCGATATCATTCTCTCCCTCTCTCAATATATCTCTCTCTCTTGATATCTCTCTCTCTCGATATCCCTCTCTTTCTCGATATCTGTCTCTGTCTCTCGATATCTCTCTCTCTCTCTCTCGATAATCTCTCACTCCCTCTCTCGATATCTCTCTCTCTCTCGATATCTCTATCTCTCTCGATATCCCTCTCTCTGTCGATCTCTCTCTCTCTCTCTCTCGATATCTCTCTCTCGCTCTCACAATATCTCTCTCTCTTGATATCTCGCTCTCTCTCGATATCTCTCTTTCCCTCTCGATAGCTTTCTCTCTCCCTCTCGATATCTCTCTCTCAATCTCGATAGCTCTCTCTCTCGATATCTCTCTCTCTCTCAATATATCTCTCCCACTCTTGATATCTCTCTCCCTCTCGCGATATCCCTCTCTCCCTCTCTCGATATCTCTCTCTCCCCCTCTCGATATCTCTCTTCCTCTCTCGATATCTCTCTCTCCCTCTCTCAATATCTCTCTTGATATTTCCCTCTCTCGAAATCTCTCTCTCGATATCTCTCTCTCTCAATATCTCTCTCTCGATATCTCTCTCGTTATCTCTCTCTCTCGATATCTCTCTCTCTCGATATCTCTCTCTCTCTCTCGATATCTCTCTCTCTCAATATCTCTCTCTTGATATCTCTCTCTCTCGATATCTCTCTCTCTCTCGATATCTCACTCTCGGTATCTCTCTCTCTCGATACCACCCTCTCTCGATATCTCCCTCTCTCGATATATCCCTCTCTCGATATCTCCCTCTCTCGATATCTCCCTCTCTCGATATCTCCCTCTCTCGATATCTCCCTCTCTCGATATCTCCCTCTCTCGATATCTCCGTCTCTCGATATCTCCGTCTCTCGATATCTCCCTCTCTCGATATCTCCCTCTCTCGATATCTCCCTCTCTCGATATCTCCGTCTCTCGATATCTCCGTCTCTCGATATCTCCCTCTCTCGATATCTCCCTCTCTCAATATCTCTCTCTCCCTCTCTCGATATCTCTCTCTCCCTCTCGGTATCTCTCTCTCTCATTATCTCTCTCTCTCTCGATATCTCTCTCTCTCTCTCTCCATATCTCTCTCTCCATATCTCTCTCAATATATCTCTCTCTTTTGATATCTCTCTCTCTCGATATCCCTCTCTCTCTCGATATCTGTCTCTCTCTCTCGATATCTCTCTCCCTCTCTCTCGATATCTCTCTCGATAATCTCTCTCTCCCTCTCTCGATATCTCTCTCTCCCTCTCTCGCTATATCTCTCTCTCTCTCGATATCTCTCTCTCTCTCGATATCCCTAACTCTCTCGATATCTCTCTCTCCCTCTCGATATCTCTCTCTCTCTCAATATCTCTCTCCCTCTCTTGATATCTCTCTCTCCCTCTCGCGATATCTCTCTCTTCCTCTCTCGATAGCTCTCTCTCTCCCTCTCACGATATCTCTCTCCCTTTCTCGATATCTCTCTCTCCCTCTCTCAATATCTCTCTTGATATTTCCCTCTCTCAATATCTCTCTCTCTCGATATCTCTGTCTCTCGATATCTCTCTCTCTTGATATCTCTTTCGATATCTCTCTCTCTCAATATCTCACTCTCTCAATATCTCTCTCTCTCTCGATATCATTCTCTCCCTCTCTCAATATATCT
The DNA here is from genome assembly GCA_026770705.1 of Isurus oxyrinchus. Lineage (NCBI taxonomy): Eukaryota > Metazoa > Chordata > Chondrichthyes > Lamniformes > Lamnidae > Isurus > Isurus oxyrinchus. The sequence continues at coordinate 170,030 of JANJGN010000594.1, read as the reverse complement.
CTCTCTCTTGATATCTCTCTCTCTCAATATCCCTCTCTCTCGATATCTGTCTCTGTCTGTCGATATCTCTCTCTCTCTCGATATCTCTTTCTCCCTCTCTCGATAATCTCTCTATCTCTCGATATCTCTCTCTCTCTCTCTCGATATCTCTCTCTCGATATCTCTCTCATCCTCGATATCTCTCTCTCGATATCTCTCTCTCGATATCTCTCTCTCTCGATAACTCTCTCTCTCTCGATATCCCTCTCTCTGTCGATCTCTCTCTCTCTCTCTCTCGATATCTCTCTCTCGCTCTCTCAATATCTCCCTCTCTTGATATCTCGCTCTCTCTCGATATCTCTCTTTCCCTCTCGATAGCTTTCTCTCTCCCTCTCGATATCTCTCTCTCAATCTCGATAGCTCTCTCTCTCGATATCTCTCTCTCTCTCAATATCTCTCTCCCACTCTTGATATCTCTCTCCCTCTCGCGATATCCCTCTCTCCCTCTCTCGATATCTCTCTCTCCCCCTCTCGATATCTCTCTTCCTCTCTCGATATCTCTCTCTCCCTCTCTCAATATCTCTCTTGATATTTCCCTCTCTCGAAATCTCTCTCTCGATATCTCTCTCTCTCAATATCTCTCTCTCGATATCTCTCTCGATATCTCTCTCTCTCGATATCTCTCTCTCTCGATATCTCTCTCTCTCGATATCTCTCTCTCTCTCTCGATATCTCTCTCTCTCAACATCTCTCTCTTGATATCTCTCTCTCTCGATATCTCTCTCTCTCTCGATATCTCACTCTCGGTATCTCTCTCTCTCGATACCACCCTCTCTCGATATCTCCCTCTCTCGATATATCCCTCTCTCGATATCTCCCTCTCTCGATATCTCCCTCTCTCGATATCTCCCTCTCTCGATATCTCCCTCTCTCGATATCTCCCTCTCTCGATATCTCCCTCTCTCGATATCTCCCTCTCTCGATATCTCCCTCTCTCGATATCTCCGTCTCTCGATATCTCCGTCTCTCGATATCTCCCTCTCTCGATATCTCCCTCTCTCAATATCTCTCTCTCCCTCTCTCGATATCTCTCTCTCCCTCTCGGTATCTCTCTCTCTCATTATCTCTCTCTCTCTCTCTCTCGATATCTCTCTCTCTCCATATCTCTCTCAATATATCTCTCTCTTTTGATATCTCTCTCTCTCGATATCCCTTTCTCTCTCGATATCTGTCTCTCTCTCTCGATATCTCTCTCCCTCTCTCTCGATATCTCTCTCGATAATCTCTCTCTCCCTCTCTCGATATCTCTCTCTCTCCCTCTCTCGCTATATCTCTCTCTCTCTCGATATCTCTCTCTCTCTCGATATCCCTAACTCTCTCGATATCTCTCTCTCCCTCTCGATATCTCTCTCTCTCTCAATATCTCTCTCCCTCTCTTGATATCTCTCTCTCCCTCTCGCGATATCTCTCTCTTCCTCTCTCGATAGCTCTCTCTCTCCCTCTCACGATATCTCTCTCCCTTTCTCGATATCTCTCTCTCCCTCTCTCAATATCTCTCTTGATATTTCCCTCTCTCAATATCTCTCTCTCTCGATATCTCTGTCTCTCGATATCTCTCTCTCTTGATATCTCTTTCGATATCTCTCTCTCTCAATATCTCACTCTCTCAATATCTCTCTCTCTCTCGATATCATTCTCTCCCTCTCTCAATATATCTCTCTCTCTTGATATCTCTCTCTCTCAATATCCCTCTCTCTCGATATCTGTCTCTGTCTGTCGATATCTCTCTCTCTCTCGATATCTCTTTCTCCCTCTCTCGATAATCTCTCTATCTCTCGATATCTCTCTCTCTCTCTCTCGATATCTCTCTCTCGATATCTCTCTCATCCTCGATATCTCTCTCTCGATATCTCTCTCTCGATATCTCTCTCTCTCGATATCTCTGTCTCTCGATATCTCTCTCTCTTGATATCTCTTTCGATATCTCTCTCTCTCAATATCTCACTCTCTCAATATCTCTCTCTCTCTCGATATCAATCTCTCCCTCTCTCAATATATCTCTCTCTCTTGATATCACTCTCTCTCGATATCCCTCTCTCTCGATATCCCTCTCTCTCGATATCCCTCTCTCTCGATATCTCTCTCTCTCGATATCTCTCTCCATATTTCTCGATATCTCTCTCTCGATATCTCTCTCTCTCCCTCTCTCGATATCATTCTCTCCCTCTCTCAATATATCTCTCTCTCTTGATATCTCTCTCTCTCGATATCCCTCTCTTTCTCGATATCTGTCTCTGTCTCTCGATATCTCTCTCTCTCTCTCTCGATAATCTCTCACTCCCTCTCTCGATATCTCTCTCTCTCTCGATATCTCTATCTCTCTCGATATCCCTCTCTCTGTCGATCTCTCTCTCTCTCTCTCTCGATATCTCTCTCTCGCTCTCACAATATCTCCCTCTCTTGATATCTCGCTCTCTCTCGATATCTCTCTTTCCCTCTCGATAGCTTTCTCTCTCCCTCTCGATATCTCTCTCTCAATCTCGATAGCTCTCTCTCTCGATATCTCTCTCTCTCTCAATATATCTCTCCCACTCTTGATATCTCTCTCCCTCTCGCGATATCCCTCTCTCCCTCTCTCGATATCTCTCTCTCCCCCTCTCGATATCTCTCTTCCTCTCTCGATATCTCTCTCTCCCTCTCTCAATATCTCTCTTGATATTTCCCTCTCTCGAAATCTCTCTCTCGATATCTCTCTCTCTCAATATCTCTCTCTCGATATCTCTCTCGTTATCTCTCTCTCTCGATATCTCTCTCTCTCGATATCTCTCTCTCTCGATATCTCTCTCTCTCTCTCGATATCTCTCTCTCTCAATATCTCTCTCTTGATATCTCTCTCTCTCGATATCTCTCTCTCTCTCGATATCTCACTCTCGGTATCTCTCTCTCTCGATACCACCCTCTCTCGATATCTCCCTCTCTCGATATATCCCTCTCTCGATATCTCCCTCTCTCGATATCTCCCTCTCTCGATATCTCCCTCTCTCGATATCTCCCTCTCTCGATATCTCCCTCTCTCGATATCTCCGTCTCTCGATATCTCCGTCTCTCGATATCTCCCTCTCTCGATATCTCCCTCTCTCGATATCTCCCTCTCTCGATATCTCCGTCTCTCGATATCTCCGTCTCTCGATATCTCCCTCTCTCGATATCTCCCTCTCTCAATATCTCTCTCTCCCTCTCTCGATATCTCTCTCTCCCTCTCGGTATCTCTCTCTCTCATTATCTCTCTCTCTCTCGATATCTCTCTCTCTCTCTCTCCATATCTCTCTCTCCATATCTCTCTCAATATATCTCTCTCTTTTGATATCTCTCTCTCTCGATATCCCTCTCTCTCTCGATATCTGTCTCTCTCTCTCGATATCTCTCTCCCTCTCTCTCGATATCTCTCTCGATAATCTCTCTCTCCCTCTCTCGATATCTCTCTCTCCCTCTCTCGCTATATCTCTCTCTCTCTCGATATCTCTCTCTCTCTCGATATCCCTAACTCTCTCGATATCTCTCTCTCCCTCTCGATATCTCTCTCTCTCTCAATATCTCTCTCCCTCTCTTGATATCTCTCTCTCCCTCTCGCGATATCTCTCTCTTCCTCTCTCGATAGCTCTCTCTCTCCCTCTCACGATATCTCTCTCCCTTTCTCGATATCTCTCTCTCCCTCTCTCAATATCTCTCTTGATATTTCCCTCTCTCAATATCTCTCTCTCTCGATATCTCTGTCTCTCGATATCTCTCTCTCTTGATATCTCTTTCGATATCTCTCTCTCTCAATATCTCACTCTCTCAATATCTCTCTCTCTCTCGATATCATTCTCTCCCTCTCTCAATATATCTCTCTCTCTTGATATCTCTCTCTCTCAATATCCCTCTCTCTCGATATCTGTCTCTGTCTGTCGATATCTCTCTCTCTCTCGATATCTCTTTCTCCCTCTCTCGATAATCTCTCTATCTCTCGATATCTCTCTCTCTCTCTCTCGATATCTCTCTCTCGATATCTCTCTCATCCTCGATATCTCTCTCTCGATATCTCTCTCTCGATATCTCTCTCTCTCGATATCTCTGTCTCTCGATATCTCTCTCTCTTGATATCTCTTTCGATATCTCTCTCTCTCAATATCTCACTCTCTCAATATCTCTCTCTCTCTCGATATCATTCTCTCCCTCTCTCAATATATCTCTCTCTCTTGATATCACTCTCTCTCGATATCCCTCTCTCTCGATATCCCTCTCTCTCGATATCCCTCTCTCTCGATATCTCTCTCTCTCGATATCTCTCTCCATATTTCTCGATATCTCTCTCTCGATATCACTCTCTCTCCCTCTCTCGATATCATTCTCTCCCTCTCTCAATATATCTCTCTCTCTTGATATCTCTCTCTCTCGATATCCCTCTCTTTCTCGATATCTGTCTCTGTCTCTCGATATCTCTCTCTCTCTCTCTCGATAATCTCTCACTCCCTCTCTCGATATCTCTCTCTCTCTCGATATCTCTATCTCTCTCGATATCCCTCTCTCTGTCGATCTCTCTCTCTCTCTCTCTCGATATCTCTCTCTCGCTCTCACAATATCTCTCTCTCTTGATATCTCGCTCTCTCTCGATATCTCTCTTTCCCTCTCGATAGCTTTCTCTCTCCCTCTCGATATCTCTCTCTCAATCTCGATAGCTCTCTCTCTCGATATCTCTCTCTCTCTCAATATATCTCTCCCACTCTTGATATCTCTCTCCCTCTCGCGATATCCCTCTCTCCCTCTCTCGATATCTCTCTCTCCCCCTCTCGATATCTCTCTTCCTCTCTCGATATCTCTCTCTCCCTCTCTCAATATCTCTCTTGATATTTCCCTCTCTCGAAATCTCTCTCTCGATATCTCTCTCTCTCAATATCTCTCTCTCGATATCTCTCTCGTTATCTCTCTCTCTCGATATCTCTCTCTCTCGATATCTCTCTCTCTCGATATCTCTCTCTCTCTCTCGATATCTCTCTCTCTCAATATCTCTCTCTTGATATCTCTCTCTCTCGATATCTCTCTCTCTCTCGATATCTCACTCTCGGTATCTCTCTCTCTCGATACCACCCTCTCTCGATATCTCCCTCTCTCGATATATCCCTCTCTCGATATCTCCCTCTCTCGATATCTCCCTCTCTCGATATCTCCCTCTCTCGATATCTCCCTCTCTCGATATCTCCCTCTCTCGATATCTCCGTCTCTCGATATCTCCGTCTCTCGATATCTCCCTCTCTCGATATCTCCCTCTCTCGATATCTCCCTCTCTCGATATCTCCGTCTCTCGATATCTCCGTCTCTCGATATCTCCCTCTCTCGATATCTCCCTCTCTCAATATCTCTCTCTCCCTCTCTCGATATCTCTCTCTCCCTCTCGGTATCTCTCTCTCTCATTATCTCTCTCTCTCTCGATATCTCTCTCTCTCTCTCTCCATATCTCTCTCTCCATATCTCTCTCAACATATGTCTCTCTTTTGATATCTCTCTCTCTCGATATCCCTCTCTCTCTCGATATCTGTCTCTCTCTCTCGATATCTCTCTCCCTCTCTCTCGATATCTCTCTCGATAATCTCTCTCTCCCTCTCTCGATATCTCTCTCTCCCTCTCTCGCTATATCTCTCTCTCTCTCGATATCTCTCTCTCTCTCGATATCCCTAACTCTCTCGATATCTCTCTCTCCCTCTCGATATCTCTCTCTCTCTCAATATCTCTCTCCCTCTCTTGATATCTCTCTCTCCCTCTCGCGATATCTCTCTCTTCCTCTCTCGATAGCTCTCTCTCTCCCTCTCACGATATCTCTCTCCCTTTCTCGATATCTCTCTCTCCCTCTCTCAATATCTCTCTTGATATTTCCCTCTCTCAATATCTCTCTCTCTCGATATCTCTGTCTCTCGATATCTCTCTCTCTTGATATCTCTTTCGATATCTCTCTCTCTCAATATCTCACGCTCTCAATATCTCTCTCTCTCTCGATATCATTCTCTCCCTCTCTCAATATATCTCTCTCTCTTGATATCTCTCTCTCTCAATATCCCTCTCTCTCGATATCTGTCTCTGTCTGTCGATATCTCTCTCTCTCTCGATATCTCTTTCTCCCTCTCTCGATAATCTCTCTATCTCTCGATATCTCTCTCTCTCTCTCTCGATATCTCTCTCTCGATATCTCTCTCATCCTCGATATCTCTCTCTCGATATCTCTCTCTCGATATCTCTCTCTCTCGATATCTCTGTCTCTCGATATCTCTCTCTCTTGATATCTCTTTCGATATCTCTCTCTCTCAATATCTCACTCTCTCAATATCTCTCTCTCTCTCGATATCATTCTCTCCCTCTCTCAATATATCTCTCTCTCTTGATATCTCTCTCTCTCGATATCCCTCTCTCTCGATATCCCTCTCTCTCGATATCTCTCTCTCTCGATATCTCTCTCCATATTTCTCGATATCTCTCTCTCGATATCTCTCTCTCTCCCTCTCTCGATATCATTCTCTCCCCCTCTCAATATATCTCTCTCTCTTGATATCTCTCTCTCTCGATATCCCTCTCTCTCTCGATATCTGTCTCTGTCTCTCGATATCTCTCTCTCTCTCTCTCGATAATCTCTCACTCCCTCTCTCGATATCTCTCTCTCTCTCGATATCTCTCTCTCTCTCGATATCCCTCTGTCTGTCGATCTCTCTCTCTCTCTCTCTCTCTCGATATCTCTCTCTCGCTCTCTCAATATCTCTCTCTCTTGATATCTCGCTCTCTCTCGATATCTCTCTTTCCCTCTCGATAGCTTTCTCTCTCCCTCTCGATATCTCTCTCTCAATCTCGATAGCTCTCTCTCTCGATATCTCTCTCTCTCTCAATATCTCTCTCCCACTCTTGATATCACTCTCCCTCTCGCGATATCCCTCTCTCCCTCTCTCAATATCTCTCTCTCCCCCTCTCGATATCTCTCTTCCTCTCTCGATATCTCTCTCTCCCTCTCTCAATATCTCTCTTGATATTTCCCTCTCTCGAAATCTCTCTCTCGATATCTCTCTCTCTCAATATCTCTCTCTCGATATCTCTCTCTCTCGATATCTCTCTCTCTCGATATCTCTCTCTCTCTCTCTCGATATCTCTCTCTCTCAATATCTCTCTCTTGATATCTCTCTCTCTCGATATCTCTCTCTCTCTCGATATCTCACTCTCGGTATCTCTCTCTCTCGATACCACCCTCTCTCGATATCTCCCTCTCTCGATATATCCCTCTCTCGATATCACCCTCTCTCGATATCTCCCTCTCTCGATATCTCCCTCTCTCGATATCTCCCTCTCTCGATATCTCCCTCTCTCGATATCTCCCTCTCTCGATATCTCCCTCTCTCGATATCTCCGTCTCTCGATATCTCCGTCTCTCGATATCTCCCTCTCTCGATATCTCCCTCTCTCAATATCTCTCTCTCCCTCTCTCGATATCTCTCTCTCCCTCTCGGTATCTCTCTCTCTCATTATCTCTCTCTCTCTCGATATCTCTCTCTCTCTCTCTCATATATCTCTCTCTCCATATCTCTCTCAATATATCTCTCTCTTTTGATATCTCTCTCTCTCGATATCCCTCTCTCTCTCGATATCTGTCTCTCTCTCTCGATATCTCTCTCCCTCTCTCTCGATATCTCTCTCGATAATCTCTCTCTCCCTCTCTCGATATCTCTCTCTCTCTCGCTATATCTCTCTCTCTCTCGATATCTCTCTCTCTCTCGATATCCCTAACTCTCTCGATATCTCTCTCTCCCTCTCGATATCTCTCTCTCTCTCAATATCTCTCTCCCTCTCTTGATATCTCTCTCTCCCTCTCGCGATATCTCTCTCTTCCTCTCTCGATAGCTCTCTCTCTCTCCCTCTCTCGATATCTCTCTCCCTTTCTCGATATCTCTCTCTCCCTCTCTCAATATCTCTCTTGATATTTCCCTCTCTCAATATCTCTCTCTCTCGATATCTCTGTCTCTCGATATCTCTCTCTCTTGATATCTCTTTCGATATCTCTCTCTCTCAATATCTCACTCTCTCAATATCTCTCTCTCTCTCGATATCATTCTCTCCCTCTCTCAATATATCTCTCTCTCTTGATATCTCTCTCTCTCAATATCCCTCTCTCTCGATATCTGTCTCTGTCTGTCGATATCTCTCTCTCTCTCGATATCTCTTTCTCCCTCTCTCGATAATCTCTCTATCTCTCGATATCTCTCTCTCTCTCTCTCGATATCTCTCTCTCGATATCTCTCTCATCCTCGATATCTCTCTCTCGATATCTCTCTCTCGATATCTCTCTCTCTCGATATCTCTGTCTCTCGATATCTCTCTCTCTTGATATCTCTTTCGATATCTCTCTCTCTCAATATCTCACTCTCTCAATATCTCTCTCTCTCTCGATATCATTCTCTCCCTCTCTCAATATATCTCTCTCTCTTGATATCTCTCTCTCTCGATATCCCTCTCTCTCGATATCCCTCTCTCTCGATATCTCTCTCTCTCGATATCTCTCTCCATATTTCTCGATATCTCTCTCTCGATATCTCTCTCTCTCCCTCTCTCGATATCATTCTCTCCCCCTCTCAATATATCTCTCTCTCTTGATATCTCTCTCTCTCGATATCCCTCTCTCTCTCGATATCTGTCTCTGTCTCTCGATATCTCTCTCTCTCTCTCTCGATAATCTCTCACTCCCTCTCTCGATATCTCTCTCTCTCTCGATATCTCTCTCTCTCTCGATATCCCTCTGTCTGTCGATCTCTCTCTCTCTCTCTCTCTCTCGATATCTCTCTCTCGCTCTCTCAATATCTCTCTCTCTTGATATCTCGCTCTCTCTCGATATCTCTCTTTCCCTCTCGATAGCTTTCTCTCTCCCTCTCGATATCTCTCTCTCAATCTTGATAGCTCTCTCTCTCGATATCTCTCTCTCTCTCAATATCTCTCTCCCACTCTTGATATCACTCTCCCTCTCGCGATATCCCTCTCTCCCTCTCTCAATATCTCTCTCTCCCCCTCTCGATATCTCTCTTCCTCTCTCGATATCTCTCTCTCCCTCTCTCAATATCTCTCTTGATATTTCCCTCTCTCGAAATCTCTCTCTCGATATCTCTCTCTCTCAATATCTCTCTCTCGATATCTCTCTCTCTCGATATCTCTCTCTCTCGATATCTCTCTCTCTCTCTCTCGATATCTCTCTCTCTCAATATCTCTCTCTTGATATCTCTCTCTCTCGATATCTCTCTCTCTCTCGATATCTCACTCTCGGTATCTCTCTCTCTCGATACCACCCTCTCTCGATATCTCCCTCTCTCGATATATCCCTCTCTCGATATCACCCTCTCTCGATATCTCCCTCTCTCGATATCTCCCTCTCTCGATATATCCCTCTCTCGATATCTCCCTCTCTCGATATCTCCCTCTCTCGATATCTCCCTCTCTCGATATCTCCGTCTCTCGATATCTCCGTCTCTCGATATCTCCCTCTCTCGATATCTCCCTCTCTCAATATCTCTCTCTCCCTCTCTCGATATCTCTCTCTCCCTCTCGGTATCTCTCTCTCTCATTATCTCTCTCTCTCTCGATATCTCTCTCTCTCTCTCTCCATATCTCTCTCTCCATATCTCTCTCAATATATCTCTCTCTTTTGATATCTCTCTCTCTCGATATCCCTCTCTCTCTCGATATCTGTCTCTCTCTCTCGATATCTCTCTCCCTCTCTCTCGATATCTCTCTCGATAATCTCTCTCTCCCTCTCTCGATATCTCTCTCTCTCTCGCTATATCTCTCTCTCTCTCGATATCTCTCTCTCTCTCGATATCCCTAACTCTCTCGATATCTCTCTCTCCCTCTCGATATCTCTCTCTCTCTCTCAATATATCTCTCCCTCTCTTGATATCTCTCTCTCCCTCTCGCGATATCTCTCTCTTCCTCTCTCGATAGCTCTCTCTCTCCCTCTCTCGATATCTCTCTCCCTTTCTCGATATCTCTCTCTCCCTCTCTCAATATCTCTCTTGATATTTCCCTCTCTCAATATCTCTCTCTCTCGATATCTCTGTCTCTCGATATCTCTCTCTCTTGATATCTCTTTCGATATCTCTCTCTCTCAATATCTCACTCTCTCAATATCTCTCTCTCTCTCGATATCATTCTCTCCCTCTCTCAATATATCTCTCTCTCTTGATATCTCTCTCTCTCAATATCCCTCTCTCTCGATATCTGTCTCTGTCTGTCGATATCTCTCTCTCTCTCGATATCTCTTTCTCCCTCTCTCGATAATCTCTCTATCTCTCGATATCTCTCTCTCTCTCTCTCGATATCTCTCTCTCGATATCTCTCTCATCCTCGATATCTCCTCTCTCGATATCTCTCTCTCGATATCTCTCTCTCTCGATATCTCTGTCTCTCGATATCTCTCTCTCTTGATATCTCTTTCGATATCTCTCTCTCAATATCTCACTCTCTCAATATCTCTCTCTCTCTCGATATCATTCTCTCCCTCTCTCAATATATCTCTCTCTCTTGATATCTCTGTCTCTGGATATCCCTCTCTCTCGATATCTGTCTCTGTCTGTCGATATCTCTCTCTCTCTCGATATCTCTTTCTCCCTCTCTCGATAATCTCTCTCTCGCTCGATATCTCTCTCTCTCTCTCTCGATATCTCTCTCTCGATATCTCTCTCATCCTCGATATCTCTCTCTCGATATCTCTCTCTCTCGATATCCTCTCTCTCGATATCCCCCTGTCTCGATATCTCTCTCGATTTCTCTCTCTCCTCGATCTCTCTCTCTCTCGATATCTCTCTCTCGATATCTCTCTCTCGATATCTCTCTCGATATCTCTCTCTCTCGATATCTCTCTCTCTCGATATCTCTCTCTCTCGATATCTCTCTCTCTCTCGATATTTCTCTCTCTAAATATCTCTCTCTTGATATCTCTGTCTCGATATCTCTCTCTCTCGATATATCTCTCTCTCTCTCGATATCTCTCTCTCTCTCGATATCTCTCTCTCTCGATATCTCTCTCTCGATATCTCTCTCTCTCTCGATATCTCTCTCTCTCGATATCTCTCTCTCTCTCTCGATATCTCTCTCTCTGGATATCTCTCTCTCTCTCTCTCTCGATATCTCTCTCTCAATCTCGATAGCTCTCTCTCTCGATATCTCTCTCTCTCAATATCTCTCTCCCACTCTTGATATCTCTGTCCCTCTCGCGATATCCCTCTCTCCCTCTCTCGATATCTCTCTCTCCCCCGCTCGATATCTCTCTTCCTCTCTCGATATCTCTCTCTCCCTCTCTCAATATCTCTCTTGATATTTCCCTCTCTCGAAATCTCTCTCTCGATATCTCTCTCTCTCAATATCTCTCTCTCGATATCTCTCTCGATATCTCTCTCTCTCGATATCTCTCTCTCTCGATATCTCTCTCTCTCGATATCTCTCTCTCTCTCTCGATATCTCTCTCTCTCAATATCTCTCTCTTGATATCTCTCTCTCTCGATATCTCTCTCTCTCTCGATATCTCACTCTCGGTATCTCTCTCTCTCGATACCACCCTCTCTCGATATCTCCCTCTCTCGATATATCCCTCTGTCGATATCTCCCTCTCTCGATATCTCCCTCTCTCGATATCTCCCTCTCTCGATATCTCCCTCTCTCGATATCTCCCTCTCTCTATATCTCCCTCTCTCGATATCTCCGTCTCTCGATATCTCCGTCTCTCGATATCTCCGTCTCTCGATATCTCCCTCTCTCGATATCTCCCTCTCTCAATATCTCTCTCTCCCTCTCTCGATATCTCTCTCTCCCTCTCGGTATCTCTCTCTCTCATTATCTCTCTCTCTCTCTCTCTCGATATCTCTCTCTCTCTCTCTCCATATCTCTCTCTCCATATCTCTCTCAATATGTCTCTCTCTCTTGATATCTCTCTCTCTCGATATCCCTCTCTCTCTCGATATCTGTCTCTCTCTCTCGATATCTCTCTCCCTCTCTCTCGACATCTCTCTCGATAATCTCTCTCTCCCTCTCTCGATATCTCTCTCTCCCTCTCTCGCTATATCTCTCTCTCTCTCGATATCTCTCTCTCTCTCGATATCCCTAACTCTCTCGATATCTCTCTCTCCCTCTCGATATCTCTCTCTCTCTCTCAATATCTCTCTCCCTCTCTTGATATCTCTCTCTCCCTCTCGCGATATCTCTCTCTTCCTCTCTCGATATCTCTCTCTCTCCCTCTCTCGATATCTCTATCCCTTTCTCGATATCTCTCTCTCCCTCTCTCAATATCTCTCTTGATATTTCCCTCTCTCAATATCTCTCTCTCTCGATATCTCTGTCTCTCGATATCTCTCTCTCTTGATATCTCTTTCGATATCTCTCTCTCTCAATATCTCACTCTCTCAATATCTCTCTCTCTCTCTCGATATCATTCTCTCCCTCTCTCAATATATCTCTCTCTCTTGATATCTCTCTCTCTCGATATCCCTCTCTCTCAATATCTGTCTCTGTCTGTCGATATCTCTCTCTCTCGATATCTTTCTCCCTCTCTCGATAATCTCTCTCTCGCTCGATATCTCTCTCTCTCTCTCTCGATATCTCTCTCTCGATATCTCTCTCATCCTCGATATCTCTCTCTCGATATCTCTCTCTCTCGATATCCCTCTCTCTCGATATCCCCCTGTCTCGATATCTCTCTCGATTTCTCTCTCTCTCGATATCTCTCTCTCTCGATATATCTCTCTCAATATCTCTCTCTCGATATCTCTCTCGATATCTCTCTCTCTCGATATCTCTCTCTCTCGATATCTCTCTCTCTCGATATCTCTCTCTCTCGATATCTCTCTCTCTCTCGATATTTCTCTCTCTCAATATCTCTCTCTTGATATCTCTGTCTCGATATCCCTCTCTCTCGATATCTCTCTCTCTCTCTCGATATCTCTCTCTCTCTCTCGATATCTCTCTCTCTGGATATCTCTCTCTCTCGATATTCTTCTCTCAATATCTCTCTCTCGATATCTCTCTCGATATCTCTCTCTCTCGATATCTCTCTCTCTCGATATCTCTCTCTCAATCTCGATAGCTCTCTCTCTCGATATCTCTCTCTCTCTCAATATCTCTCTCCCACTCTTGATATCTCTCTCCCTCTCGCGATATCCCTCTCTCCCTCTCTCGATATCTCTCTCTCCCCCTCTCGATATCTCTCTTCCTCTCTCGATATCTCTCTCTCCCTCTCTCAATATCTCTCTTGATATTTCCCTCTCTCGAAATCTCTCTCTCCATATCTCTCTCTCTCAATATCTCTCTCTCGATATCTCTCTCGATATCTCTCTCTCTCGATATCTCTCTCTCTCGATATCTCTCTCTCTCGATATCTCTCTCTCTCTCTCGATATCTCTCTCTCTCTCTCGATATCTCTCTCTCTCAATATCTCTCTCTTGATATCTCTCTCTCTCGATATCTCTCTCTCTCTCGATATCTCTCTCCCTCTCTCGATATCTCTCTCTCCCTCTCTCGATATCTCTCTTGATGTTTCACTCTCTCGATATCTCTCTCTCGCTCGATATCTCTCTCTCTCGATATCTCTCTCCCTCTCTCTCGACATCTCTCTCGATAATCTCTCTCTCCCTCTCTCGATATCTCTCTCTCCCTCTCTCGCTATATCTCTCTCTCTCTCGATATCTCTCTCTCTCTCGATATCCCTAACTCTCTCGATATCTCTCTCTCCCTCTCGATATCTCTCTCTCTCTCTCAATATCTCTCTCCCTCTCTTGATATCTCTCTCTCCCTCTCGCGATATCTCTCTCTTCCTCTCTCGATATCTCTCTCTCTCCCTCTCTCGATATCTCTATCCCTTTCTCGATATCTCTCTCTCCCTCTCTCAATATCTCTCTTGATATTTCCCTCTCTCAATATCTCTCTCTCTCGATATCTCTGTCTCTCGATATCTCTCTCTCTTGATATCTCTTTCGATATCTCTCTCTCTCAATATCTCACTCTCTCAATATCTCTCTCTCTCTCTCGATATCATTCTCTCCCTCTCTCAATATATCTCTCTCTCTTGATATCTCTCTCTCTCGATATCCCTCTCTCTCAATATCTGTCTCTGTCTGTCGATATCTCTCTCTCTCGATATCTTTCTCCCTCTCTCGATAATCTCTCTCTCGCTCGATATCTCTCTCTCTCTCTCTCGATATCTCTCTCTCGATATCTCTCTCATCCTCGATATCTCTCTCTCGATATCTCTCTCTCTCGATATCCCTCTCTCTCGATATCCCCCTGTCTCGATATCTCTCTCGATTTCTCTCTCTCTCGATATCTCTCTCTCTCGATATATCTCTCTCAATATCTCTCTCTCGATATCTCTCTCGATATCTCTCTCTCTCGATATCTCTCTCTCTCGATATCTCTCTCTCTCGATATCTCTCTCTCTCGATATCTCTCTCTCTCTCGATATTTCTCTCTCTCAATATCTCTCTCTTGATATCTCTGTCTCGATATCCCTCTCTCTCGATATCTCTCTCTCTCTCTCGATATCTCTCTCTCTCTCTCGATATCTCTCTCTCTGGATATCTCTCTCTCTCGATATTCTTCTCTCAATATCTCTCTCTCGATATCTCTCTCGATATCTCTCTCTCTCGATATCTCTCTCTCTCGATATCTCTCTCTCAATCTCGATAGCTCTCTCTCTCGATATCTCTCTCTCTCTCAATATCTCTCTCCCACTCTTGATATCTCTCTCCCTCTCGCGATATCCCTCTCTCCCTCTCTCGATATCTCTCTCTCCCCCTCTCGATATCTCTCTTCCTCTCTCGATATCTCTCTCTCCCTCTCTCAATATCTCTCTTGATATTTCCCTCTCTCGAAATCTCTCTCTCCATATCTCTCTCTCTCAATATCTCTCTCTCGATATCTCTCTCGATATCTCTCTCTCTCGATATCTCTCTCTCTCGATATCTCTCTCTCTCGATATCTCTCTCTCTCTCTCGATATCTCTCTCTCTCTCTCGATATCTCTCTCTCTCAATATCTCTCTCTTGATATCTCTCTCTCTCGATATCTCTCTCTCTCTCGATATCTCTCTCCCTCTCTCGATATCTCTCTCTCCCTCTCTCGATATCTCTCTTGATGTTTCACTCTCTCGATATCTCTCTCTCGCTCGATATCTCTCTCTCTCGATATCTCTCTCTCTCCCTATCTCTCTCTCTCTCTCTCGATATCTCTGTCTCGATATCACTCTCTCGATATCTCTCCCTCATTATATCTCTCTCTCGACGTCCCACTATCTCAATATCTCTCTCTCGATATCTCTCTCTCGATATCTCTCTCTCGATATCTCTCTCTCTCGATATCTCTCTCGACATCTCTCTCTCTCGACATCTCTGTCTCTCGATATCTCTCTCTCTCGATATCTCTCTCTCTCGCTATCTCTCTCTCTCGCTATCTCTCTCTCTCGATATCTCTCTCTATATATCTCTCTCTCGATATCTCTCTCTCTCGATATCTCTCTCTCTCGATATCTCTCTCTCTCGATCTCGCTCTCTCTCTCGATCTCTCTCTCTCTCTATCTCTCGCTCTCGATATCTCTCTCTCTCGATATCTCTCTCTCGATATCTCTCTCGATATCTCTCTCTCTCGATATCTCTCTCTCTCGATATCTCTCTCTCTCGATATCTCTCTCTCTCTCTCGATATCTCTCTCTCTCTCTCGATATCTCTCTCTCTCAATATCTCTCTCTTGATATCTCTCTCTCTCGATATCTCTCTCTCTCTCGATATCTCTCTCCCTCTCTCGATATCTCTCTCTCCCTCTCTCGATATCTCTCTTGATGTTTCACTCTCTCGATATCTCTCTCTCGCTCGATATCTCTCTCTCTCGATATCTCTCTCTCTCCCTATCTCTCTCTCTCTCTCTCGATATCTCTGTCTCGATATCACTCTCTCGATATCTCTCCCTCATTATATCTCTCTCTCGACGTCCCACTATCTCAATATCTCTCTCTCGATATCTCTCTCTCGATATCTCTCTCTCGATATCTCTCTCTCTCGATATCTCTCTCGACATCTCTCTCTCTCGACATCTCTGTCTCTCGATATCTCTCTCTCTCGATATCTCTCTCTCTCGCTATCTCTCTCTCTCGCTATCTCTCTCTCTCGATATCTCTCTCTATATATCTCTCTCTCGATATCTCTCTCTCTCGATATCTCTCTCTCTCGATATCTCTCTCTCTCGATCTCGCTCTCTCTCTCGATCTCTCTCTCTCTCTATCTCTCGCTCTCGATATCTCTCTCTCTCGATATCTCTCTCTCGATATCTCTCTCTCTCGACCTCACTTTCTCTCTCTCTCGATATCTCTCTATCTCTCGATATCTCTCTCTCGATATCTCTCTCTCTCTCGATATCTCTCTCTCTTGATATCTCTCTCTTTCTCGATATCCCTCTCTCTCGATTTCTCTCTCTCTCGATATCCCTCTCTCTCGATATCCCTCTCTCTCGATATCCCTCTCTCTCGATATCCCTCTCTCTCGATATCCCTCTCTCTCGATATCCCTCTCTCTCGATATCTCTCTCTCTCGATATCTCTCTCCATATTTCTCGATATCTCTCTCTCGATATCTCTCTCTCTCCCTCTCTCGATATCATTCTCTCCCTCTCTCAATATATCTCTCTCTCTTGATATCTCTCTCTCTCGATATCCCTCTCTCTCTCGATATCTGTCTCTGTCTCTCGATATCTCTCTCTCTCTCTCTCGATAATCTCTCACTCCCTCTCTCGATATCTCTCTCTCTCTCGATATCTCTCTCTCTCTCGATATCCCTCTCTCTGTCGATATCTCTCTCTCTCTCTCTCGATATCTCTCTCTCGCTCTCTCAATATCTCTCTCTCTTGATATCTCGCTCTCTCTCGATATCTCTCTTTCCCTCTCGATAGCTTTCTCTCTCCCTCTCGATATCTCTCTCTCAATCTCGATAGCTCTCTCTCTCGATATCTCTCTCTCTCTCAGTATCTCTCTCCCACTCTTGATATCTCTCTCCCTCTCGCGATATCCCTCTCTCCCTCTCTCGATATCTCTCTCTCCCCCTCTCGATATCTCTCTTCCTCTCTCGATATCTCTCTCTCCCTCTCTCAATATCTCTCTTGATATTTCCCTCTCTCGAAATCTCTCTCTCGTTATCTCTCTCTCTCGATATCTCTCTCTCTCAATATCTCTCTCTCGATATCTCTCTCGATATCTCTCTCTCTCGATATCTCTCTCTCTCGATATCTCTCTCTCTCGATATCTCTCTCTCTCTCTCGATATCTCTCTCTCTCAATATCTCTCTCTTGATATCTCTCTCTCTCGATATCTCTCTCTCTCTCGATATCTCACTCTCGGTATCTCTCTCTCTCGATACCACCCTCTCTCGATATCTCCCTCTCTCGATATCTCCCTCTCTCGATATCTCCCTCTCTCGATATCTCCCTCTCTCGATATCTCCCTCTCTCGATATCTCCCTCTCTCGATATCTCCCTCTCTCGATATCTCCCTCTCTCGATATCTCCGTCTCTCGATATCTCCCTCTCTCGATATCTCCCTCTCTCAATATCTCTCTCTCCCTCTCTCGATATCTCTCTCTCCCTCTCGGTATCTCTCTCTCTCATTATCTCTCTCTCTCTCTCTCTCGATATCTCTCTCTCTCTCTCTCCATATCTCTCTCTCCATATCTCTCTCAATATATCTCTCTCTTTTGATATCTCTCTCTCTCGATATCCCTCTCTCTCTCGATATCTGTCTCTCTCTCTCGATATCTATCTCCCTCTCTCTCGATATCTCTCTCGATAATCTCTCTCTCCCTCTCTCGATATCTCTCTCTCCCTCTCTCGCTATATCTCTCTCTCTCTCGATATCTCTCTCTCTCTCGATATCCCTAACTCTCTCGATATCTCTCTCTCCCTCTCGATATCTCTCTCTCTCTCAATATCTCTCTCCCTCTCTTGATATCTCTCTCTCCCTCTCGCGATATCTCTCTCTTCCTCTCTCGATAGCTCTCTCTCTCCCTCTCTCGATATCTCTCTCCCTTTCTCGATATCTCTCTCTCCCTCTCTCAATATCTCTCTTGATATTTCCCTCTCTCAATATCTCTCTCTCTCGATATCTCTGTCTCAATCTCGATAGCTCTCTCTCTCGATATCTCTCTCTCTCTCAATATCTCTCTCCCACTCTTGATATCTCTCTCCCTCTCGCGATATCCCTCTCTCCCTCTCTCGATATCTCTCTCTCCCCCTCTCGATATCTCTCTTCCTCTCTCGATATCTCTCTCTCCCTCTCTCAACATCTCTCTTGATATTTCCCTCTCTCGAAATCTCTCTCTCCATATCTCTCTCTCTCAATATCTCTCTCTCGATATCTCTCTCGATATCTCTCTCTCTCGATATCTCTCTCTCTCGATATCTCTCTCTCTCTCTCGATATCTCTCTCTCTCAATATCTCTCTCTTGATATCTCTCTCTCTCGATATCTCTCTCTCTCTCGATATCTCACTCTCGGTATCTCTCTCTCTCGATACCACCCTCTCTCGATATCTCCCTCTCTCGATATCTCCCTCTCTCGATATCTCCCTCTCTCGATATCTCCCTCTCTCGATATCTCCCTCTCTCGATAACTCCCTCTCTCGATAACTCCCTCTCTCGATATCTCCTCTCTCGATATCTCCCTCTCTCGATATCTCCCTCTCTCGATATCTCCGTCTCTCAATATCTCCCTCTCTCGTTATCTCCCTCTCTCAATATCTCTCTCTCCCTCTTTCGATATCTCTCTCTCCCTCTCGGTATCTCTCTCTCTCATTATCTCTCTCTCTCTCTCTCTCGATATCTCTCTCTCTCTCTCTCCGTATCTCTCTCTCCATATCTCTCTCAATATATCTCTCTCTCTTGATATCTCTCTCTCTCGATATCCCTCTCTCTCTCGATATCTGTCTCTCTCTCTCGATATCTCTCTCCCTCTCTCTCGACATCTCTCTCGATAATCTCTCTCTCCCTCTCTCGATATCTCTCTCTCTCGATATCTCTGTCTCTCGATATCTCTCTCTCTTGATATCTCTTTCGATATCTCTCTCTCTCAATATCTCACTCTCTCAATATCTCTCTCTCTCTCGATATCATTCTCTCCCTCTCTCAATATATCTCTCTCTCTTGATATCTCTCTCTCTCAATATCCCTCTCTCTCGATATCTGTCTCTGTCTGTTGATTTCTCTCTCTCTCTCGATATCTCTTTCTCCCTCTCTCGATAATCTCTCTATCTCTCGATATCTCTCTCTCTCTCTCGATATCTCTCTCTCGATATCTCTCTCTCGATAATCTCTCTCTCTCTCTCTCTCGATATCTCTCTCTCTCTCAAAATCTCTCTCTCGATATCTCTCTCATCCTCGATATCTCTCTCTCGATATCTCTCTCTCTGTATCCCTCTCTCTTGATATCCCCCTCTCTCGATATCTCCCTCTCTCGATATCTCCCTCTCTCGATATCTCCGTCTCTCGATATCTCCCTCTCTCAATATCTCTCTCTCCCTCTCAGTATCTCTCTCTCTCATTATCTCTCTCTCTCTCTCTCTCGATATCTCTCTCACTCTCTCTCCATATCTCTCTCTCCATATCTCTCTCAATATATCTCTCTCTCTTGATATCTCTCTCTCTCGATATCCCTCTCTCTCTCGATATCTGTCTCTCTCTCTCGATATCTCTCTCCCTCTCTCTCGACATCTCTCTCGATAATCTCTCTCCCTCTCTCGATATCTCTCTCTCCCTCTCTCGCTATATCTCTCTCTCTCGATATCTCTCTCTCTCTCGATATCCCTAACTCTCTCGATATCTCTCTCTCTCTCTCGATATCTCTCTCTCCCTCTCTTGATATCTCTCTCTCCCTCTCTTGATATCTCTCTCTCTTGATATCTCTCTCGCCCTCTCGATATCTCTCTATCCCTCTCGATAGCTCTCTCTCTCCCTCTCGATATCTCTCTCTCTCTCAATATCTCTCTCCCTCTTTTGATATCTCTCTCTCCCTCTCGTGATATCTCTCTCTCCCTCTCGTGATACCTCTCTCTCCCTCTCTCGATATCTCCCTCTCCCTCTCTCGATATCTCTCTCCCTCTCTCGATATCTCTCTCTCCCTCTCTCGATATCTCTCTTGATGTTTCACTCTCTCGATATCTCTCTCTCGCTCGATATCTCTCTCTCTCGATATCTCTCTCTCTCGCTATCTCTCTCTCTCTCTCTCTCGATATCTCTGTCTCGATATCACTCTCTCGATATCTCTCCCTCATTATATCTCTCTCTCGACGTCCCACTATCTCAATATCTCTCTCTCAATATCTCTCTCTCGATATCTCTCTCTCGATATCTCTCTCTCTCGATATCTCTCTCGACATCTCTCTCTCTCGACATCTCTGTCTCTCGATATCTCTCTCTCTCGATATCTCTCTCTCTCGATATCTCTCTCTCTCGCTATCTCTCTCTATATCTCTCTCTCTCGATATCTCTCTCTCTCGATATCTCTCTCTCTCGATATCTCTCTCTCTCGATCTCTCTCTCTCTCTCGATCTCTCTCTCTCTCTCGATCTCTCTCTCTCTCTCGATCTCTCTCTCTCTCTATCTCTCGCTCTCGATATCTCTCTCTCTCGATATCTCTCTCTCGATATCTCTCTCTCTCGACCTCACTTTCTCCCTCTCTCAATATCTCTCTTGATATTTCCCTCTCTCGAAATCTCTCTCTCGATATCTCTCTCTCTCGATATCTCTCTCTCGATATCTCTCTCGATATCTCTCTCTCTCGATATCTCTCTCTCTCGATATCTCTCTCTCTCGATATCTCTCTCTCTCGATATCTCTCTCTCTCGATATCTCTCTCTCTCTCTCGATATCTCTCTCTCTCAATATCTCTCTCTTGATATCTCTCTCTCTCGATATCTCTCTCTCTCTCGATATCTCACTCTCGGTATCTCTCTCTCTCGATACCACCCTCTCTCGATATCTCCCTCTCTCGATATATCCCTCTCTCGATATCTCCCTCTCTCGATATCTCCCTCTCTCGATATCTCCCTCTCTCGATATCTCCCTCTCTCGATATCTCCCTCTCTCGATATCTCCCTCTCTCGATATCTCCCTCTCTCGATATCTCCGTCTCTCGATATCTCCCTCTCTCGATATCTCCCTCTCTCAATATCTCTCTCTCCCTCTCTCGATATCTCTCTCTCCCTCTCGGTATCTCTCTCTCTCTCTCTCTCTCGATATCTCTCTCTCTCTCTCTCCATATCTCTCTCTCCATATCTCTCTCAATATATCTCTCTCTTTTGATATCTCTCTCTCTCGATATCCCTCTCTCTCTCGATATCTGTCTCTCTCTCTCGATATCTATCTCCCTCTCTCTCGATATCTCTCTCGATAATCTCTGTCTCCCTCTCTCGATATCTCTCTCTCCCTCTCTCGCTATATCTCTCTCTCTCTCGATATCTCTCTCTCTCTCGATATCCCTAACTCTCTCGATATCTCTCTCTCCCTCTCGATATCTCTCTCTCTCTCAATATCTCTCTCCCTCTCTTGATATCTCTCTCTCCCTCTCGCGATATCTCTCTCTTCCTCTCTCGATAGCTCTCTCTCTCCCTCTCTCGATATCTCTCTCCCTTTCTCGATATCTCTCTCTCCCTCTCTCAATATCTCTCTTGATATTTCCCTCTCTCAATATCTCTCTCTCTCGATATCTCTGTCTCAATCTCGATAGCTCTCTCTCTCGATATCTCTCTCTCTCTCAATATCTCTCTCCCACTCTTGATATCTCTCTCCCTCTCGCGATATCCCTCTCTCCCTCTCTCTATATCTCTCTCTCCCTCTCTCGATATGTCTCTCTCTCTCTCGATCTCTCTCTCTCTGGATATCTCTCTCTCTCTCTCTCTCGATATCTCTCTCTCAATCTCGATAGCTCTCTCTCTCGTAATCTCACTCTCTCTCAATATCCCTCTCTCTCGATATCTGTCTCTGTCTGTCGATATCTCTCTCTCTCTCGATATCTCTTTCTCCCTCTCTCGATAATCTCTCTATCTCTCGATATCTCTCTCTCTCTCTCTCGATATCTCTCTCTCGATATCTCTCTCATCCTCGATATCTCTCTCTCGATATCTCTCTCTCGATATCTCTCTCTCTCGATATCTCTGTCTCTCGATATCTCTCTCTCTTGATATCTCTTTCGATATCTCTCTCTCTCAATATCTCACACTCTCAATATCTCTCTCTCTCTCGATATCATTCTCTCCCTCTCTCAATATATCTCTCTCTCTCAATATCCCTCTCTCTCGATATCTGTCTCTGTCTGTCGATATCTCTCTCTCTCTCGATATCCCTTTCTCCCTCTCTCGATAATCTCTCTCTCGCTCGATATCTCTCTCTCTCTCTCGATATCTCTCTCTCGATATCTCTCTCATCCTCGATATCTCTCTCTCGATATCTCTCTCTCTCGATATCCCTCTCTCTCGATATCCCCCTGTCTCGATATCTCTCTCGATTTCTCTCTCTCTCTCGGTATCTCTCTCTCTCGATATCTCTCTCTAAATATCTCTCTCTCGATATCTCTCTCTCTGTACATCTCACTCTCTCAATATCTCTCTCTCGATATCTCTCTCTCTCGATATCTCTCTCTCGATATCTCTCTCTCTCGATATCTCTCTCTCTCAATTTCTCTCTCTCGATATCTCTCTCTCTCGATATCTCTCTCTCTCGATATCTCTCTCTTGATATCTCTCTCTCTCGATATCTCTCTCTCTCAATATCTCACTCTCTCGATATCTCTCACTCTCGATATCATTCTCTCCCTCTCTCAATATATCTCTCTCTCTTGATATCTCTCTCTCTCGATATCCCTCTCTCTCTCGATATCTGTCTCTGTCTGTCGATATCTCTCTCTCTCTCGATATCTCTCTCTCCCTCTCTCGATAATCTCTCTCTCTCTCTCTCGATATCTCTCTCTCTCTCGAAATCTCTCTCTCGATATCTCTCTCATCCTCGATATCTCTCTCTCGATATCTCTCTCTCTGTATCCCTCTCTCTTGATATCCCCCTCTCTCGATATCTCCCTCTCTTGATATCTCCCTCTCTCGATATCTCCGTCTCTCGATATCTCCCTCTCTCGATATCTCCCTCTCTCAATATCTCTCTCTCCCTCTCGGTATCTCTCTCTCTCATTATCTCTCTCTCTCTCTCTCTCGATATCTCTCTCACTCTCTCTCCATATCTCTCTCTCCATATCTCTCTCAATATATCTCTCTCTCTTGATATCTCTCTCTCTCGATATCCCTCTCTCTCTCGATATCTGTCTCTCTCTCTCGATATCTCTCTCCCTCTCTCTCGACATCTCTCTCGATAATCTCTCTCCCTCTCTCGATATCTCTCTCTCCCTCTCTCGCTATATCTCTCTCTCTCGATATCTCTCTCTCTCTCGATATCCCTAACTCTCTCGATATCTCTCTCTCTCTCTCGATATCTCTCTCTCCCTCTCTTGATATCTCTCTCTCTTGATATCTCTCTCGCCCTCTCGATATCTCTCTCTCCCTCTCGATAGCTCTCTCTCTCCCTCTCGATATCTCTCTCTCTCTCAATATCTCTCTCCCTCTTTTGATATCTCTCTCTCCCTCTCGTGATATCTCTCTCTCCCTCTCGTGATATCTCTCTCTCCCTCTCTCGATATCTCCCTCTCCCTCTCTCGATATCTCTCTCCCTCTCTCGATATCTCTCTCTCCCTCTCTCGATATCTCTCTTGATGTTTCACTCTCTCGATATCTCTCTCTCGCTCGATATCTCTCTCTCTCGTTATCTCTCTCTCTCGCTATCTCTCTCTCTCTCTCTCGATATCTCTGTCTCGATATCACTCTCTCGATGTCTCTCCCTCATTATATCTCTCTCTCGACGTCCCACTATCTCAATATCTCTCTCTCAATATCTCTCTCTCGATATCTCTCTCTCGATATCTCTCTCTCTCGATATCTCTCTCGACATCTCTCTCTCTCGACATCTCTGTCTCTTGATATCTCTCTCTCTCGATATCTCTCTCTCTCGATATCTCTCTCTCTCGCTATCTCTCTCTCTCGATATCTCTCTCTATATATCTCTCTCTCGATATCTCTCTCTCTCGATATCTCTCTCTCTCGATATCTCTCTCTCTCGATCTCTCTCTCTCTCTCGATCTCTCTCTCTCTCTATCTCTCGCTCTCGATATCTCTCTCTCTCGATATCTCTCTCTCGATATCTCTCTCTCTCGACCTCACTTTCTCTCTCTCTCGATATCTCTCTATCTCTCAATATCTCTCTCTCGATATCTCTCTCTCTCTCGATATCTCTCTCTCTTGATATCTCTCTCTTTCTCGATATCCCTCTCTCTCGATTTCTCTCTCTCTCGATATCCCTCTCTCTCGATATCCCTCTCTCTCGATATCCCTCTCTCTCGATATCCCTCTCTCTCGATATCTCTCTCTCTCGATATCTCTCTCCATATTTCTCGATATCTCTCTCTCGATATCTCTCTCTCTCCCTCTCTCGATATCATTCTCTCCCTCTCTCAATATATCTCTCTCTCTTGATATCTCTCTCTCTCGATATCCCTCTCTCTCTCGATATCTGTCTCTGTCTCTCGATATCTCTCTCTCTCTCTCTCGATAATCTCTCACTCCCTCTCTCGATATCTCTCTCTCTCTCGATATCTCTCTCTCTCTCGATATCCCTCTCTCTGTCGATCTCTCTCTCTCTCTCTCTCGATATCTCTCTCTCGCTCTCTCAATATCTCTCTCTCTTGATATCTCGCTCTCTCTCGATATCTCTCTTTCCCTCTCGATAGCTTTCTCTCTCCCTCTCGATATCTCTCTCTCAATCTCGATAGCTCTCTCTCTCGATATCTCTCTCTCTCTCAATATCTCTCTCCCACTCTTGATATCTCTCTCCCTCTCGCGATATCCCTCTCTCCCTCTCTCGATATCTCTCTCTCCCCCTCTCGATATCTCTCTTCCTCTCTCGATATCTCTCTCTCCCTCTCTCAATATCTCTCTTGATATTTCCCTCTCTCGAAATCTCTCTCTCGATATCTCTCTCTCTCGATATCTCTCTCTCTCAATATCTCTCTCTCGATATCTCTCTCGATATCTCTCTCTCTCGATATCTCTCTCTCTCGATATCTCTCTCTCTCGATATCTCTCTCTCTCTCTCGATATCTCTCTCTCTCAATATCTCTCTCTTGATATCTCTCTCTCTCGATATCTCTCTCTCTCTCGATATCTCACTCTCGGTATCTCTCTCTCTCGATACCACCCTCTCTCGATATCTCCCTCTCTCGATATATCCCTCTCTCGATATCTCCCTCTTTCGATATCTCCCTTTCTCGATATCTCCCTCTCTCGATATCTCCCTCTCTCGATATCTCACTCTCTCGATATCTCCCTCTCTTGATATCTCCCTCTCTCGATATCTCCCTCTCTCGATATCTCCCTCTCTCGATATCTCCCTCTCTCGATATCTCCGTCTCTCAATATCTCCCTCTCTCGATATCTCCCTCTCTCAATATCTCTCTCTCCCTCTCTCGATATCTCTCTCTCCCTCTCGGTATCTCTCTCTCTCATTATCTCTCTCTCTCTCTCTCTCGATATCTCTCTCTCTCTCTCTCCATATCTCTCTCTCCATATCTCTCTCAATATATCTCTCTCTTTTGATATCTCTCTCTCTCGATATCCCTCTCTCTCTCGATATCTGTCTCTCTCTCTCGATATCTATCTCCCTCTCTCTCGATATCTCTCTCGATAATCTCTGTCTCCCTCTCTCGATATCTCTCTCTCCCTCTCTCGCTATCTCTCTCTCTCTCTCGATATCTCTCTCTCTCTCGATATCCCTAACTCTCTCGATATCTCTCTCTCCCTCTCGATATCTCTCTCTCTCTCAATATCTCTCTCCCTCTCTTGATATCTCTCTCTCCCTCTCGCGATATCTCTCTCTTCCTCTCTCGATAGCTCTCTCTCTCCCTCTCTCGATATCTCTCTCCCTTTCTCGATATCTCTCTCTCCCTCTCTCAATATCTCTGTTGATATTTCCCTCTCTCAATATCTCTCTCTCTCGATATCTCTGTCTCAATCTCGATAGCTCTC
Organism: Isurus oxyrinchus; assembly: GCA_026770705.1. Taxonomy (NCBI): domain Eukaryota; kingdom Metazoa; phylum Chordata; class Chondrichthyes; order Lamniformes; family Lamnidae; genus Isurus; species Isurus oxyrinchus. Next base: position 143,861 of record JANJGN010000594.1, on the reverse strand, counting down.
TCTCTCGATATCTCTCTCTCTCTCAATATCTCTCTCCCACTCTTGATATCTGTCTCCCTCTCGCGATATCCCTCTCTCCCTCTCTCGATATCTCTCTCTCCCCCTCTCGATATATCTCTTCCTCTCTCGATATCTCTCTCTCCCTCTCTCAATATCTCTCTTGATATTTCCCTCTCTCGAAATCTCTCTCTCCATATCTCTCTCTCTCAATATCTCTCTCTCGATATCTCTCTCGATATCTCTCTCTCTCGATATCTCTCTCTCCCGATATCTCTCTCTCTCTCTCGATATCTCTCTCTCTCTCTCGATATCTCTCTCTCTCAATATCTCTCTCTTGATATCTCTCTCTCTCGATATCTCTCTCTCTCTCGATATCTCACTCTCGGTATCTCTCTCTCTCGATATCTCCCTCTCTCGATATCTCCCTCTCTCGATATCTCCCTCTCTCGATATCTCCCTCTCTCGATATCTCCCTCTCTCGATAACTCCCTCTCTCGATAACTCCCTCTCTCGATATCTCCTCTCTCGATATCTCCCTCTCTCGATATCTCCCTCTCTCGATATCTCCGTCTCTCAATATCTCCCTCTCTCGTTATCTCCCTCTCTCAATATCTCTCTCTCCCTCTCTCGATATCTCTCTCTCCCTCTCGGTATCTCTCTCTCTCATTATCTCTCTCTCTCTCTCTCTCGATATCTCTCTCTCTCTCTCTCCGTATCTCTCTCTCCATATCTCTCTCAATATATCTCTCTCTCTTGATATCTCTCTCTCTCGATATCCCTCTCTCTCTCGATATCTGTCTCTCTCTCTCGATATCTCTCTCCCTCTCTCTCGACATCTCTCTCGATAATCTCTCTCTCCCTCTCTCGATATCTCTCTCTCTCGATATCTCTGTCTCTCGATATCTGTCTCTCTTGATATCTCTTTCGATATCTCTCTCTCTCAATATCTCACTCTCTCAATATCTCTCTCTCTCTCGATATCATTCTCTCCCTCTCTCAATATATCTCTCTCTCTTGATATCTCTCTCTCTCAATCTCCCTCTCTCTCGATATCTGTCTCTGTCTGTTGATATCTCTCTCTCTCTCGATATCTCTTTCTCCCTCTCTCGATAATCTCTCTATCTCTCGATATCTCTCTCTCTCTCTCGATATCTCTCTCTCGATATCTCTCTCATCCTCGATATCTCTCTCTCGATATCTCTCTCTCGATATCTCTCTCTCTCGATATCTCTGTCTCTCGATATCTCTCTCTCTTGATATCTCTTTCGATATCTCTCTCTCTCAATATCTCACTCTCTCAATATCTCTCTCTCTCTCGATATCATTCTCTCCCTCTCTCAATATATCTCTCTCTCTCAATATCCCTCTCTCTCGATATCTGTCTCTGTCTGTCGATATCTCTCTCTCTCTCGATATCTCTTTCTCCCTCTCTCGATAATCTCTCTCTCGCTCGATATCTCTCTCTCTCTCTCGATATCTCTCTCTCGATATCTCTCTCATCCTCGATATCTCTCTCTCTCGATATCTCTCTCTCTCAATATCCCTCTCTCTCGATATCCCCCTGTCTCGATATCTCTCTCGATTTCTCTCTCACTCGGTATCTCTCTCTCTCGATATCTCTCTCTAAATATCTCTCTCTCGATATCTCTCTCTCTGTACATCTCACTCTCTCAATATCTCTCTCTCGATATCTCTCTCTCTTGATATCTCTCTCTCGATATCTCTCTCTCTCGATATCTCTCTCTCTCGATATCTCTCTCTCTCAATTTCTCTCTCTCGATATCTCTCTCTCTCGATATCTCTCTCTCTCGATATCTCTCTCTTGATATCTCTCTATCTCGATATCTCTCTCTCTCAATAACTCACTCTCTCGATATCTCTCACTCTCGATATCATTCTCTCCCTCTCTCAATATATCTCTCTCTCTTGATATCTCTCTCTCTCGATATCCCTCTCTCTCTCGATATCTGTCTCTGTCTGTCGATATCTCTCTCTCTCTCGATATCTCTCTCTCCCTCTCTCGATAATCTCTCTCTCTCTCTCTCGATATCTCTCTCTCTCTCGAAATCTCTCTCTCGATATCTCTCTCATCCTCGATATCTCTCTCTCGATATCTCTCTCTCTGTATCCCTCTCTCTTGATATCCCCCTCTCTCGATATCTCCCTCTCTCGATATCTCCCTCTCTCGATATCTCCGTCTCTCGATATCTCCCTCTCTTGATATCTCCCTCTCTCAATATCTCTCTCTCCCTCTCGGTATCTCTCTCTCTCATTATCTCTCTCTCTCTCTCTCTCGATACCTCTCTCACTCTCTCTCCATATCTCTCTCTCCATATCTCTCTCAATATATCTCTCTCTCTTGATATCTCTCTCTCTCGATATCCCTCTCTCTCTCGATATCTGTCTCTCTCTCTCGATATCTCTCTCCCTCTCTCTCGACATCTCTCTCGATAATCTCTCTCCCTCTCTCGATATCTCTCTCTCCCTCTCTCGCTATATCTCTCTCTCTCGATATCTCTCTCTCTCTCGATATCCCTAACTCTCTCGATATCTCTCTCTCTCTCTCGATATCTCTCTCTCCCTCTCTTGATATCTCTCTCTCTTGATATCTCTCTCGCCCTCTCGATATCTCTCTCTCCCTCTCGATAGCTCTCTCTCTCCCTCTCGATATCTCTCTCACTCTCAATATCTCTCTCCCTCTTTTGATATCTCTCTCTCCCTCTCGTGATATCTCTCTCTCCCTCTCGTGATATCTCTCTCTCCCTTTCTCGATATCTCCCTCTCCCTCTCTCGATATCTCTCTCCCTCTCTCGATATCTCTCTCTCCCTCTCTCAATATCTCTCTTGATGTTTCACTCTCTCGATATCTCTCTCTCGCTCGATATCTCTCTCTCTCGATATCTCTCTCTCTCGCTATCTCTCTCTCTCTCTCTCGATATCTCTGTCTCGATATCACTCTCTCGATATCTCTCCCTCATTATATCTCTCTCTCGACGTCCCACTATCTCAATATCTCTCTCTCAATATCTCTCTCTCGATATCTCTCTCTCGATATCTCTCTCTCTCGATATCTCTCTCGACATCTCTCTCTCTCGACATCTCTCTCTCTCGACATCTCTGTCTCTCGATATCTCTCTCTCTCGATATCTCTCTCTCTCGCTATCTCTCTCTATATCTCTCTCTCTCGATATCTCTCTCTCTCGATATCTCTCTCTCTCGATATCTCTCTCTCTCGATATCTCTCTCTCTCGATCTCTCTCTGTCTCGATCTCTCTCTCTCTCTCGATCTCTCTCTCTCTCTCGATCTCTCTCTCTCTCTATCTCTCGCTCTCGATATCTCTCTCTCTCGATATCTCTCTCTCGATATCTCTCTCTCTCGACCTCACTTTCTCTCTCTCTCGATATCTCTCTATCTCTCGATATCTCTCTCTTGATATCTCTCTCTCTCTCGATATCTCTCTGTCTTGATATCTCTCTCTTTCTCGATATCCCTCTCTCTCGATTTCTCTCTCTCTCGATATCTCTCTCTCTCGATATCCCTCTCTCTCAATATCCCTCTCTCTCGATATCCCTCTCTCTCGATATCCCTCTCTCTCGATATCCCTCTCTCTCGATATCTCTCTCTCTCGATATCTCTCTCCATATTTCTCGATATCTCTCTCTCGATATCTCTCTCTCTCCCTCTCTCGATATCATTCTCTCACTCTCTCAATATATCTCTCTCTCTTGATATCTCTCTCACTCGATATCCCTCTCTCTCTCGATATCTGTCTCTGTCTCTCGATATCTCTCTCTCTCTCTCTCGATAATCTCTCACTCCCTCTCTCGATATCTCTCTCTCTCTCGATATCTCTCTCTCTCTCGATATCCCTCTCTCTGTCGATCTCTCTCTCTCTCTCTCTCGATATCTCTCTCTCGCTCTCTCAATATCTCTCTCTCTTGATATCTCGCTCTCTCTCGATATCTCTCTTTCCCTCTCGATAGCTTTCTCTCTCCCTCTCGATATCTCTCTCTCAATCTCGATAGCTCTCTCTCTCGATATCTCTCTCTCTCTCAATATCTCTCTCCCACTCTTGATATCTCTCTCCCTCTCGCGATATCCCGCTCTCCCTCTCTCGATATCTCTCTCTCCCCCTCTCGATATCTCTCTTCCTCTCTCGATATCTCTCTCTCCCTCTCTCAATATCTCTCTTGATATTTCCCTCTCTCGAAATCTCTCTCTCGAAATCTCTCTCTCGATATCTCTCTCTCTCAATATCTCTCTCTCGATATCTCTCTCGATATCTCTCTCTCTCGATATCTCTCTCTCTCGATATCTCTCTCTCTCTCTCGATATCTCTCTCTCTCAATATCTCTCTCTTGATATCTCTCTCTCTCGATATCTCTCTCTCTCTCGATATCTCACTCTCGGTATCTCTCTCTCTCGATACCACCCTCTCTCGATATCTCCCTCTCTCGATATATCCCTCTCTCGATATCTCCCTCTCTCGATATCTCCCTCTCTCGATATCTCCCTCTCTCGATATCTCCCTCTCTCGATATCTCCCTCTCTCGATATCTCCCTCTCTCGATATCTCCCTCTCTCGATATCTCCATCTCTCGATATCTCCCTCTCTCGATATCTCCCTCTCTCAATATCTCTCTCTCCCTCTCTCGATATCTCTCTCTCCCTCTCGGTATCTCTCTCTCTCTCTCTCTCTCTCGATATCTCTCTCTCTCTCTCTCCATATCTCTCTCTCCATATCTCTCTCAATATATCTCTCTCTTTTGATATCTCTCTCTCTCGATATCCCTCTCTCTCTCGATATCTGTCTCTCTCTCTCGATATCTATCTCCCTCTCTCTCGATATCTCTCTCGATAATCTCTCTCTCCCTCTCTCGATATCTCTCTCTCCCTCTCTCGCTATATCTCTCTCTCTCTCGATATCTCTCTCTCTCTCGATATCCCTAACTCTCTCGATATCTCTCTCTCCCTCTCGATATCTCTCTCTCTCTCAATATCTCTCTCCCTCTCTTGATATCTCTCTCTCCCTCTCGCGATATCTCTCTCTTCCTCTCTCGATAGCTCTCTCTCTCCCTCTCTCGATATCTCTCTCCCTTTCTCGATATCTCTCTCTCCCTCTCTCAATATCTCTCTTGATATTTCCCTCTCTCAATATCTCTCTCTCTCGATATCTCTGTCTCAATCTCGATAGCTCTCTCTCTCGATATCTCTCTCTCTCTCAATATCTCTCTCCCACTCTTGATATCTGTCTCCCTCTCGCGATATCCCTCTCTCCCTCTCTCGATATCTCTCTCTCCCCCTCTCGATATCTCTCTTCCTCTCTCGATATCTCTCTCTCCCTCTCTCAATATCTCTCTTGATATTTCCCTCTCTCGAAATCTCTCTCTCCATATCTCTCTCTCTCAATATCTCTCTCTCGATATCTCTCTCGATATCTCTCTCTCTCGATATCTCTCTCTCTCAATATCTCTCTCTCTCGATATCTCTCTCTCTCTCTCGATATCTCTCTCTCTCTCTCGATATCTCTCTCTCTCAATATCTCTCTCTTGATATCTCTCTCTCTCGATATCTCTCTCTCTCTCGATATCTCACTCTCGGTATCTCTCTCTCTCGATACCACCCTCTCTCGATATCTCCCTCTCTTGATATCTCCCTCTCTCGATATCTCCCTCTCTCGATATCTCCCTCTCTCGATATCTCCCTCTCTCGATAACTCCCTCTCTCGATAACTCCCTCTCTCGATATCTCCTCTCTCGATATCTCCCTCTCTCGATATCTCCCTCTCTCGATATCTCCCTCTCTCGATATCTCCGTCTCTCAATATCTCCCTCTCTCGTTATCTCCCTCTCTCAATATCTCTCTCTCCCTCTCTCGATATCTCTCTCTCCCTCTCGGTATCTCTCTCTCTCATTATCTCTCTCTCTCTCTCTCTCGATATCTCTCTCTCTCTCTCTCCGTATCTCTCTCTCCATATCTCTCTCAATATATCTCTCTCTCTTGATATCTCTCTCTCTCGATATCCCTCTCTCTCTCGATATCTGTCTCTCTCTCTCGATATCTCTCTCTCTCTCTCTCGACATCTCTCTCGATAATCTCTCTCTCCCTCTCTCGATATTACTCTCTCTCGATATCTCTGTCTCTCGATATCTCTCTCTCTTGATATCTCTTTCGATATCTCTCTCTCTCAATATCTCACTCTCTCAATATCTCTCTCTCTTTCGATATCATTCTCTCCCTCTCTCAATATATCTCTCTCTCTTGATATCTCTCTCTCTCAATATCCCTCTCTCTCGATATCTGTCTCTGTCTGTCGATATCTCTCTCTCTCTCGATATCTCTTTCTCCCTCTCTCGATAATCTCTCTATCTCTCGATATCTCTCTCTCTCTCTCGATATCTCTCTCTCGATATCTCTCTCATCCTCGATATCTCTCTCTCGATATCTCTCTCTCGATATCTCTCTCTCTCGATATCTCTGTCTCTCGATATCTCTCTCTCTTGATATCTCTTTCGATATCTCTCACTCTCAATATCTCACTCTCTCAATATCTCTCTCTCTCTCGATATCATTCCCTCCCTTTCTCAATATATCTCTCTCTCTCAATATCCCTCTCTCTCGATATCTGTCTCTGTCTGTCGATATCTCTCTCTCTCTCGATATCTCTTTCTCCCTCTCTCGATAATCTCTCTCTCGCTCGATATCTCTCTCTCTCTCTCGATATCTCTCTCTCGATATCTCTCTCATCCTCGATATCTCTCTCTCGATATCTCTCTCTCTCGATATCCCTCTCTCTCGATATCCCCCTGTCTCGATATCTCTCTCGATTTCTCCCTCTCTCGATATCTCCCTCTCTCAATATCTCTCTCTCCCTCTCGGTATCTCTCTCTCTCATTATCTCTCTCTCTCTCTCTCTCTCTCGATATCTCTCTCACTCTCTCTCCATATCTCTCTCTCCATATCTCTCTCAATATATCTCTCTCTCTTGATATCTCTCTCTCTCGATATCCCTCTCTCTCTCGATATCTGTCTCTCTCTCTCGATATCTCTCTCCCTCTCTCTCGACATCTCTCTCGATAATCTCTCTCCCTCTCTCGATATCTCTCTCTCCCTCTCTCGCTATATCTCTCTCTCTCGATATCTCTCTCTCTCTCGATATCCCTAACTCTCTCGATATCTCTCTCTCTCTCTCGATATCTCTCTCTCCCTCTCTTGATATCTCTCTCTCTTGATATCTCTCTCGCCCTCTCGATATCTCTCTCTCCCTCTCGATAGCTCTCTCTCTCCCTCTCGATATCTCTCTCTCTCTCAATATCTCTCTCCCTCTTTTGATATCTCTCTCTCCCTCTCGTGATATCTCTCTCTCCCTCTCGTGATATCTCTCTTTCCCTCTCTCGATATCTCCCTCTCCCTCTCTCGATATCTCTCTCCCTCTCTCGATATCTCTCTCTCCCTCTCTCGATATCTCTCTTGATGTTTCACTCTCTCGATATCTCTCTCTAGCTCGATATCTCTCTCTCTCGATATCTCTCTCTCTCGCTAACTCACTCTCTCTCTCTCGATATCTCTGTCTCGATATCACTCTCTCGATATCTCTCCCTCATTATATCTCTCTCTCGACGTCCCACTATCTCAATATCTCTCTCTCAATATCTCTCTCTCGATATCTCTCTCTCGATATCTCTCTCTCTCGATATCTCTCTCGACATCTCTCTCTCTCGACATCTCTGTTTCTCGATATCTCTCTCTCTCGATATCTCTCTCTCTCGATATCTCTCTCTCTCGCTATCTCTCTCTCTCGATATCTCTCTCTCTCGATATCTCTCTCTATATATCTCTCTCTCGATATCTCTCTCTCTCGATATCTCTCTCTCTCGATATCTCTCTCTCTCGATCTCTCTCTCTCTCTCGATCTCTCTCTCTCTCTATCTCTCGCTCTCGATATCTCTCTCTCTCGATATCTCTCTCTCGATATCTCTCTCTCTCGACCTCACTTTCTCTCTCTCTCGATATCTCTCTATCTCTCGATATCTCTCTCTCGATATCTCTCTCTCTCTCGATATCTCTCTCTCTTGATATCTCTCTCTTTCTCGATATCCCTCTCTCTCGATTTCTCTCTCTCTCGATATCCCTCTCTCTCGATATCCCTCTCTCTCGATATCCATCTCTCTCGATAACCCTCTCTCTCGATATCCCTCTCTCTTGATATCCCTCTCTCTCGATATCCCTCTCTCTCGATATCTCTCTCTCTCGATATCTCTCTCCATATTTCTCGATATCTCTCTCTCGATATCTCTCTCTCTCCCTCTCTCGATATCATTCTCTCCCTCTCTCAATATATCTCTCTCTCTTGATATCTCTCTCTCTCGATATCCCTCTCTCTCTCGATATCTGTGCCTGTCTCTCGATATCTCTCTCTCTCTCTCTCTCGATAATCTCTCACTCCCTCTCTCGATATCTCTCTCTCTCTCGATATCTCTCTCTCTCTCGATATCCCTCTCTCTGTCGATCTCTCTCTCTCTCTCTCTCGATATCTCTCTCTCGCTCTCTCAATATCTCTCTCTCTTGATATCTCGCTCTCACTCGATATCTCTCTTTCCTTCTCGATAGCTTTCTCTCTCCCTCTCGATATCTCTCTCTCAATCTCGATAGCTCTCTCTCTCGATATCTCTCTCTCTCTCAATATCTCTCTCCCACTCTTGATATCTCTCTCCCTCTCGCGATATCCCTCTCTCCCTCTCTCGATATCTCTCTCTCCCCCTCTCGATATCTCTCTTCCTCTCTCGATATCTCTCTCTCCCTCTCTCAATATCTCTCTTGATATTTCCCTCTCTCGAAATCTCTCTCTCCATATCTCTCTCTCTCAATATCTCTCTCTCGATATCTCTCTCGATATCTCTCTCTCTCGATATCTCTCTCTCTCGATATCTCTCTCTCTCGATATCTCTCTCTCTCGATATCTCTCTCTCTCTCTCGATATCTCTCTCTCTCAATATCTCTCTCTTGATATCTCTCTCTCTCGATATCTCTCTCTCTCTCGATATCTCACTCTCGGTATCTCTCTCTCTCGATACCACCCTCTCTCGATATCTCCCTCTCTCGATATCTCCCTCTCTCGATATCTCCCTCTCTCGATATCTCCCTCTCTCGATATCTCCCTCTCTCTATATCTCCCTCTCTCGATATCTCCCTCTCTCGATATCTCCCTCTCTCGATATCTCCCTCTCTCGATATCTCCCTCTCTCGATATCTCCGTCTCTCGATATCTCCCTCTCTCGATATCTCCCTCTCTCAATATCTCTCTCTCCCTCTCTCGATATCTCTCTCTCCCTCTCGGTATCTCTCTCTCTCATTATCTCTCTCTCTCTCTCTCTCGATATCTCTCTCTCTCTCTCTCCATATCTCTCTCTCCATATCTCTCTCAATATATCTCTCTCTCTCAATATCTCTCTCTCTCGATATCTCTCTCTCTCGATATCCCTCTCTCTCTCGATATCTGTCTCTCTCTCTCGATATCTCTCTCCCTCTCTCTCGACATCTCTCTCGATAATCTCTCTCTCCCTCTCTCGATATCTCTCTCTCCCTCTCTCGCTATATCTCTCTCTCTCTCGATATCTCTCTCTCTCTCGATATCCCTAACTCTCTCGATATCTCTCTCTCCCTCTCGATATCTCTCTCTCCCTCTCGCGATATCTCTCTCTTCCTCTCTCGATATCTCTCTCTCTCCCTCTCTCGATATCTCTCTCCCTTTCTCGATATCTCTCTCTCCCTCTCTCAATATCTCTCTTGATATTTCCCTCTCTCAATATCTCTCTCTCTCGATATCTCTGTCTCTCGATATCTCTCTCTCTTGATATCTCTTTCGATATCTCTCTCTCTCAATATCTCACTCTCTCAATATCTCTCTCTCTCTCGATATCATTCTCTCCCTCTCTCAATATATCTCTCTCTCTTGATATCTCTCTCTCTCGATATCCCCCTCTCTCGATATCTGTCTCTGTCTGTCGATATCTCTCTCTCTCTCGATATCTCTTTCTCCCTCTCTCGACAATCTCTCTCTCGCTCGATATCTCTCTCTCTCTCTCTCTCTCGATATCTCTCTCTCGATATCTCTCTCATCCTCGATATCTCTCTCTCGATATCTCTCTCTCTCGATATCCCTCTCTCTCGATATCCCCCTGTCTCGATATCTCTCTCGATTTCTCTCTCTCTCGATATCTCTCTCTCTCGATATCTCTCTCTCTCGATATCTCTCTCTCGATATCTCTCTCGATATCTCTCTCTCTCGATATTTCTCTCTCTCGATATCTCTCTCTCTCGATATCTCTCTCTCTCGATATCTCTCTCTCTCGATATCTCTCTCCCTCGATATTTCTCTCTGTCAATATCTGTCTCTTGATATCTCTGTCTCGATATCTCTCTCTCTCGATATATCTCTCCCTCTCTCGATATCTCTCTCTCTCGATCGATATCTCTCTCTCTCGATATCTCTCTCTCGATATCTGTCTCTCGATATCTCTCTCTCTCGATATCTCTCTCTCTCTCGATATCTCTCTCTCTCTCGATATCTCTCTCTCTCTCTCTCTATCGATATCTCTCTCTCAATCTCGATAGCTCTCTCTCTCGATATCTCTCTCTCTCTCAATATCTCTCTCCCACTCTTGATATCTCTCTCCCTCTCGCGATATCCCTCTCTCCCTCTCTCGACATCTCTCTCTCCCCCTCTCGATATCTCTCTTCCTCTCTCGATATCTCTCTCTCCCTCTCTCAATATCTCTCTTGATATTTCCCTCTCTCGAAATCTCTCTCTCCATATCTCTCTCTCTCAATATCTCTCTCTCGATATCTCTCTCGATATCTCTCTCTCTCGATATCTCTCTCCATATTTCTCGATATCTCTCTCTCGATATCTCTCTCTCTCCCTCTCTCGATATCATTCTCTCCCTCTCTCAATATATCTCTCTCTCTTGATATCTCTCTCTCTCGATATCCCTCTCTCTCTCGATATCTGTCTCTGTCTCTCGATATCTCTCTCTCTCTCTCTCGATAATCTCTCACACCCTCTCTCGATATCTCTCTCTCTCTCGATATCTCTCTCTCGATATCTCTCTCTCTCTCGATATCCCTCTCTCTGTCGATATCTCTCTCTCTCTCTCTCGATATCTCTCTCTCGCTCTCTCAATATCTCTCTCTCTTGATATCTCGCTCTCTCTCGATATCTCTCTTTCCCTCTCGATAGCTTTCTCTCTCCCTCTCGATATCTCTCTCTCTCTCAATATCTCTCTCCCTCTCTTGATATCTCTCTCTCCCTCTCGCGATATCTCTCTCCTCCTCTCTCGATATCTCTCTCTCTCCCTCTCTCGATATCTCTCTCCCTTTCTCGATATCTCTCTCTCCCTCTCTCAATATTTCTCTTGATATTTCCCTCTCTCAATATCTCTCTCTCTCGATATCTATGTCTCTCGATATCTCTCTCTCTTGATATCTCTTTCGATATCTCTCTCACTGAATATCTCACTCTCAAAATATCTCTCTCTCTCTCGATATCATTCTCTCCCTCTCTCAATATATCTCTCTCTCTTGATATCTCTCTATCTCATTATCCCTCACTCTCGATATCTGTCTCTGTCTGTCGATATCTCTCTCTCTCTCGATATCTCTTTCTCCCTCTCTCGATAATCTCTCTATCTCTCGATATCTCTCTCTCTCTCTCTCGATATCTCTCTCTCGATATCTCTCTCATCCTCGATATCTCTCTCTCGATATCTCTCTCTCTCGATATCCCTCTCTCTCGATATCCCCCTGTCTCGATATCTCTCTCGATTTCTCTCTCTCTCGATATCTCTCTCTCTCGATCTCTCTCTCTCTCGATATCTCTCTCTCTCGCTATCTCTCTCTCTCGATATCTCTCTCCCTCGATATTTCTCTCTGTCAATATCTGTCTCTTGATATCTCTGTCTCGATATCTCTCTCTCTCGATATATCTCTCTCTCTCTCGATATCTCTCTCTCTCGATCGATATCTCCCTCTCTCGATATCTCTCTCTCGATATCTGTCTCTCGATATCTCTCTCTCTCGATATCTCTCTCTCTCTCGATATCTCTCTCTCTCTCTCTCTCTCGATATCTCTCTCTCAATCTCGATAGCTCTCTCTCTCGATATCTCTCTCTCTCTCAATATCTCTCTCCCACTCTTGATATCTCTCTCCCTCTCGCGATATCCCTCTCTCCCTCTCTCGACATCTCTCTCTCCCCCTCTCGATATCTCTCTTCCTCTCTCGATATCTCTCTCTCTCTCTCTCGATATCTCTCTCTCGATATCTCTCTCTCGATATCTCTCTCTCTCGATATCTCTCTCTCTCGATATCTCTCTCTCTCGATATCTCTCTCTCTCTCTCGATATCTCTCTCTCTGGATATCTCTCTCTCTCTCTCTCTCGATATCTCTCTCTCAATCTCGATAGCTCTCTCTCTCGATATCTCTCTCTCTCTCAATATCTCTCTCCCACTCTTGATATCTCTCTCCCTCTCGCGATATCCCTCTCTCCCTCTCTCGATATCTCTCTCTCCCCCTCTCGATATCTCTCTTCCTCTCTCGATATCTCTCTCTCCCTCTCTCAATATCTCTCTTGATATTTCCCTCTCTCGAAATCTCTCTCTCCATATCTCTCTCTCTCAATATCTCTCTCTCGATATCTCTCTCGATATCTCTCTCTCTCGATATCTCTCTCTCTCGATATCTCTCTCTCTCGATATCTCTCTCTCTCTCTCGATATCTCTCTCTCTCAATATCTCTCTCTTGATATCTCTCTCTCTCGATATCTCTCTCTCTCTCGATATCTCACTCTCGGTATCTCTCTCTCTCGATACCACCCTCTCTCGATATCTCCCTCTCTCGATATATCCCTCTCTCGATATCTCCCTCTCTCGATATCTCCCTCTCTCGATATCTCCCTCTCTCTATATCTCCCTCTCTCGATATCTCCCTCTCTCGATATCTCCCTCTCTCGATATCTCCCTCTCTCGATATCTCCCTCTCTCGATATCTCCGTCTCTCGATATCTCCCTCTCTCGATATCTCCCTCTCTCAATATCTCTCTCTCCCTCTCTCGATATCTCTCTCTCCCTCTCGGTATCTCTCTCTCTCATTATCTCTCTCTCTCTCTCTCGATATCTCTCTCTCTCTCTCTCCATATCTCTCTCTCCATATCTCTCTCAATATATCTCTCTCTCTCAATATCTCTCTCTCTCGATATCTCTCTCTCTCGATATCCCTCTCTCTCTCGATATCTGTCTCTCTCTCTCGATATCTCTCTCCCTCTCTCTCGACATCTCTCTCGATAATCTCTCTCTCCCTCTCTCGATATCTCTCTCTCCCTCTCTCGCTATATCTCTCTCTCTCTCGATATCTCTCTCTCTCTCGATATCCCTAACTCTCTCGATATCTCTCTCTCCCTCTCGATATCTCTCTCTCCCTCTCGCGATATCTCTCTCTTCCTCTCTCGATATCTCTCTCTCTCCCTCTCTCGATATCTCTCTCCCTTTCTCGATATCTCTCTCTCCCTCTCTCAATATCTCTCTTGATATTTCCCTCTCTCAATATCTCTCTCTCTCGATATCTCTGTCTCTCGATATCTCTCTCTCTTGATATCTCTTTCGATATCTCTCTCTCTCAATATCTCACTCTCTCAATATCTCTCTCTCTCTCGATATCATTCTCTCCCTCTCTCAATATATCTCTCTCTCTTGATATCTCTCTCTCTCGATATCCCCCTCTCTCGATATCTGTCTCTGTCTGTCGATATCTCTCTCTCTCTCGATATCTCTTTCTCCCTCTCTCGACAATCTCTCTCTCGCTCGATATCTCTCTCTCTCTCTCTCTCTCGATATCTCTCTCTCGATATCTCTCTCATCCTCGATATCTCTCTCTCGATATCTCTCTCTCTCGATATCCCTCTCTCTCGATATCCCCCTGTCTCGATATCTCTCTCGATTTCTCTCTCTCTCGATATCTCTCTCTCTCGATATCTCTCTCTCTCGATATCTCTCTCTCGATATCTCTCTCGATATCTCTCTCTCTCGATATTTCTCTCTCTCGATATCTCTCTCTCTCGATATCTCTCTCTCTCGATATCTCTCTCTCTCGATATCTCTCTCCCTCGATATTTCTCTCTGTCAATATCTGTCTCTTGATATCTCTGTCTCGATATCTCTCTCTCTCGATATATCTCTCCCTCTCTCGATATCTCTCTCTCTCGATCGATATCTCTCTCTCTCGATATCTCTCTCTCGATATCTGTCTCTCGATATCTCTCTCTCTCGATATCTCTCTCTCTCTCGATATCTCTCTCTCTCTCGATATCTCTCTCTCTCTCTCTCTATCGATATCTCTCTCTCAATCTCGATAGCTCTCTCTCTCGATATCTCTCTCTCTCTCAATATCTCTCTCCCACTCTTGATATCTCTCTCCCTCTCGCGATATCCCTCTCTCCCTCTCTCGACATCTCTCTCTCCCCCTCTCGATATCTCTCTTCCTCTCTCGATATCTCTCTCTCCCTCTCTCAATATCTCTCTTGATATTTCCCTCTCTCGAAATCTCTCTCTCCATATCTCTCTCTCTCAATATCTCTCTCTCGATATCTCTCTCGATATCTCTCTCTCTCGATATCTCTCTCCATATTTCTCGATATCTCTCTCTCGATATCTCTCTCTCTCCCTCTCTCGATATCATTCTCTCCCTCTCTCAATATATCTCTCTCTCTTGATATCTCTCTCTCTCGATATCCCTCTCTCTCTCGATATCTGTCTCTGTCTCTCGATATCTCTCTCTCTCTCTCTCGATAATCTCTCACACCCTCTCTCGATATCTCTCTCTCTCTCGATATCTCTCTCTCGATATCTCTCTCTCTCTCGATATCCCTCTCTCTGTCGATATCTCTCTCTCTCTCTCTCGATATCTCTCTCTCGCTCTCTCAATATCTCTCTCTCTTGATATCTCGCTCTCTCTCGATATCTCTCTTTCCCTCTCGATAGCTTTCTCTCTCCCTCTCGATATCTCTCTCTCTCTCAATATCTCTCTCCCTCTCTTGATATCTCTCTCTCCCTCTCGCGATATCTCTCTCCTCCTCTCTCGATATCTCTCTCTCTCCCTCTCTCGATATCTCTCTCCCTTTCTCGATATCTCTCTCTCCCTCTCTCAATATTTCTCTTGATATTTCCCTCTCTCAATATCTCTCTCTCTCGATATCTATGTCTCTCGATATCTCTCTCTCTTGATATCTCTTTCGATATCTCTCTCACTGAATATCTCACTCTCAAAATATCTCTCTCTCTCTCGATATCATTCTCTCCCTCTCTCAATATATCTCTCTCTCTTGATATCTCTCTATCTCATTATCCCTCACTCTCGATATCTGTCTCTGTCTGTCGATATCTCTCTCTCTCTCGATATCTCTTTCTCCCTCTCTCGATAATCTCTCTATCTCTCGATATCTCTCTCTCTCTCTCTCGATATCTCTCTCTCGATATCTCTCTCATCCTCGATATCTCTCTCTCGATATCTCTCTCTCTCGATACCCCTCTCTCCTGATATCCCCCTGTCTCGATATCTCTCTCGATTTCTCTCTCTCTCGATATCTCTCTCTCTCGATCTCTCTCTCTCTCGATATCTCTCTCTCTCGATATCTCTCTCGATATCTCTCTCTCTCGATATCTCTCTCTCTCGATATCTCTCTCTCTCGATATCTCTCTCCCTCGATATTTCTCTCTGTCAATATCTGTCTCTTGATATCTCTGTCTCGATATCTCTCTCTCTCGATATATCTCTCTCTCTCTCGATATCTCTCTCTCTCGATCGATATCTCCCTCTCTCGATATCTCTCTCTCGATATCTGTCTCTCGATATCTCTCTCTCTCGATATCTCTCTCTCTCTCGATATCTCTCTCTCTCTCTCTCTCTCGATATCTCTCTCTCAATCTCGATAGCTCTCTCTCTCGATATCTCTCTCTCTCTCAATATCTCTCTCCCACTCTTGATATCTCTCTCCCTCTCGCGATATCCCTCTCTCCCTCTCTCGACATCTCTCTCTCCCCCTCTCGATATCTCTCTTCCTCTCTCGATATCTCTCTCTCTCTCTCTCGATATCTCTCTCTCGATATCTCTCTCTCGATATCTCTCTCTCTCGATATCTCTCTCTCTCGATATCTCTCTCTCTCGATATCTCTCTCTCTCTCTCGATATCTCTCTCTCTGGATATCTCTCTCTCTCTCTCTCTCGATATCTCTCTCTCAATCTCGATAGCTCTCTCTCTCGATATCTCTCTCTCTCTCAATATCTCTCTCCCACTCTTGATATCTCTCTCCCTCTCGCGATATCCCTCTCTCCCTCTCTCGATATCTCTCTCTCCCCCTCTCGATATCTCTCTTCCTCTCTCGATATCTCTCTCTCCCTCTCTCAATATCTCTCTTGATATTTCCCTCTCTCGAAATCTCTCTCTCGATATCTCTCTCTCTAAATATCTCTCTCTCGATATGTCTCTCGATATCTCTCTCTCTCGATATCTCTCTCTCTCTCGATATCTCTCTCTCTCGATATCTCTCTCTCTCTCTCGATATCTCTCTCTCTCAATATCTCTCTCTTGATATCTCTCTCTCTCGATATCGCTCTCTCTCTCGATATCTAACTCTCGGTATCTCTCTCTCTCGATACCACCCTCTCTCGATATCCCCCTCTCTCGATATCTGTCTCTGTCTGTCGATATCTCTCTCTCTCTCGATATCTCTTTCTCCCTCTCTCGACAATCTCTCTCTCGCTCGATATCTCTCTCTCTCTCTCTCTCTCGATATCTCTCTCTCGATATCTCTCTCATCCTCGATATCTCTCTCTCGATATCTCTCTCTCTCGATATCCCTCTCTCTCGATATCCCCCTGTCTCGATATCTCTCTCGATTTCTCTCTCTCTCGATATCTCTCTCTCTCGATATCTCTCTCTCTCGATATCTCTCTCTCGATATCTCTCTCGATATCTCTCTCTCTCGATATTTCTCTCTCTCGATATCTCTCTCTCTCGATATCTCTCTCTCTCGATATCTCTCTCTCTCGATATCTCTCTCCCTCGATATTTCTCTCTGTCAATATCTGTCTCTTGATATCTCTGTCTCGATATCTCTCTCTCTCGATATATCTCTCCCTCTCTCGATATCTCTCTCTCTCGATCGATATCTCTCTCTCTCGATATCTCTCTCTCGATATCTGTCTCTCGATATCTCTCTCTCTCGATATCTCTCTCTCTCTCGATATCTCTCTCTCTCTCGATATCTCTCTCTCTCTCTCTCTATCGATATCTCTCTCTCAATCTCGATAGCTCTCTCTCTCGATATCTCTCTCTCTCTCAATATCTCTCTCCCACTCTTGATATCTCTCTCCCTCTCGCGATATCCCTCTCTCCCTCTCTCGACATCTCTCTCTCCCCCTCTCGATATCTCTCTTCCTCTCTCGATATCTCTCTCTCCCTCTCTCAATATCTCTCTTGATATTTCCCTCTCTCGAAATCTCTCTCTCCATATCTCTCTCTCTCAATATCTCTCTCTCGATATCTCTCTCGATATCTCTCTCTCTCGATATCTCTCTCCATATTTCTCGATATCTCTCTCTCGATATCTCTCTCTCTCCCTCTCTCGATATCATTCTCTCCCTCTCTCAATATATCTCTCTCTCTTGATATCTCTCTCTCTCGATATCCCTCTCTCTCTCGATATCTGTCTCTGTCTCTCGATATCTCTCTCTCTCTCTCTCGATAATCTCTCACACCCTCTCTCGATATCTCTCTCTCTCTCGATATCTCTCTCTCGATATCTCTCTCTCTCTCGATATCCCTCTCTCTGTCGATATCTCTCTCTCTCTCTCTCGATATCTCTCTCTCGCTCTCTCAATATCTCTCTCTCTTGATATCTCGCTCTCTCTCGATATCTCTCTTTCCCTCTCGATAGCTTTCTCTCTCCCTCTCGATATCTCTCTCTCTCTCAATATCTCTCTCCCTCTCTTGATATCTCTCTCTCCCTCTCGCGATATCTCTCTCCTCCTCTCTCGATATCTCTCTCTCTCCCTCTCTCGATATCTCTCTCCCTTTCTCGATATCTCTCTCTCCCTCTCTCAATATTTCTCTTGATATTTCCCTCTCTCAATATCTCTCTCTCTCGATATCTATGTCTCTCGATATCTCTCTCTCTTGATATCTCTTTCGATATCTCTCTCACTGAATATCTCACTCTCAAAATATCTCTCTCTCTCTCGATATCATTCTCTCCCTCTCTCAATATATCTCTCTCTCTTGATATCTCTCTATCTCATTATCCCTCACTCTCGATATCTGTCTCTGTCTGTCGATATCTCTCTCTCTCTCGATATCTCTTTCTCCCTCTCTCGATAATCTCTCTATCTCTCGATATCTCTCTCTCTCTCTCTCGATATCTCTCTCTCGATATCTCTCTCATCCTCGATATCTCTCTCTCGATATCTCTCTCTCTCGATACCCCTCTCTCTCGATATCCCCCTGTCTCGATATCTCTCTCGATTTCTCTCTCTCTCGATATCTCTCTCTCTCGATCTCTCTCTCTCTCGATATCTCTCTCTCTCGATATCTCTCTCGATATCTCTCTCTCTCGATATCTCTCTCTCTCGATATCTCTCTCTCTCGATATCTCTCTCCCTCGATATTTCTCTCTGTCAATATCTGTCTCTTGATATCTCTGTCTCGATATCTCTCTCTCTCGATATATCTCTCTCTCTCTCGATATCTCTCTCTCTCGATCGATATCTCCCTCTCTCGATATCTCTCTCTCGATATCTGTCTCTCGATATCTCTCTCTCTCGATATCTCTCTCTCTCTCGATATCTCTCTCTCTCTCTCTCTCTCGATATCTCTCTCTCAATCTCGATAGCTCTCTCTCTCGATATCTCTCTCTCTCTCAATATCTCTCTCCCACTCTTGATATCTCTCTCCCTCTCGCGATATCCCTCTCTCCCTCTCTCGACATCTCTCTCTCCCCCTCTCGATATCTCTCTTCCTCTCTCGATATCTCTCTCTCTCTCTCTCGATATCTCTCTCTCGATATCTCTCTCTCGATATCTCTCTCTCTCGATATCTCTCTCTCTCGATATCTCTCTCTCTCGATATCTCTCTCTCTCTCTCGATATCTCTCTCTCTGGATATCTCTCTCTCTCTCTCTCTCGATATCTCTCTCTCAATCTCGATAGCTCTCTCTCTCGATATCTCTCTCTCTCTCAATATCTCTCTCCCACTCTTGATATCTCTCTCCCTCTCGCGATATCCCTCTCTCCCTCTCTCGATATCTCTCTCTCCCCCTCTCGATATCTCTCTTCCTCTCTCGATATCTCTCTCTCCCTCTCTCAATATCTCTCTTGATATTTCCCTCTCTCGAAATCTCTCTCTCGATATCTCTCTCTCTAAATATCTCTCTCTCGATATGTCTCTCGATATCTCTCTCTCTCGATATCTCTCTCTCTCTCGATATCTCTCTCTCTCGATATCTCTCTCTCTCTCTCGATATCTCTCTCTCTCAATATCTCTCTCTTGATATCTCTCTCTCTCGATATCGCTCTCTCTCTCGATATCTAACTCTCGGTATCTCTCTCTCTCGATACCACCCTCTCTCGATATCTCCCTCTCTCGATATATCCCTCTCTCGATATATCCCTCTCTCGATATCTCCCTCTCTCGATATCTCCCTCTCTCGATATCTCCCTCTCTCGATATCTCCCTCTCTCGATATCTCCCTCTCTCGATATCTCCCTCTCTCGATATCTCCCTCTCTCGATATCTCCCTCTCTCGATATCTCCCTCTCTCGATATCTCCCTCTCTCGATATCTCCCTCTCTCGATATCTCCCTCTCTCAATATCTCTCTCTCTCTCTCTCTCGATATCTCTCTCTCTCTCTCTCCGTATCTCTCTCTCCATATCTCTCTCAATATATCTCTCTCTCTTGATATCTCTCTCTCTCGATATCCCTCTCTCTCTCGATATCTGTCTCTCTCTCTCGATATCTCTCTCCCTCTCTCTCGACATCTCTCTCGATAATCTCTCTCTCCCTCTCTCGATATCTCCCTCTCTCGATATCTCTCTCTCCCCCTCTCGATATCTCTCTTCCTCTATCGATATCTCTCTCTCCCTCTCTCAATATCTCTCTTGATATTTCCCTCTCTCGAAATCTCTCTCTCGATATCTCTCTCTCTCAATATCTCTCTCTCGATATCTCTCTCGTTATCTCTCTCTCTCGATATCTCTCTCTCTCGATATCTCTCTCTCTCGATATCTCTCTCTCCCTCTCGATATCTCTCTCTCTCAATATCTCTCTCTTGATATCTCTCTCTCTCGATATCTCTCTCTCTCTCGATATCTCACTCTCGGTATCTCTCTCTCTCGATACCACCCTCTCTCGATATCTCCCTCTCTCGATATATCCCTCTCTCGATATCTCCCTCTCTCGATATCTCCCTCTCTCGATATCTCCCTCTCTCGATATCTCCCTCTCTCGATATCTCCCTCTCTCGATATCTCCCTCTCTCGATATCTCCCTCTCTCGATATCTCCCTCTCTCGATATCTCCCTCTCTCGATATCTCCCTCTCTCGATATCTCCCTCTCTCGATATCTCCGTCTCTCGATATCTCCCTCTCTCGATATCTCCCTCTCTCAATATCTCTCTCTCCCTCTCTCGATATCTCTCTCTCCCTGTCGGTATCTCTCTCTCTCATTATCTCTCTCTCTCTCTCTCTCGATATCTCTTTCTCTCTCTCTCCATATCTCTCTCTCCATATCTCTCTCAATATATCTCTCTCTCTCAATATCTCTCTCTCTCGATATCTCTCTCTCTCGATATCCCTCTCTCTCTCGATATCTGTCTCTCTCTCTCGATATCTCTCTCCCTCTCTCTCGACATCTCTCTCGATAATCTCTCTCTCCCTCTCTCGATATCTCTCTCTCCCTCTCTCGCTATATCTCTCTCTCTCTCGATATCTCTCTCTCTCTCGATATCCCTAACTCTCTCGATATCTCTCTCTCCCTCTCGATATCTCTCTCTCCCTCTCGCGATATCTCTCTCTTCCTCTCTCGATATCTCTCTCTCTCCCTCTCTCGATATCTCTCTCCCTTTCTCGATATCTCTCTCTCCCTCTCTCAATATCTCTCTTGATATTTCCCTCTCTCAATATCTCTCTCTCTCGATATCTCTGTCTCTCGATATCTCTCTCTCTTGATATCTCTTTCGATATCTCTCTCTCTCAATATCTCACTCTCTCAATATCTCTCTCTCTCTCGATATCATTCTCTCCCTCTCTCAATATATCTCTCTCTCTTGATATCTCTCTCTCTCAATATCCCTCTCTCTCGATATCTGTCTCTGTCTGTCGATATCTCTCTCTCTCTCGATATCTCTTTCTCCCTCTCTCGATAATCTCTCTATCTCTCGATATCTCTCTCTCTCTCGATATCTCTCTCTCGATATCTCTCTCATCCTCGATATCTCTCTCTCGATATCTCTCTCTCAATATCTCTCTCTCTCGATATCTCTGTCTCTCAATATCTCTCTCTCTTGATATCTCTTTCGATATCTCTCTCTCTCAATATCTCACTCTCTCAATATCTCTCTCTCTCTCGATATCATTCTCTCCCTCTCTCAATATATCTCTCTCTCTTGATATCTCTCTCTCTCGATATTCCCCTCTCTCGATATCTGTCTCTGTCTGTCGATATCTCTCTCTCTCTCGATATCTCTTTCTCCCTCTCTCGATAATCTCTCTCTCGCTCGATATCTCTCTCTCTCTTTCGATATCTCTCTCTCGATATCTCTCTCATCCTCGATATCTCTCTCTCGATATCTCTCTCTCTCGATATCCCTCTCTCTCGATATCCCCCTGTCTCGATATCTCTCTCGATTTCTCTCTCTCTCGATATCTCTCTCTCTCGATATCTCTCTCTAAATATCTCTCTCTCGATATCTCTCTCTCTGTACATCTCACTCTCTCAATATCTCTGTCTCGATATCTCTCTCTCGATATCTCTCTCTCTCGATATCTCTCTCTCTCAATTTCTCTCTCTCGATATCTCTCTCTCTCGATATCTCTCACTCTCGATATCTCTCTCTTGATATCTCTCTCTCTCGATATCTCTCTCTCTCAATATCTCACTCTCTCGATATCTCTCACTCTCGATATCATTCTCTCCCTCTCTCAATATATCTCTCTCTCTTGATATCTCTCTCTCTCGATATCCCTCTCTCTCTCGATATCTGTCTCTGTCTGTCGATATCTCTCTCTCTCTCGATATCTCTCTCTCCCTCTCTCGATAATCTCTCTCTCTCTCTCTCGATATCTCTCTCTCTCTCGAAATCTCTCTCTCGATATCTCTCTCATCCTCGATATCTCTCTCTCGATATCTCTCTCTCTGTATCCCTCTCTCTTGATATCCACCTCTCTCGATATCTCCCTCTCTCGATATCTCCCTCTCTCGATATCTCCCTCTCTCGATATCTCCCTCTCTCGATATCTCCCTCTCTCAATATCTCCCTCTCTCAATATCTCTCTCTCCCTCTCGGTATCTCTCTCTCTCATTATCTCTCTCTCTCTCTCTCTCGATATCTCTCTCTCTCTCTCTCCATATCTCTCTCTCCATATCTCTCTCAATATATCTCTCTCTCTTGATATCTCTCTCTCTCGATATCCCTCTCTCTCCCGATATCTGTCTCTCTCTCTCGATATCTCTCTCCCTCTCTCTCGACATCTCTCTCGATAATCTCTCTCCCTCTCTCGATATCTCTCTCTCCCTCTCTCGCTATATCTCTCTCTCTCGATATCTCTCTCTCTCTCGATATCCCTAACTCTCTCGATATCTCTCTCTCTCTCTCGATATCTCTCTCTCCCTCTCTTGATATCTCTCTCTCTTGATATCTCTCTCTCCCTCTCGATATCTCTCTCTCCCTCTCGATAGCTCTCTCTCTCCCTCTCGATATCTCTCTCTCTCTCAATATCTCTCTCCCTCTTTTGATATCTCTCTCTCCCTCTCGTGATATCTCTCTCTCCCTCTCTCGATATCTCTCTCCCTCTCTCGATATCTCTCTCCCTCTCTCGATATCTCTCTCTCCCTCTCTCGATATCTCTCTTGATGTTTCACTCTCTCGATATCTCTCTCTCGCTCGATATCTCTCTCTCTCGATATCTCTCTCTCTCGCTATCTCTCTGTCTCTCTCTCGATATCTCTGTCTCGATATCACTCTCTCGATATCTCTCCCTCATTATATCTCTCTCTCTCGACGTCCCAATATCTCAATATCTCTCTCTCGTTATCTCTCTCTCGATATCTCTCTCTCTCGATATCTCTCTCGACATCTCTCTCTCTCGACTTCTCTGTCTCTCGATATCTCTCTCGATATCTCTCTCTCTCGATATCTCTCTCTATATATCTCTCTCTCGATATCTCTCTCTCTCGATATCTCTCTCTCTCGATATCTCTCTCTCTCGATATCTCTCTCTCTCGATCTCTCTCTCTCTCTATCTCTCGCTCTCGATATCTCTCTCTCTCGATATCTCTCTCTTGATATCTCTCTCTCTCGACCTCTCTTTCTCTCTCTCTCGATATCTCTCTCTCGATATCTCTCTCTCTTTCGATATCTCTCTCTCTTGATAACTCTCTCTTTCTCGATATCCCTCTCTCTCGATTTCTCTCTCTCTCGATATCCCTCTCTCTCGATATCCTTCTCTCTCGATATCCCGCTCTCTCGATATCCCTCTCTCTCGATATCCCTCTCTCTCGATATCCCTCTCTCTCGATATCCCTCTCTCTCAATATCCCTCTCTCTCGATATCACCCTCTCTCAATATCCCTCTCTCTCGATATCTCTCTCTCTCGATATCTCTCTCCATATTTCTCGATATCTCTCTCTCGATATCTCTCTCTCTCCCTCTCTCGATATCATTCTCTCCCTCTGTCAATATATATCTCTCTCTTGATATCTCTCTCTCTCGATATCCCTCCCTCTCTCGATATCTGTCTCTGTCTCTCGATATCTCTCTCTCTCTCTCGATAATCTCTCACTCCCTCTCTCGATATCTCTCTCTCTCTTGATATCTCTCTCTCTCTCGATATCCCTCTCTCTGTCGATATCTCTCTCTCTCTCTCTCGATATCTCTCTCTCGCTCTCTCAATATCTCTCTCTCTTGATATCTCGCTCTCTCTCGATATCTCTCTTTCCCTCTCGATAGCTTTCTCTCTCCCTCTCGATATCTCTCTCTCTCTCAATATCTCTCTCCCTCTCTTGATATCTCTCTCTCCCTCTCGCGATATCTCTCTCTTCCTCTCTCGATATCTCTCTCTCTCCCTCTCTCGATATCTCTCTCCCTTTCTCGATATCTCTCTCTCCCTTTCTCAATATTTCTCTTGATATTTCCCTCTCTCAATATCTCTCTCTCTCGATATCTATGTCTCTCGATATCTCTCTCTCTTGATATCTCTTTCGATATCTCTCTCTCTCAATATCTCACTCTCTCAATATCTCTCTCTCTCTCGATATCATTCTCTCCCTCTCTCAATATATCTCTCTCTCTTGATATCTCTCTATCTCAATATCCCTCTCTCTCGATATCTGTCTCTGTCTGTCGATATCTCTCTCTCTCTCGATATCTCTTTCTCCCTCTCTCGATAATCTCTCTATCTCTCGATATCTCTCTCTCTCTCTCGATATATCTCTCTCGATATCTCTCTCTCGATATCTCTCTCTCTCGATATCTCTCTCTCTCGATATCTCTCTCTCTCGATATCTCTCTCTCTCTCTCGATATCTCTCTCTCTGGATATCTCTCTCTCTCTCTCTCTCGATATCTCTCTCTCAATCTCGATAGCTCTCTCTCAATCTCGATAGCTCTCTCTCTCGATATCTCTCTCTCTCTCAATATCTCTCTCCCACTCTTGATATCTCTCTCCCTCTCGCGATATCCCTCTCTCCCTCTCTCGATATCTCTCTCTCCCCCTCTCGATATCTCTCTTCCTCTCTCGATATCTCTCTCTCCCTCTCTCAATATCTCTCTTGATATTTCCCTCTCTCGAAATCTCTCTCTCGATATCTCTCTCTCTAAATATCTCTCTCTCGATATGTTTCTCGATATCTCTCTCTCTCGGTATCTCTCTCTCTCTCGATATCTCTCTCTCTCGATATCTCTCTCTCTCTCTTGATATCTCTCTCTCTCAATATCTCTCTCTTGATATCTCTCTCTCTCGATATCTCTCTCTCTCTCGATATCTCACTCTCGGTATCTCTCTCTCTCGATACCACCCTCTCTCGATATATCCCTCTCTCGATATATCCCTCTCTCGATATCTCCCTCTCTCGATATCTCCCTCTCTCGATATCTCCCTCTCTCGATATCTCCCTCTCTCGATATCTCCCTCTCTCGATATCTCCCTCTCTCGATATCTCCCTCTCTCGATATCTCCCTCTCTCGATATCTCCGTCTCTCGATATCTCCCTCTCTCGATATCTCCCTCTCTCAATATCTCTCTCTCCCTCTCTCGATATCTCTCTCTCCCTCTCGGTATCTCTCTCTCTCATTATCTCTCTCTCTCTCTCTCTCGATATCTCTCTCTCTCTCTCTCCATATCTCTCTCTCCATATCTCTCTCAATATATCTCTCTCTCTTGATATCTCTCTCTCTCGATATCCCTCTCTCTCTCGATATCTGTCTCTCTCTCTCGATATCTCTCTCCCTCTCTCTCGGCCTCTCTCTCGATAATCTCTCTCTCCCTCTCTCGATATCTCTCTCTCCCTCTCTCACTATCTCTCTCTCTCTCTCGATATCTCTCTCTCTCTCGATATCCCTAACTCACTCGATATCTCTCTCTCCCTCTCGATATCTCTCTCTCTCTCAATATCTCTCTCCCTCTCTTGATATCTCTCTCTCCCTCTCGCGATATCTCTCTCTTCCTCTCTCGATATCTCTCTCTCTCCCTCTCTCGATATCTCTCTCCCTTTCTCGATATCTCTCTCTCCCTCTCTCAATATCTCTCTTGATATTTCCCTCTCTCAATATCTCTCTCTCTCGATATCTCTGTCTCTCGATATCTCTCTCTCTTGATATCTCTTTCGATATCTCTCTCTCTCAATATCTCACTCTCTCAATATCTCTCTCGATATCATTCTCTCCCTCTCTCAATATATCTCTCTCTCTTGATATCTCTCTCTCTCAATATCCCTCTCTCTCGATATCTGTCTCCGTCTGTCGGTATCTCTCTCTCTCTCGATATCTCTTTCTCCCTCTCTCGATAATCTCTCTATCTCTCGATATCTCTCTCTCTCTCTCTCGATATCTCTCTCTCGATATCTCTCTCATCCTCGATATTTCTCTCTCGATATCTCTCTCTCTCGATATCTCTGTCTCTCGATATCTCTCTCTCTTGATATCTCTTTCGATATCTCTCTCTCTCAATATCTCACTCTCTCAATATCTCTCTCTCTCTCGATATCATTCTCTCCCTCTCTCAATATATCTCTCTCTCTCAATATCCCTCTCTCTCGATATCTGTCTCTGTCTGTCGATATCTCTCTCTCTCTCGATATCTCTTTCTCCCTCTCTCGATAATCTCTCTCTCGCTCGATATCTCTCTCTCTCTCTCGATATCTCTCTCTCGATATCTCTCTCATCCTCGATATCTCTCTCTCGATATCTCTCTCTCTCGATATCCCTCTCTCTCGATATCCCCCTGTCTCGATATCTCTCTCGATTTCTCTCTCTCTCGATATCTCTCTCTCTCGATATCTCTCTCTCGATATCTCTCTCTGTACATCTCACTCTCTCAATATCTCTCTCTCGATATCTCTCTCTCTCGATATCTCTCTCTCGATATCTCTCTCTCTCGATATCTCTCTCTCTCAATTTCTCTCTCTCGATATCTCTCTCTCTCGATATCTCTCACTCTCGATATCTCTCTCTTGATATCTCTCTCTCTCGATATCTCTCTCTCTCAATATCTCACTCTCTCGATATCTCTCACTCTCGATATCATTCTCTCCCTCTCTCAATATATCTCTCTCTCTTGATATCTCTCTCTCTCGATATCCCTCTCTCTCTCGATATCTGTCTCTGTCTGTCGATATCTCTCTCTCTCTCGATATCTCTCTCTCCCTCTCTCGATAATCTCTCTCTCTCTCTCTCGATATCTCTCTCTCTCTCGAAATCTCTCTCTCGATATCTCTCTCATCCTCGATATCTCTCTCTCGATATCTCTCTCTCTGTATCCCTCTCTCTTGATATCCCCCTCTCTCGATATCTGCCTCTCTCGATATCTCCCTCTCTCGATATCTCCCTCTCTCGATATCTCCCTCTCTCAATATCTCTCTCTCCCTCTCGGTATCTCTCTCTCTCATTATCTCTCTCTCTCTCTCTCTCGATATCTCTCTCTCTCTCTCTCCATATCTCTCTCTCCATATCTCTCTCAATATATCTCTCTCTCTTGATATCTCTCTCTCTCGATATCCCTCTCTCTCCCGATATCTGTCTCTCTCTCTCGATATCTCTCTCCCTCTCTCTCGACATCTCTCTCGATAATCTCTCTCCCTCTCTCGATATCTCTCTCTCCCTCTCTCGCTATATCTCTCTCTCTCGATATCTCTCTCTCTCGATATCCCTAACTCTCTCGATATCTCTCTCTCTCTCTCGATATCTCTCTCTCCCTCTCTTGATATCTCTCTCTCTTGATATCTCTCTCTCCCTCTCGATATCTCTCTCTCCCTCTCGATAGCTCTCTCTCTCCCTCTCGATATCTCTCTCTCTCTCAATATCTCTCTCCCTCTTTTGATATCTCTCTCTCCCTCTCGTGATATCTCTCTCTCCCTCTCTCGATATCTCTCTCCCTCTCTCGATATCTCTCTCTCCCTCTCTCGATATCTCTCTTGATGTTTCACTCTCTCGATATCTCTCTCTCGCTCGATATCTCTCTCTCTCGATATCTCTCTCTCTCGCTATATCTCTCTCTCTCTCTCGATATCTCTGTCTCGATATCACTCTCTCGATATCTCTCCCTCATTATATCTCTCTCTCTCGACGTCCCAATATCTCAATATCTCTCTCTCGATATCTCTCTCTCGATATCTCTCTCTCTCGATATCTCTCTCGACATCTCTCTCTCTCGACATCTCTGTCTCTCGATATCTCTCTCGATATCTCTCTCTCTCGATATCTCTCTCTATATATCTCTCTCTCGATATCTCTCTCTCTCGATATCTCTCTCTCTCGATATCTCTCTCTCTCGATCTCTCTCTCTCTCGATCTCTCTCTCTCTCTATCTCTCGCTCTCGATATCTCTCTCTCTCGATATCTCTCTCTTGATATCTCTCTCTCTCGACCTCTCTTTCTCTCTCTCGATATCTCTCTCTCGATATCTCTCTCTCTCTCCATATCTCTCTCTTGATATCTCTCTCTTTCTCGATATCCCTCTCTCTCGATTTCTCTCTCTCTCGATATCCCTCTCTCTCGATATCCCTCTCTCTCGATATCCCTCTCTCTCGATATCCCTCTCTCTCGATATCCCTCTCTCTCAATATCCCTCTCTCTCGATATCCCCCTCTCTCGATATCTCTCTCCATATTTCTCGATATCTCTCTCTCGATATCTCTCTCTCTCCCTCTCTCGATATCATTCTCTCCCTCTCTCAATATATCTCTCTCTCTTGATATCTCTCTCTCTCGATATCCCTCTCTCTCTCGATATCTGTCTCTGTCTCTCGATATCTCTCTCTCTCTCGATAATCTCTCACTCCCTCTCTCGATATCTCTCTCTCTCTCGATATCTCTCTCTCTCTCGATATCCCTCTCTCTGTCGATATCTCTCTCTCTCTCTCTCGATATCTCTCTCTCGCTCTCTCAATATCTCTCTCTCTTGATATCTCGCTCTCTCTCGATATCTCTCTTTCCCTCTCGATAGCTCTCTCTCTCCCTCTCGATATCTCTCTCTCTCTCAATATCTCTCTCCCTCTCTTGATATCTCTCTCTCCCTCTCGCGATATCTCTCTCTTCCTCTCTCGATATCTCTCTCTCTCCCTCTCTCGATATCTCTCTCCCTTTCTCGATATCTCTCTCTCCCTCTCTCAATATTTCTCTTGATATTTCCCTCTCTCAATATCTCTCTCTCTCGATATCTATGTCTCTCGATATCTCTCTCTCTTGATATCTCTTTCGATATCTCTCTCTCTCAATATCTCACTCTCTCAATATCTCTCTCTCTCTCGATATCATTCTCTCCCTCTCTCAATATATCTCTCTCTCTTGATATCTCTCTATCTCAATATCCCTCTCTCTCGATATCTGTCTCTGTCTGTCGATATCTCTCTATCTCTCGATATCTCTTTCTCCCTCTCTCGATAATCTCTCTATCTCTCGATATCTCTCTCTCTCTCGATATCTCTCTCTCGATATCTCTCTCTCGATATCTCTCTCTCTCGATATCTCTCTCTCTCGATATCTCTCTCTCTCTCTCGATATCTCTCTCTCTGGATATCTCTCTCTCTCTCTCTCTCGATAGCTCTCTCTCAATCTCGATAGCTCTCTCTCTCGATATCTCTCTCTCTCAATATCTCTCTCCCACTCTTGATATCTCTCTCCTTCTCGCGATATCCCTCTCTCCCTCTCTCGATATCTCTCTCTCCCCCTCTCGATATCTCTCTCTCCCTCTCTCAATATCTCTCTTGATATTTCCCTCTCTTGAAATCTCTCTCTCGATATCTCTCTCTCTAAATATCTCTCTCTCGATATGTCTCTTGATATCTCTCTCTCTCTCGATATCTCTCTCTCTCGATATCTCTCTCTCTCTCTCGATATCTCTCTCTCTCAATATCTCTCTCTTGATATCTCTCTCTCTCGATATCTCTCTCTCTCTCGATATCTCACTCTCGGTATCTCTCTCTCTCGATACCACCCTCTCTCGCTACCACCCTCTCTCGATATATCCCTCTCTCGATATCTCCCTCTCTCGATATCTCCCTCTCTCGATATCTCCCTCTCTCGATATCTCCCTCTCTCGATATCTCCCTCTCTTGATATCTCCGTCTCTCGATATCTCCCTCTCTCGATATCTCCCTCTCTCAATATCTCTCTCTCCCTCTCTCGATATCTCTCTCTCCCTCTCGGTATCTCTCTCTCTCATTATCTCTCTCTCTCTCTCTCTCGATATCTCTCTCTCTCTCTCTCTCCATATCTCTCTCTCCATATCTCTCTCAATATATCTCTCTCTCTTGATATCTCTCTCTCGCGATATCCCTCTCTCTCTCGATATCTGTCTCTCTCTCTCGAATTCTCTCTCCCTCTCTCTCGGCCTCACTCTCGATAATCTCTCTCTCCCTCTCTCGATATCTCTCTCTCCCTCTCTCACTATATCTCTCCCTCTCTCGATATCTCTCTCTCTCTCGATATCCCTAACTCACTCGATATCTCTCTCTCCCTCTCGATATCTCTCTCTCTCTCAATATCTCTCTCCCTCTCTTGATATCTCTCTCTCCCTCTCGCGATATCTCTCTCTTCCTCTCTCGATATCTCTCTCTCTCCCTCTCTCGATATCTCTCTCCCTTTCTCGATATCTCTCTCTCCCTCTCTCAATATCTCTCTTGATATTTCCCTCTCTCAATATCTCTCTCTCTCGATATCTCTGTCTCTCGATATCTCTCTCTTGATATCTCTTTCGATATCTCACTCTCTCAATATCTCTCTCTCTCTCGATATCATTCTCTCCCTCTCTCAATATATCTCTCTCTCTTGATATCTCTCTCTCTCAATATCCCTCTCTCTCGATATCTGTCTCTGTCTGTCGATATCTCTCTCTCTCTCGATATCTCTTTCTCCCTCTCTCGATAATATCTCTATCTCTCGATATCTCTCTCTCTCTCTCTCTCGATATCTCTCTTGATATCTCTCTCATCCTCGATATCTCTCTCTCGATATCTCTCTCTCAATATCTCTCTCTCTCGATATCTCTGTCTCTCGATATCTCTCTCTCTTGATATCTCTTTCGATATCTCTCTCTCTCAATATCTCACTCTCTCAATATCTCTCTCTCTCTCGATATCATTTTCTCCCTCTCTCAATATATCTCTCTCTCTTGATATCTCTCTCTCTCAATATCCCTCTCTCTCGATATCTGTCTCTGTCTGTCGATATCTCTCTCTCTCTCGATATCTCTTTCTCCCTCTCTCGATAATCTCTCTATCTCTCGATATCTCTCTCTCTCTCTCTCGATATCTCTCTCTCGATATCTCTCTCATCCTCGATATCTCTCTCTCGATATCTCTCTCTCAATATCTCTCTCTCTCGATATCTCTGTCTCTCAATATCTCTCTCTCTTGATATCTCTTTCGATATCTCTCTCTCTCAATATCTCACTCTCTCAATATCTCTCTCTCTCTCGATATCATTCTCTCCCTCTCTCAATATATCTCTCTCTCTTGATATCTCTCTCTCTCGATATCCCCCTCTCTCGATATCTGTCTCTGTCTGTCGATATCTCTCTCTCTCTCGATATCTCTTTCTCCCTCTCTCGATAATGTCTCTCTCGCTCGATATCTCTCTCTCTCTCTTTCGATATCTCTCTCTCGATATCTCTCTCATCCTCGATATCTCTCTCTCGATATCTCTCTCTCTCGATATCCCTCTCTCTCGATATCCCCCTGTCTCGATATCTCTCTCGATTTCTCTCTCTCTCGATATCTCTCTCTCTCGATATCTCTCTCTAAATATCTCTCTCTCGATATCTCTCTCTCTGTACATCTCACTCTCTCAATATCTCTGTCTCGATATCTCTCTCTCTCGATATCTCTCTCTCGATATCTCTCTCTCTCGATATCTCTCTCTCTCAATTTCTCTCTCTCGATATCTCTCTCTCTCGATATCTCTCACTCTCGATATCTCTCTCTTGATATCTCTCTCTCTCGATATCTCTCTCTCTCAATATCTCACTCTCTCGATATCTCTCACTCTCGATATCATTCTCTCCCTCTCTCAATATATCTCTCTCTCTTGATATCTCTCTCTCTCGATATCCCTCTCTCTCTCGATATCTGTCTCTGTCTGTCGATATCTCTCTCTCTCTCGATATCTCTCTCTCCCTCTCTCGATAATCTCTCTCTCTCTCTCTCGATATCTCTCTCTCTCTCGAAATCTCTCTCTCGATATCTCTCTCATCCTCGATATCTCTCTCTCGATATCTCTCTCTCTGTATCCCTCTCTCTTGATATCCCCCTCTCTCGATATCTCCCTCTCTCGATATCTCCCTCTCTCGATATCTCCCTCTCTCGATATCTCCCTCTCTCGATATCTCCCTCTCTCAATATCTCCCTCTCTCAATATCTCTCTCTCCCTCTCGGTATCTCTCTCTCTCATTATCTCTCTCTCTCTCTCTCTCGATATCTCTCTCTCTCTCTCTCCATATCTCTCTCTCCATATCTCTCTCAATATATCTCTCTCTCTTGATATCTCTCTCTCTCGATATCCCTCTCTCTCCCGATATCTGTCTCTCTCTCTCGATATCTCTCTCCCTCTCTCTCGACATCTCTCTCGATAATCTCTCTCCCTCTCTCGATATCTCTCTCTCCCTCTCTCGCTATATCTCTCTCTCTCGATATCTCTCTCTCTCTCGATATCCCTAACTCTCTCGATATCTCTCTCTCTCTCTCGATATCTCTCTCTCCCTCTCTTGATATCTCTCTCTCTTGATATCTCTCTCTCCCTCTCGATATCTCTCTCTCCCTCTCGATAGCTCTCTCTCTCCCTCTCGATATCTCTCTCTCTCTCAATATCTCTCTCCCTCTTTTGATATCTCTCTCTCCCTCTCGTGATATCTCTCTCTCCCTCTCTCGATATCTCTCTCCCTCTCTCGATATCTCTCTCCCTCTCTCGATATCTCTCTCTCCCTCTCTCGATATCTCTCTTGATGTTTCACTCTCTCGATATCTCTCTCTCGCTCGATATCTCTCTCTCTCGATATCTCTCTCTCTCGCTATCTCTCTGTCTCTCTCTCGATATCTCTGTCTCGATATCACTCTCTCGATATCTCTCCCTCATTATATCTCTCTCTCTCGACGTCCCAATATCTCAATATCTCTCTCTCGTTATCTCTCTCTCGACATCTCTCTCTCTCGACTTCTCTGTCTCTCGATATCTCTCTCGATATCTCTCTCTCTCGATATCTCTCTCTATATATCTCTCTCTCGATATCTCTCTCTCTCGATATCTCTCTCTCTCGATATCTCTCTCTCTCGATCTCTCTCTCTCTCGATCTCTCTCTCTCTCTATCTCTCGCTCTCGATATCTCTCTCTCTCGATATCTCTCTCTTGATATCTCTCTCTCTCGACCTCTCTTTCTCTCTCTCTCGATATCTCTCTCTCGATATCTCTCTCTCTTTCGATATCTCTCTCTCTTGATAACTCTCTCTTTCTCGATATCCCTCTCTCTCGATTTCTCTCTCTCTCGATATCCCTCTCTCTCGATATCCTTCTCTCTCGATATCCCGCTCTCTCGATATCCCTCTCTCTCGATATCCCTCTCTCTCGATATCCCTCTCTCTCGATATCCCTCTCTCTCAATATCCCTCTCTCTCGATATCCCCCTCTCTCAATATCCCTCTCTCTCGATATCTCTCTCTCTCGATATCTCTCTCCATATTTCTCGATATCTCTCTCTCGATATCTCTCTCTCTCCCTCTCTCGATATCATTCTCTCCCTCTGTCAATATATATCTCTCTCTTGATATCTCTCTCTCTCGATATCCCTCCCTCTCTCGATATCTGTCTCTGTCTCTCGATATCTCTCTCTCTCTCTCGATAATCTCTCACTCCCTCTCTCGATATCTCTCTCTCTCTTGATATCTCTCTCTCTCTCGATATCCCTCTCTCTGTCGATATCTCTCTCTCTCTCTCTCGATATCTCTCTCTCGCTCTCTCAATATCTCTCTCTCTTGATATCTCGCTCTCTCTCGATATCTCTCTTTCCCTCTCGATAGCTTTCTCTCTCCCTCTCGATATCTCTCTCTCTCTCAATATCTCTCTCCCTCTCTTGATATCTCTCTCTCCCTCTCGCGATATCTCTCTCTTCCTCTCTCGATATCTCTCTCTCTCCCTCTCTCGATATCTCTCTCCCTTTCTCGATATCTCTCTCTCCCTTTCTCAATATTTCTCTTGATATTTCCCGCTCTCAATATCTCTCTCTCTCGATATCTATGTCTCTCGATATCTCTCTCTCTTGATATCTCTTTCGATATCTCTCTCTCTCAATATCTCACTCTCTCAATATCTCTCTCTCTCTCGATATCATTCTCTCCCTCTCTCAATATATCTCTCTCTCTTGATATCTCTCTATCTCAATATCCCTCTCTCTCGATATCTGTCTCTGTCTGTCGATATCTCTCTCTCTCTCGATATCTCTTTCTCCCTCTCTCGATAATCTCTCTATCTCTCGATATCTCTCTCTCTCTCTCGATATATCTCTCTCGATATCTCTCTCTCGATATCTCTCTCTCTCGATATCTCTCTCTCTCGATATCTCTCTCTCTCGATATCTCTCTCTCTCTCTCGATATCTCTCTCTCTGGATATCTCTCTCTCTCTCTCTCTCGATATCTCTCTCTCAATCTCGATAGCTCTCTCTCAATCTCGATAGCTCTCTCTCTCGATATCTCTCTCTCTCTCAATATCTCTCTCCCACTCTTGATATCTCTCTCCCTCTCGCGATATCCCTCTCTCCCTCTCTCGATATCTCTCTCTCCCCCTCTCGATATCTCTCTTCCTCTCTCGATATCTCTCTCTCCCTCTCTCAATATCTCTCTTGATATTTCCCTCTCTCGAAATCTCTCTCTCGATATCTCTCTCTCTAAATATCTCTCTCTCGATATGTCTCTCGATATCTCTCTCTCTCGGTATCTCTCTCTCTCTCGATATCTCTCTCTCTCGATATCTCTCTCTCTCTCTTGATATCTCTCTCTCTCAATATCTCTCTCTTGATATCTCTCTCTCTCGATATCTCTCTCTCTCTCGATATCTCACTCTCGGTATCTCTCTCTCTCGATACCACCCTCTCTCGATATATCCCTCTCTCGATATATCCCTCTCTCGATATCTCCCTCTCTCGATATCTCCCTCTCTCGATATCTCCGTCTCTCGATATCTCCCTCTCTCGATATCTCCCTCTCTCGATATCTCCCTCTCTCGATATCTCCCTCTCTCGATATCTCCGTCTCTCGATATCTCCCTCTCTCGATATCTCCCTCTCTCAATATCTCTCTCTCCCTCTCTCGATATCTCTCTCTCCCTCTCGGTATCTCTCTCTCTCATTATCTCTCTCTCTCTCTCTCTCGATATCTCTCTCTCTCTCTCTCCATATCTCTCTCTCCATATCTCTCTCAATATATCTCTCTCTCTTGATATCTCTCTCTCTCGATATCCCTCTCTCTCTCGATATCTGTCTCTCTCTCTCGATATCTCTCTCCCTCTCTCTCGGCCTCTCTCTCGATAATCTCTCTCTCCCTCTCTCGATATCTCTCTCTCCCTCTCTCACTATATCTCTCTCTCTCTCGATATCTCTCTCTCTCTCGATATCCCTAACTCACTCGATATCTCTCTCTCCCTCTCGATATCTCTCTCTCTCTCAATATCTCTCTCCCTCTCTTGATATCTCTCTCTCCCTCTCGCGATATCTCTCTCTTCCTCTCTCGATATCTCTCTCTCTCCCTCTCTCGATATCTCTCTCCCTTTTTCGATATCTCTCTCTCCCTCTCTCAATATCTCTCTTGATATTTCCCTCTCTCAATATCTCTCTCTCTCGATATCTCTGTCTCTCGATATCTCTCTCTCTTGATATCTCTTTCGATATCTCTCTCTCTCAATATCTCACTCTCTCAATATCTCTCTCGATATCATTCTCTCCCTCTCTCAATATATCTCTCTCTCTTGATATCTCTCTCTCTCAATATCCCTCTCTCTCGATATCTGTCTCCGTCTGTCGGTATCTCTCTCTCTCTCGATATCTCTTTCTCCCTCTCTCGATAATCTCTCTATCTCTCGATATCTCTCTCTCTCTCTCTCGATATCTCTCTCTCGATATCTCTCTCATCCTCGATATTTCTCTCTCGATATCTCTCTCTCTCGATATCTCTGTCTCTCGATATCTCTCTCTCTTGATATCTCTTTCGATATCTCTCTCTCTCAATATCTCACTCTCTCAATATCTCTCTCTCTCTCGATATCATTCTCTCCCTCTCTCAATATATCTCTCTCTCTCAATATCCCTCTCTCTCGATATCTGTCTCTGTCTGTCGATATCTCTCTCTCTCTCGATATCTCTTTCTCCCTCTCTCGATAATCTCTCTCTCGCTCGATATCTCTCTCTCTCTCTCGATATCTCTCTCTCGATATCTCTCTCATCCTCGATATCTCTCTCTCGATATCTCTCTCTCTCGATATCCCTCTCTCTCGATATCCCCCTGTCTCGATATCTCTCTCGATTTCTCTCTCTCTCGATATCTCTCTCTCTCGATATCTCTCTCTAAATATCTCTCTCTCGATATCTCTCTCTGTACATCTCACTCTCTCAATATCTCTCTCTCGATATCTCTCTCTCTCGATATCTCTCTCTCGATATCTCTCTCTCTCGATATCTCTCTCTCTCAATTTCTCTCTCTCGATATCTCTCTCTCTCGATATCTCTCACTCTCGATATCTCTCTCTTGATATCTCTCTCTCTCGATATCTCTCTCTCTCAATATCTCACTCTCTCGATATCTCTCACTCTCGATATCATTCTCTCCCTATCTCAATATATCTCTCTCTCTTGATATCTCTCTCTCTCGATATCCCTCTCTCTCTCGATATCTGTCTCTGTCTGTCGATATCTCTCTCTCTCTCGATATCTCTCTCTCCCTCTCTCGATAATCTCTCTCTCTCTCTCTCGATATCTCTCTCTCTCTCGAAATCTCTCTCTCGATATCTCTCTCATCCTCGATATCTCTCTCTCGATATCTCTCTCTCTGTATCCCTCTCTCTTGATATCCCCCTCTCTCGATATCTCCCTCTCTCGATATCTCCCTCTCTCGATATCTCCCTCTCTCGATATCTCCCTCTCTCAATATCTCTCTCTCCCTCTCGGTATCTCTCTCTCTCATTATCTCTCTCTCTCTCTCTCTCGATATCTCTCTCTCTCTCTCTCCATATCTCTCTCTCCATATCTCTCTCAATATATCTCTCTCTCTTGATATCTCTCTCTCTCGATATCCCTCTCTCTCCCGATATCTGTCTCTCTCTCTCGATATCTCTCTCCCTCTCTCTCGACATCTCTCTCGATAATCTCTCTCCCTCTCTCGATATCTCTCTCTCCCTCTCTCGCTATATCTCTCTCTCTCGATATCTCTCTCTCTCGATATCCCTAACTCTCTCGATATCTCTCTCTCTCTCTCGATATCTCTCTCTCCCTCTCTTGATATCTCTCTCTCTTGATATCTCTCTCTCCCTCTCGATATCTCTCTCTCCCTCTCGATAGCTCTCTCTCTCCCTCTCGATATCTCTCTCTCTCTCAATATCTCTCTCCCTCTTTTGATATCTCTCTCTCCCTCTCGTGATATCTCTCTCTCCCTCTCTCGATATCTCTCTCCCTCTCTCGATATCTATCTCTCCCTCTCTCGATATCTCTCTTGATGTTTCACTCTCTCGATATCTCTCTCTCGCTCGATATCTCTCTCTCTCGATATCTCTCTCTCTCGCTATATCTCTCTCTCTCTCTCGATATCTCTGTCTTGATATCACTCTCTCGATATCTCTCCCTCATTATATCTCTCTCTCTCGACGTCCCAATATCTCAATATCTCTCTCTCGATATCTCTCTCTCGATATCTCTCTCTCTCGATATCTCTCTCGACATCTCTCTCTCTCGACATCTCTGTCTCTCGATATCTCTCTCGATATCTCTCTCTCTCGATATCTCTCTCTATATATCTCTCTCTCGATATCTCTCTCTCTCGATGTCTCTCTCTCTCGATGTCTCTCTCTCTCGATCTCTCTCTCTCTCGATCTCTCTCTCTCTCGATCTCTCTCTCTCTCTATCTCTCGCTCTCGATATCTCTCTCTCTCGATATCTCTCTCTTGATATCTCTCTCTCTCGACCTCTCTTTCTCTCTCTCGATATCTCTCTCTCGATATCTCTCTCTCTCTCCATATCTCTCTCTTGATATCTCTCTCTTTCTCGATATCCCTCTCTCTCGATTTCTCTCTCTCTCGATATCCCTCTCTCTCGATATCCCTCTCTCTCGATATCCCTCTCTCTCGATATCCCTCTCTCTCGATATCCCTCTCTCTCAATATCCCTCTCTCTCGATATCCCCCTCTCTCGATATCTCTCTCCATATTTCTCGATATCTCTCTCTCGATATCTCTCTCTCTCCCTCTCTCGATATCATTCTCTCCCTCTCTCAATATATCTCTCTCTCTTGATATCTCTCTCTCTCGATATCCCTCTCTCTCTCGATATCTGTCTCTGTCTCTCGATATCTCTCTCTCTCTCGATAATCTCTCACTCCCTCTCTCGATATCTCTCTCTCTCTCGATATCTCTCTCTCTCTTGATATCCCTCTCTCTGTCGATATCTCTCTCTCTCTCTCTCGATATCTCTCTCTCGCTCTCTCAATATCTCTCTCTCTTGATATCTCGCTCTCTCTCGATATCTCTCTTTCCCTCTCGATAGCTCTCTCTCTCCCTCTCGATATCTCTCTCTCTCTCTCAATATCTCTCTCCCTCTCTTGATATCTCTCTCTCCCTCTCGCGATATCTCTCTCTTCCTCTCTCGATATCTCTCTCTCTCCCTCTCTCGATATCTCTCTCCCTTTCTCGATATCTCTCTCTCCCTCTCTCAATATTTCTCTTGATATTTCCCTCTCTCAATATCTCTCTCTCTCGATATCTATGTCTCTCGATATCTCTCTCTCTTGATATCTCTTTCGATATCTCTCTCTCTCAATATCTCACTCTCTCAATATCTCTCTCTCTCTCGATATCATTCTCTCCCTCTCTCAATATATCTCTCTCTCTTGATATCTCTCTATCTCAATATCCCTCTCTCTCGATATCTGTCTCTGTCTGTCGATATCTCTCTATCTCTCGATATCTCTTTCTCCCTCTCTCGATAATCTCTCTATCTCTCGATATCTCTCTCTCTCTCTCTCGATATCTCTCTCTCGATATCTCTCTCTCGATATCTCTCTCTCTCGATATCTCTCTCTCTCGATATCTCTCTCTCTCTCTCGATATCTCTCTCTCTGGATATCTCTCTCTCTCTCTCTCTCGATAGCTCTCTCTCAATCTCGATAGCTCTCTCTCTCGATATCTCTCTCTCTCAATATCTCTCTCCCACTCTTGATATCTCTCTCCTTCTCGCGATATCCCTCTCTCCCTCTCTCGATATCTCTCTCTCCCCCTCTCGATATCTCTCTCTCCCTCTCTCAATATCTCTCTTGATATTTCCCTCTCTTGAAATCTCTCTCTCGATATCTCTCTCTCTAAATATCTCTCTCTCGATATGTCTCTCGATATCTCTCTCTCTCTCGATATCTCTCTCTCTCGATATCTCTCTCTCTCTCTCGATATCTCTCTCTCTCAATATCTCTCTCTTGATATCTCTCTCTCTCGATATCTCTCTCTCTCTCGATATCTCACTCTCGGTATCTCTCTCTCTCGATACCACCCTCTCTCGATACCACCCTCTCTCGATATCTCCCTCTCTCGATATCTCCCTCTCTCGATATCTCCCTCTCTCGATATCTCCCTCTCTCGATATCTCCCTCTCTTGATATCTCCGTCTCTCGATATCTCCCTCTCTCGATATCTCCCTCTCTCAATATCTCTCTCTCCCTCTCTCGATATCTCTCTCTCCCTCTCGGTATCTCTCTCTCTCATTATCTCTCTCTCTCTCTCTCTCGATATCTCTCTCTCTCTCTCTCTCCATATCTCTCTCTCCATATCTCTCTCAATATATCTCTCTCTCTTGATATCTCTCTCTCTCGATATCCCTCTCTCTCTCGATATCTGTCTCTCTCTCTCGAATTCTCTCTCCCTCTCTCTCGGCCTCACTCTCGATAATCTCTCTCTCCCTCTCTCGATATCTCTCTCTCCCTCTCTCACTATATCTCTCTCTCTCTCGATATCTCTCTCTCTCTCGATATCCCTAACTCACTCGATATCTCTCTCTCCCTCTCGATATCTCTCTCTCTCTCAATATCTCTCTCCCTCTCTTGATATCTCTCTCTCCCTCTCGCGGTATCTCTCTCTTCCTCTCTCGATATCTCTCTCTCTCCCTCTCTCGATATCTCTCTCCCTTTCTCGATATCTCTCTCTCCCTCTCTCAATATCTCTCTTGATATTTCCCTCTCTCAATATCTCTCTCTCTCGATATCTCTGTCTCTCGATATCTCTCTCTTGATATCTCTTTCGATATCTCACTCTCTCAATATCTCTCTCTCTCTCGATATCATTCTCTCCCTCTCTCAATATATCTCTCTCTCTTGATATCTCTCTCTCTCAATATCCCTCTCTCTCGATATCTGTCTCTGTCTGTCGATATCTCTCTCTCTCTCGATATCTCTTTCTCCCTCTCTCGATAATATCTCTAACTCTCGATATCTCTCTCTCTCTCTCTCTCGATATCTCTCTTGATATCTCTCTCATCCTCGATATCTCTCTCTCGATATCTCTCTCTCAATATCTCTCTCTCTCGATATCTCTGTCTCTCGATATCTCTCTCTCTTGATATCTCTTTCGATATCTCTCTCTCTCAATATCTCACTCTCTCAATATCTCTCTCTCTCTCGATATCATTCTCTCCCTCTCTCAATATATCTCTCTCTCTTGATATCTCTCTCTCTCGATATCCCTCTCTCTCGATATCTGTCTCTGTCTGTCGATATCTCTCTCTCTCTCTCGATATCTCTTTCTCCCTCTCTCGATAATCTCTCTCTCGCTCGATATCTCTCTCTCTCTCTCTCGATATCTCTCTCTCGATATCTCTCTCATCCTCGATATCTCTCTCTCGATATCTCTCTCTCTCGATATCCCTCTCTCTCGATATCCCCCTGTCTCGATATCTCTCTCGATTTCTCTCTCTCTCGATATCTCTCTCTCTCGATATCTCTCTCTCAATATCTCTCTCTCGATATCTCTCTCGATATCTCTCTCTCTCGATATCTCTCTCTCTCGATATCCCTCTCTCTCGATATCTCTCTCTCTCGATATTTCTCTCTCTCAATATCTCTCTCTCGATATCTCTGTCTCGATATCTCTCTCTCTCGATATATCTCTCTCTCTCTCGATATCTCTCTCTCTCTCGATATCTCTCTCTCTCTCGATATCTCTCTCTCGATATCTCTCTCTCGATAATCTCTCTCTCTCGATATCTCTCTCTCTCGATATCTCTCTCTCTCTCTCGATATCTCTCTCTCTGGATATCTCTCTCTCTCTCTCTCTCTCGATATCTCTCTCTCAATCTCGATAGCTCTCTCTCTCGATATCGGTCTCTCTCTCAATATCTCTCTCCCACTCTTGATATCTCTCTCCCTCTCACGATATCCCTCTCTCCCTCTCTCGATATCTCTCTCTCCCCCTCTCGATATCTCTCTTCCTCTCTCGATATCTCTCTCTCCCTCTCTCAATATCTTTCTTGATATTTCCCTCTCTCGAAATCTCTCTCTCGATATCTCTCTCTCTCAATATCTCTCTCTCGATATCTCTCTCGATATCTCTCTCTCTCGATATCTCTCTCTCACGATATCTCTCTCTCTCTCTCGATATCTCTCTCTCTCAATATCTCTCTCTCTCGATATCTCTCTCTCTCTCGATATCGCACTCTCGGTATCTCTCTCTCTCGATACCACCCTCTCTCGATATCTCCCTCTCTCGATATATCCCTCTCTCGATATCTCCCTCTCTCGATATCTCCCTCTCTCGATATCTCCCTCTCTCGATATCTCCCTCTCTCGATATCTCCCTCTCTTGATATCTCCGTCTCTCGATATCTCCCTCTCTCGATATCTCCCTCTCTCAATATCTCTCTCTCCCTCTCTCGATATCTCTCTCTCCCTCTCGGTATCTCTCTCTCTCATTATCTCTCTCTCTCTCGATATCTCTCTCTCTCTCTCTCCATATCTCTCTCTCCATATCTCTCTCAATATATCTCTCTCTCTTGATATCTCTCTCTCTCGATATCCCTCTCTCTCTCGATATCTGTCTCCCTCTCTCGATATCTCTCTCCCTCTCTCTCGACATCTCTCTCGATAATCTCTCTCTCCCTCTCTCGATATCTCTCTCTCTTGATATCTCTTTCGATATCTCTCTCTCTCAATATCTCACTCTCTCAATATCTCTCTCTCTCTCGATATCATTCTCTCCCTCTCTCAATATATCTCTCTCTCTTGATATCTCTCTCTCTCAATATCCCTCTCTCTCGATATCTGTCTCTGTCTGTCGATATCTCTCTCTCTCTCGATATCTCTTTCTCCCACTCTCGATAATCTCTCTATCTCTCGATATCTCTCTCTCTCTCTCTCGATATCTCTCTCTCGATATCTCTCTCTCGATATCTCTCTCTCTCGATATCTCTGTCTCTCGATATCTCTCTCTCTTGATATCTCTTTCGATATCTCTCTCTCTCAATATCTCACTCTCTCAATATCTCTCTCTCTCGATATTATTCTCTCCCTCTCTCAATATATCTCTCTCTCTCAATATCCCTCTCTCTCGATATCTGTCTCTGTCTGTCGATATCTCTCTCTCTCTCGATATCTCTTTCTCCCTCTCTCGATAATCTCTCTCTCGCTCGATATCTCTCTCTCTCTCTTGATATCTCTCTCTCGATATCTGCCTCATCCTCGATATCTCTCTCTCGATATCTCTCTCTCTCGATATCCCTCTCTCTCGATATCCCCCTGTCTCGATATCTCTCTCGATTTCTCTCTCTCTCGATATCTCTCTCTCTCGATATCTCTCTCTAAATATCTCTCTCTCGATATCTCTCTCTCTGTACATCTCACTCTCTCAATACCTCTCTCTCGATATCTCTCTCTCTCGATATCTCTCTCTCGATATCTCTCTCTCTCGATATCTCTCTCTCTCAATTTCTCTCTCTCGATATCTCTCTCTCTCGATATCTCTCTCTCTCGATATCTCTCTCTTGATATCTCTCTCTCTCAATATCTCTCTCTCTCAATATCTCACTCTCTCGATATCTCTCACTCTCGATATCATTCTCTCCCTCTCTCAATATATCTCTCTCTCTTGATATCTCTCTCTCTCGATATCCCTCTCTCTCTCGATATCTGTCTCTGTCTGTCGATATCTCTCTCTCTCTCGATATCTCTCTCTCCCTCTCTCGATAATCTCTCTCTCTCTCTCTCGATATCTCTCTCTCTCTCGAAATCTCTCTCTCGATATCTCTCTCATCCTCGATATCTCTCTCTCGATATCTCTCTC
Organism: Isurus oxyrinchus; assembly: GCA_026770705.1. Classification (NCBI taxonomy): domain Eukaryota; kingdom Metazoa; phylum Chordata; class Chondrichthyes; order Lamniformes; family Lamnidae; genus Isurus; species Isurus oxyrinchus. The sequence continues at coordinate 100,322 of JANJGN010000594.1, read as the reverse complement.
TCTGTATCCCTCTCTCTTGATATCCCCCTCTCTCGATATCTCCCTCTCTCGATATCTCCCTCTCTCGATATCTCCCTCTCTCGATATCTCCCTCTCTCGATATCTCCCTCTCTCGATATCTCCCTCTCTCGATATCTCCCTCTCTCGATATCTCTCTCTCCCTCTCGGTATCTCTCTCTCTCATTATCTCTCTCTCTGTCTCTCTCTCGATATCTCTCTCTCTCTCTCTCCATATCTCTCTCTCCATATCTCTCTCAATATATCTCTCTCTCTTGATATCTCTCTCTCTCGATATCCCTCTCTCTCCCGATATCTGTCTCTGTCTCTCGATATCTCTCTCCCTCTCTCTCGACATCTCTCTCGATAATCTCTCTCCCTCTCTCGATATCTCTCTCTCCCTCTCTCGCTATATCTCTCTCTCTCGATATCTCTCTCTCTCTTGATATCCCTAACTCTCTCGATATCTCTCTCTCTCTCTCGATATCTCTCTCTCCCTCTCTTGATATCTCTCTCTCTTGATATCTCTCTCTCCCTCTCGATATCTCTCTCTCCCTCTCGATAGCTCTCTCTCTCCCTCTCGATATCTCTCTCTCTCTCAATATCTCTCTCCCTCTTTTGATATCTCTCTCTCCCTCTCGTGATATCTCTCTCTCCCTCTCTCGATATCTCTCTCCCTCTCTTGATATCTCTCTCTCCCTCTCTCGATATCTCTCTTGATGTTTCACTCTCTCGATATCTCTCTCTCGCTCGATATCTCTCTCTCTCGATATCTCTCTCTCTCGCTATCTCTCTCTCTTTCTCTCTCGATATCTCTGTCTCGATATCACTCTCTCGATATCTCTCCCTCATTATATCTCTCTCTCTCGACGTCCCAATATCTCAATATCTCTCTCTCGATATCTCTCTCTCGATATCTCTCTCTCTCGATATATCTCTCGACATCTCTCTCTCTCGACATCTCTGTCTCTCGATATCTCTCTCGTTATCTCTCTCTCTCGATATCTCTCTCTATATATCTCTCTCTTGATATCTCTCTCTCTCGATATCTCTCTCTCTCGATATATCTCTCTCTCGATCTCTCTCTCTCTCGATCTCTCTCTCTCTCTATCTCTCGCTCTCGATATCTCTCTCTCTCGATATCTCTCTCTTGATATCTCTCTCTCTCGACCTCTCTTTCTCTCTCTCTCGATATCTCTCTCTCGATATCTCTCTCTCTCTCGATATCTCTCTCTCTTGATATCTCTCTCTTTCTCGATATCCCTCTCTCTCGATTTCTCTCTCTCTCGATATCCCTCTCTCTCGATATCCCTCTCTCTCGATATCCCTCTCTCTCGATATCCCTCTCTCTCAATATCCCTCTCTCTCGATATCCCCCTCTCTCAATATCCCTCTCTCTCGATATCTCTCTCTCTCGATATCTCTCTCCATATTTCTCGATATCTCTCTCTCGATATATCTCTCTCTCCCTCTCTCGATATCATTCTCTCCCTCTCTCAATATATTTCTCTCTCTTGATATCTCTCTCTCTCGATATCCCTCTCTCTCTCGATATCTGTCTCTGTCTCTCGATATCTCTCTCTCTCTCTCTCGATAATCTCTCACTCCCTCTCTCGATATCTCTCTCTCTCTCGATATCTCTCTCTCTCTCGATATCCCTCTCTCTGTCGATATCTCTCTCTCTCTCTCTCGATATCTCTCTCTCGCTCTCTCAATATCTCTCTCTCTTGATATCTCGCTCTCTCTCGATATCTCTCTTTCCCTCTCGATAGCTTTCTCTCTCCTTCTCGATATCTCTCTCTCTCTCTCAATATCTCTCTCCCTCTCTTGATATCTCTCTCTCCCTCTCGCGATATCTCTCTCTTCCTCTCTCGATATCTCTCTCTCTCCCTCTCTCGATATCTCTCTCCCTTTCTCGATATCTCTCTCTCCCTCTCTCAATATTTCTCTTGATATTTCCCTCTCTCAATATCTCTCTCTCTCGATATCTATGTCTCTCGATATCTCTCTCTCTTGATATCTCTTTCGATATCTCTCTCTCTGAATATCTCACTCTCTCAATATCTCTCTCTCTCTCGATATCATTCTCTCCCTCTCTCAATATATCTCTCTCTCTTGATATCTCTCTATCTCAATATCCCTCTCTCTCGATATCTGTCTCTGTCTGTCGATATCTCTCTCTCTCTCGATATCTCTTTCTCCCTCTCTCGATAATCTCTCTTTCTCTCGATATCTCTCTCTCTCTCTCGATATCTCTCTCTCGATATCTCTCTCTCGATATCTCTCTCTCTCGATATCTCTCTCTCTCGATATCTCTCTCTCTCGATATCTCTCTCTCTCGATATCTCTCTCTCTCTCTCGATATCTCTCTCTCTCTCTCGATATCTCTCTCTCTGGATATCTCTCTCTCTCTCTCTCTCGATATCTCTCTCTCAATCTCGATAGCTCTCTCTCTCTCGATATCTCTCTCTCTCTCAATATCTCTCTCCCACTCTTGATATCTCTCTCCCTCTCGCGATATCCCTCTCTCCCTCTCTCGATATCTCTCTCTCCCCCTCTCGATATCTCTCTTCCTCTCTCGATATCTCTCTCTCCCTCTCTCAATATCTCTCTTGATATTTCCCTCTCTCGAAATCTCTCTCTCGAGATCTCTCTCTCTAAATATCTCTCTCTCGATATGTCTCTCGATATCTCTCTCTCTTGATATCTCTCTCTCTCTTGATATCTCTCTCTCTCGATATCTCTCCCTCTCTCGATATCTCACTCTCGGTATCTCTCTCTCTCGATACCACCCTCTCTCGATATATCCCTCTCTCGATATATCCCTCTCTCGATATCTCCCTCTCTCGATATCTCCCTCTCTCGATATCTCCCTCTCTCGATATCTCCCTCTCTCGATATCTCCCTCTCTTGATATCTCCGTCTCTCGATATCTCCCTCTCTCGATATCTCCCTCTCTCAATATCTCTCTCTCCCTCTCTCGATATCTCTCTCTCCCTCTCGGTATCTCTCTCTCTCATTATCTCTCTCTCTCTCTCTCTCTCTCGATATCTCTCTCTCTCTCTCTCCATATCTCTCTCTCCATATCTCTCTCAATATATCTCTCTCTCTTGATATCTCTCTCTCTCGATATCCCTCTCTCTCTCGATATCTGTCTCTCTCTCTCGATATCTCTCTCCCTCTCTCTCGACATCTCTCTCGATAATCTCTCTCTCCCTCTCTCAATATCTCTCTCTCCCTCTCTCGCTATATCTCTCTCTCTCTCTCGATATCTCTCTCTCTCTCGATATCCCTCTCTCTGTCGATATCTCTCTCTCTCTCTCTCGATATCTCTCTCTCGCTCTCTCAATATCTCTCTCTCTTGATATCTCGCTCTCTCTCGATATCTCTCTTTCCCTCTCGATAGCTCTCTCTCTCCCTCTCGATATCTCTCTCTCTCTCAATATCTCTCTCCCTCTCTTGATATCTCTCTCTCCCTCTCGCGATATCTCTCTCTTCCTCTCTCGATATCTCTCTCTCTCCCTCTCTCGATATCTCTCTCCCTTTCTCGATATCTCTCTCTCCCTCTCTCAATATTTCTCTTGATATTTCCCTCTCTCAATATCTCTCTCTCTCGATATCTATGTCTCTCGATATCTCTCTCTCTTGATATCTCTTTCGATATCTCTCTCTCTCAATATCTCACTCTCTCAATATCTCTCTCTCTCTCGATATCATTCTCTCCCTCTCTCAATATATCTCTCTTTCTTGATATCTCTCTATCTCAATATCCCTCTCTCTCGATATCTGTCTCTGTCTGTCGATATCTCTCTATCTCTCGATATCTCTTTCTCCCTCTCTCGATAATCTCTCTATCTCTCGATATCTCTCTCTCTCTCTCTCGATATCTCTCTCTCGATATCTCTCTCTCGATATCTCTCTCTCTCGATATCTCTCTCTCTCGATATCTCGCTCTCTCTCTCGATATCTCTCTCTCTGGATATCTCTCTCTCTCTCTCGATAGCTCTCTCTCAATCTCGATAGCTCTCTCTCTCGATATCTCTCTCTCTCTCAATATCTCTCTCCCACTCTTGATATCTCTCTCCTTCTCGCGATATCCCTCTCTCCCTCTCTCGATATCTCTCTCTCCCCCTCTCGATATCTCTCTCTCCCTCTCTCAATATCTCTCTTGATATTTCCCTCTCTTGAAATCTCTCTCTCGATATCTCTCTCTCTAAATATCTCTCTCTCGATATGTCTCTCGATATCTCTCTCTCTCGATATCTCTCTCTCTCTCGATATCTCTCTCTCTCGATATCTCTCTCTCTCTCTCGATATCTCTCTCTCTCAATATCTCTCTCTTGATATCTCTCTCTCTCGATATCTCTCTCTCTCTCGATATCTCACTCTCGGTATCTCTCTCTCTCGATACCACCCTCTCTCGATACCACCCTCTCTCGATATATCCCTCTCTCGATATCTCCCTCTCTCGATATCTCCCTCTCTCGATATCTCCCTCTCTCGATATCTCCCTCTCTCGATATCTCCCTCTCTCGATATCTCCGTCTCTCGATATCTCCCTCTCTCGATATCTCCCTCTCTCGATATCTCCCTCTCTCAATATCTCTCTCTCCCTCTCTCGATATCTCTCTCTCCCTCTCGGTATCTCTCTCTCTCATTATCTCTCTCTCTCTCTCTCTCGATATCTCTCTCTCTCTCTCTCTCCATATCTCTCTCTCCATATCTCTCTCAATATATCTCTCTCTCTTGATATCTCTCTCTCTCGATATCCCTCTCTCTCTCGATATCTGTCTCTCTCTCTCGAATTCTCTCTCCCTCTCTCTCGGCCTCTCTCTCGATAATCTCTCTCTCCCTCTCTCGATATCTCTCTCTCCCTCTCTCACTATATCTCTCTCTCTCTCGATATCTCTCTCTCTCTCGATATCCCTAATTCACTCGATATCTCTCTCTCCCTCTCGATATCTCTCTCTCTCTCAATATCTCTCTCCCTCTCTTGATATCTCTCTCTCCCTCTCGCGATATCTCTCTCTTCCTCTCTCGATATCTCTCTCTCTCCCTCTCTCGATATCTCTCTCCCTTTCTCGATATCTCTCTCTCCCTCTCTCAATATCTCTCTTGATATTTCCCTCTCTCAATATCTCTCTCTCTCGATATCTCTGTCTCTCGATATCTCTCTCTTGATATCTCTTTCGATATCTCACTCTCTCAATATCTCTCTCTCTCTCGATATCATTCTCTCCCTCTCTCAATATATCTCTCTCCCTTGATATCTCTCTCTCTCAATATCCCTCTCTCTCGATATCTGTCTCTGTCTGTCGATATCTCTCTCTCTCTCGATATCTCTTTCTCCCTCTCTCGATAATATCTCTATCTCTCGATATCTCTCTCTCTCTCTCTCTCGATATCTCTCTTGATATCTCTCTCATCCTCGATATCTCTCTCTCGATATCTCTCTCTCAATATCTCTCTCTCTCGATATCTCTGTCTCTCGATATCTCTCTCTCTTGATATCTCTTTCGATATCTCTCTCTCTCAATATCTCACTCTCTCAATATCTCTCTCTCTCAATATCTCTCTCTCTCTCGATATCATTCTCTCCCTCTCTCAATATATCTCTCTCTCTTGATATCTCTCTCTCTCAATATCCCTCTCTCTCGATATCTGTCTCTGTCTGTCGATATCTCTCTCTCTCTCGATATCTCTTTCTCCCTCTCTCGATAATCTCTCTCTCGCTCGATATCTCTCTCTCTCTCTCTCGATATCTCTCTCTCGATATCTCTCTCATCCTCGATATCTCTCTCTCGATATCTCTCTCTCTCGATATCCCTCTCTCTCGATATCCCCCTGTCTCGATATCTCTCTCGATTTCTCTCTCTCTCGATATCTCTCTCTCTCGATATCTCTCTCTCAATATCTCTCTCTCGATATCTCTCTCGATATCTCTCTCTCTCGATATCTCTCTCTCTCGATATCCCTCTCTCTCGATATCTCTCTCTCTCGATATTTCTCTCTCTCAATATCTCTCTCTCGATATCTCTGTCTCGATATCTCTCTCTCTCGATATATCTCTCTCTCTCGATATCTCTCTCTCTCTCGATATCTCTCTCTCTCGATATCTCTCTCTCGATATCTCTCTCTCGATAATCTCTCTCTCTCGATATCTCTCTCTCTCGATATCTCTCTCTCTCTCTCGATATCTCTCTCTCTGGATATCTCTCTCTCTCTCTCTCTCTCTCGATATCTCTCTCTCAATCTCGATAGCTCTCTCTCTCGATATCTCTCTCTCTCTCAATATCTCTCTCCCACTCTTGATATCTCTCTCCCTCTCATGATATCCCTCTCTCCCTCTCTCGATATCTCTCTCTCCCCCTCTCGATATCTCTCTTCCTCTCTCGATATCTCTCTCTCCCTCTCTCAATATCTTTCTTGATATTTCCCTCTCTCGAAATCTCTCTCTCGATATCTCTCTCTCTCAATATCTCTCTCTCGATATCTCTCTCGATATCTCTCTCTCTCGATATCTCTCTCTCTCGATATCTCTCTCTCACGATATCTCTCTCTCACGATATCTCTCTCTCTCTCTCGATATCTCTCTCTCTCAATATCTCTCTCTTGATATCTCTCTCTCTCGATATCTCTCTCTCTCTCGATATCTCTCTCTCTCAATATCTCTCTCTTGATATCTCTCTCTCTCGATATCGCACTCTCGGTATCTCTCTCTCTCGATACCACCCTCTCTCGAAGTCTCCCGCTCTCGATATATCCCTCTCTCGATATTTCCCTCTCTCGATATCTCCCTCTCTCGATATCTCCCTCTCTCGATATCTCCCTCTCTCGATATCTCCCTCTCTCGATATCTCCCTCTCTCGATATCTCCCTCTCTCGATATCTCCCTCTCTTGATATCTCCGTCTCTCGATATCTCCCTCTCTCGATATCTCCCTCTCTCAATATCTCTCTCTCCCTCTCTCGATATCTCTCTCTCCCTCTCGGTATCTCTCTCTCTCATTATCTCTCTCTCTCTCGATATCTCTCTCTCTCTCTCTCCATATCTCTCTCTCCATATCTCTCTCATCCTCGATATCTCTCTCTCGATATCTCTCTCTCGATATCTCTCTCTCTCGATATCTCTGTCTCTCGATATCTCTCTCTCTTGATATCTCTTTCGATATCTCTCTCTCTCAATATCTCACTCTCTCAATATCTCTCTCTCTCTCGATATCATTCTCTCCCTCTCTCAATATATCTCTCTCTCTCAATATCCCTCTCTCTCGATATCTGTCTCTGTCTGTCGATATCTCTCTCTCTCTCGATATCTCTTTCTCCCTCTCTCGAAAATCTCTCTCTCGCTCGATATCTCTCTCTCTCTCTTGATATCTCTCTCTCGATATCTGCCTCATCCTCGATATCTCTCTCTCGATATCTCTCTCTCTCGATATCCCTCTCTCTCGATATCCCCCTGTCTCGATATCTCTCTCGATTTCTCTCTCTCTCGATATCTCTCTCTCTCGATATCTCTCTCTAAATATCTCTCTCTCGATATCTCTCTCTCTGTACATCTCACTCTCTCAATACCTCTCTCTCGATATCTCTCTCTCTTGATATCTCTCTCTCGATATCTCTCTCTCTCGATATCTCTCTCTCTCAATTTCTCTCTCTCGATATCTCTCTCTCTCGATATCTCTCTCTTGATATCTCTCTCTCTCGATATCTCTCTCTCTCAATATCTCACTCTCTCGATATCTCTCACTCTCGATATCATTCTCTCCCTCTCTCAATATATCTCTCTCTCTTGATATCTCTCTCTCTCGATATCCCTCTCTCTCTCGATATCTGTCTCTGTCTGTCGATATCTCTCTCTCTCTCGATATCTCTCTCTCCCTCTCTCGATAATCTCTCTCTCTCTCTCTCGATATCTCTCTCTCTCTCGAAATCTCTCTCTCGATATCTCTCTCATCCTCGATATCTCTCTCTCGATATCTCTCTCTCTGTATCCCTCTCTCTTGATATCCCCCTCTCTCGATATCTCCCTCTCTCGATATCTCCCTCTCTCGATATCTCCCTCTCTCGATATCTCCCTCTCTCGATATCTCCCTCTCTCGATATCTCCCTCTCTCGATATCTCCCTCTCTCGATATCTCTCTCTCCCTCTCGGTATCTCTCTCTCTCATTATCTCTCTCTCTGTCTCTCTCTCGATATCTCTCTCTCTCTCTCTCCATATCTCTCTCTCCATATCTCTCTCAATATATCTCTCTCTCTTGATATCTCTCTCTCTCGATATCCCTCTCTCTCCCGATATCTGTCTCTGTCTCTCGATATCTCTCTCCCTCTCTCTCGACATCTCTCTCGATAATCTCTCTCCCTCTCTCGATATCTCTCTCTCCCTCTCTCGCTATATCTCTCTCTCTCGATATCTCTCTCTCTCTTGATATCCCTAACTCTCTCGATATCTCTCTCTCTCTCTCGATATCTCTCTCTCCCTCTCTTGATATCTCTCTCTCTTGATATCTCTCTCTCCCTCTCGATATCTCTCTCTCCCTCTCGATAGCTCTCTCTCTCCCTCTCGATATCTCTCTCTCTCTCAATATCTCTCTCCCTCTTTTGATATCTCTCTCTCCCTCTCGTGATATCTCTCTCTCCCTCTCTCGATATCTCTCTCCCTCTCTTGATATCTCTCTCTCCCTCTCTCGATATCTCTCTTGATGTTTCACTCTCTCGATATCTCTCTCTCGCTCGATATCTCTCTCTCTCGATATCTCTCTCTCTCGCTATCTCTCTCTCTTTCTCTCTCGATATCTCTGTCTCGATATCACTCTCTCGATATCTCTCCCTCATTATATCTCTCTCTCTCGACGTCCCAATATCTCAATATCTCTCTCTCGATATCTCTCTCTCGATATCTCTCTCTCTCGATATCTCTCTCGACATCTCTCTCTCTCGACATCTCTGTCTCCCGATATCTCTCTCGTTATCTCTCTCTCTCGATATCTCTCTCTATATATCTCTCTCTCGATATCTCTCTCTCTCGATATCTCTCTCTCTCGATATCTCTCTCTCTCGATCTCTCTCTCTCTCGATCTCTCTCTCTCTCTATCTCTCGCTCTCGATATCTCTCTCTCTCGATATCTCTCTCTTGATATCTCTCTCTCTCGACCTCTCTTTCTCTCTCTCTCGATATCTCTCTCTCGATATCTCTCTCTCTCTCGATATCTCTCTCTCTTGATATCTCTCTCTTTCTCGATATCCCTCTCTCTCGATTTCTCTCTCTCTCGATATCCCTCTCTCTCGATATCCCTCTCTCTCGATATCCCTCTCTCTCGATATCCCTCTCTCTCGATATCCCTCTCTCTCAATATCCCTCTCTCTCGATATCCCCCTCTCTCAATATCCCTCTCTCTCGATATCTCTCTCTCTCGATATCTCTCTCCATATTTCTCGATATCTCTCTCTCGATATATCTCTCTCTCCCTCTCTCGATATCATTCTCTCCCTCTCTCAATATATTTCTCTCTCTTGATATCTCTCTCTCTCGATATCCCTCTCTCTCTCGATATCTGTCTCTGTCTCTCGATATCTCTCTCTCTCTCTCTCGATAATCTCTCACTCCCTATCTCGATATCTCTCTCTCTCTCGATATCTCTCTCTCTCTCGATATCCCTCTCTCTGTCGATATCTCTCTCTCTCTCTCTCGATATCTCTCTCTCGCTCTCTCAATATCTCTCTCTCTTGCTATCTCGCTCTCTCTCGATATCTCTCTTTCCCTCTCGATAGCTTTCTCTCTCCTTCTCGATATCTCTCTCTCTCTCAATATCTCTCTCCCTCTCTTGATATCTCTCTCTCCCTCTCGCGATATCTCTCTCTTCCTCTCTCGATATCTCTCTCTCTCCCTCTCTCGATATCTCTCTCCCTTTCTCGATATCTCTCTCTCCCTCTCTCAATATTTCTCTTGATATTTCCCTCTCTCAATATCTCTCTCTCTCGATATCTATGTCTCTCGATATCTCTCTCTCTTGATATCTCTTTCGATATCTCTCTCTCTGAATATCTCACTCTCTCAATATCTCTCTCTCTCTCGATATCATTCTCTCCCTCTCTCAATATATCTCTCTCTCTTGATATCTCTCTATCTCAATATCCCTCCCTCTCGATATCTGTCTCTGTCTGTCGATATCTCTCTCTCTCTCGATATCTCTTTCTCCCTCTCTCGATAATCTCTCTATCTCTCGATATCTCTCTTTCTCTCTCTCGATATCTCTCTCTCGATATCTCTCTCTCGATATCTCTCTCTCTCGATATCTCTCTCTCTCGATATCTCTCTCGATATCTCTCTCTCTCTCTCGATATCTCTCTCTCTCTCTCGATATCTCTCTCTCTGGATATCTCTCTCTCTCTCTCTCTCGATATCTCTCTCTCAATCTCGATAGCTCTCTCTCTCTCGATATCTCTCTCTCTCTCAATATCTCTCTCCCACTCTTGATATCTCTCTCCCTCTCGCGATATCCCTCTCTCCCTCTCTCGATATCTCTCTCTCCCCCTCTCGATATCTGTCTTCCTCTCTCGATATCTCTCTCTCCCTCTCTCAATATCTCTCTTGATATTTCCCTCTCTCGAAATCTCTCTCTCGATATCTCTCTCTCTAAATATCTCTCTCTCGATATGTCTCTCGATATCTCTCTCTCTTGATATCTCTCTCTCTCTTGATATCTCTCTCTCTCGATATCTCTCCCTCTCTCGATATCTCACTCTCGGTATCTCTCTCGATACCACCCTCTCTCGATATATCCCTCTCTCGATATATCCCTCTCTCGATATCTCCCTCTCTCGATATCTCCCTCTCTCGATATCTCCCTCTCTCGATATCTCCCTCTCTCGATATCTCCCTCTCTCGATATCTCCCTCTCTTGATATCTCCGTCTCTCGATATCTCCCTCTCTCGATATCTCCCTCTCTCAATATCTCTCTCTCCCTCTCTCGATATCTCTCTCTCCCTCTCGGTATCTCTCTCTCTCATTATCTCTCTCTCTCTCTCTCTCTCTCGATATCTCTCTCTCTCTCTCTCCATATCTCTCTCAATATATCTCTCTCTCTTGATATCTCTCTCTCTCGATATCCCTCTCTCTCTCGATATCTGTCTCTCTCTCTCGATATCTCTCTCCCTCTCTCTCGACATCTCTCTCGATAATCTCTCTCTCCCTCTCTCAATATCTCTCTCTCCCTCTCTCGCTATATCTCTCTCTCTCTCGATATCTCTCTCTCTCTCGATATCCCTAACTCTCTCGATATCTCTCTCTCCCTCTCGATATCACTCTCTCTCTCAATATCTCTCTCCCTCTCTTGATATCTCTCTCTCCCTCTCGCGATATCTCTCTCTTCCTCTCTCGATATCTCTCTCTCTCCCTCTCTCGATATCTCTCTCCCTTTCTCGATATCTCTCTCTCCCTCTCTCAATATCTCTCTTGATATTTCCCTCTCTCAATATCTCTCTCTCTCGATATCTCTGTCTCTCGATATCTCTCTCTTGATATCTCTTTCGATATCTCTCTCTCTCAATATCTCACTGTCTCAATATCTCTCTCTCTCTCGATATCATTCTCTCCCTCTCTCAATATATCTCTCTCTCTTGATATCTCTCTCTCTCAATATCCCTCTCTCTCGATATCTGTCTCTGTCTGTCGATATCTCTCTCTCTCTCGATATCTCTTTCTCCCTCTCTCGATAATCTCTCTATCTCTCGATCTCTCTCTCTCTCTCTCTCGATATCTCTCTTGATATCTCTCTCATCCTCGATATCTCTCTCTCGATATCTCTCTCTCAATATCTCTCTCTCTCGATATCTGTCTCTCGATATCTCTCTCTCTCTTGATATCTCTTTCGATATCTCTCTCTCTCAATATCTCACTCTCTCAATATCTCTCTCTCTCTCGATATCATTCTCTCCCTCTCTCAATATATCACTCTCTCTTGATATCTCACTCTCTCGATATTCCTCTCTCTCGATATCTGTCTCTGTCTGTCGATATCTCTCTCTCCCTCTCGATAGCTCTCTCTCTCCCTCTCGATATCTCTCTCTCTCTCAATATCTCTCTCCCTCTTTTGATATCTCTCTCTCCCTCTCGTGATATCTCTCTCTCCCTCTCTCGATATCTCTCTCCCTCTCTTGATATCTCTCTCTCCCTCTCTCGATATCTCTCTTGATGTTTCACTCTCTCGATATCTCTCTCTCGCTCGATATCTCTCTCTCTCGATATCTCTCTCTCTCGCTATCTCTCTCTCTTTCTCTCTCGATATCTCTGTCTCGATATCACTCTCTCGATATCTCTCCCTCATTATATCTCTCTCTCTCGATGTCCCAATATCTCAATATCTCTCTCTCGATATCTCTCTCTCGATATCTCTCTCTCTCGATATCTCTCTCGACATCTCTCTCTCTCGACATCTCTGTCTCTCGATATCTCTCTCGTTATCTCTCTCTCTCGATATCTCTCTCTATATATCTCTCTCTTGATATCTCTCTCTCTCGATATCTCTCTCTCTCGATATCTCTCTCTCTCGATCTCTCTCTCTCTCGATCTCTCTCTCTCTCGATCTCTCTCTCTCTCTATCTCTCGCTCTCGATATCTCTCTCTCTCGATATCTCTCTCTTGATATCTCTCTCTCTCGACCTCTCTTTCTCTCTCTCTCGATATCTCTCTCTCGATATCTCTCTCTCTCTCGATATCTCTCTCTCTTGATATCTCTCTCTTTCTCGATATCCCTCTCTCTCGATTTCTCTCTCTCTCGATATCCCTCTCTCTCGATATCCCTCTCTCTCGATATCCCTCTCTCTCGATATCCCTCTCTCTCGATATCCCTCTCTCTCAATATCCCTCTCTCTCGATATCCCCCTCTCTCAATATCCCTCTCTCTCGATATCTCTCTCTCTCGATATCTCTCTCCATATTTCTCGATATCTCTCTCTCGATATATCTCTCTCTCCCTCTCTCGATATCATTCTCTCCCTCTCTCAATATATTTCTCTCTCTTGATATCTCTCTCTCTCGATATCCCTCTCTCTCTCGATATCTGTCTCTGTCTCTCGATATCTCTCTCTCTCTCTCTCGATAATCTCTCACTCCCTCTCTCGATATCTCTCTCTCTCTCGATATCTCTCTCTCTCTCGATATCCCTCTCTCTGTCGATATCTCTCTCTCGCTCTCTCAATATCTCTCTCTCTTGATATCTCGCTCTCTCTCGATATCTCTCTTTCCCTCTCGATAGCTTTCTCTCTCCTTCTCGATATCTCTCTCTCTCTCAATATCTCTCTCCCTCTCTTGATATCTCTCTCTCCCTCTCGCGATATCTCTCTCTTCCTCTCTCGATATCTCTCTCTCTCCCTCTCTCGATATCTCTCTCCCTTTCTCGATATCTCTCTCTCCCTCTCTCAATATTTCTCTTGATATTTCCCTCTCTCAATATCTCTCTCTCTCGATATCTATGTCTCTCGATATCTCTCTTTCTTGATATCTCTTTTGATATCTCTCTATCTGAATATCTCACTCTCTCAATATCTCTCTCTCTCTCGATATCTTTCTCTCCCTCTCTCAATATATCTCTCTCTCTTGATATCTCTCTATCTCAATATCCCTCTCTCTCGATATCTGTCTCTGTCTGTCGATATCTCTCTCTCTCTCGATATCTCTTTCTCCCTCTCTCGATAATCTCTCTTTCTCTCGATATCTCTCTCTCTCTCTCGATATCTCTCTCTCGATATCTCTCTCTCTCGATATCTCTCTCTCTCGATATCTCTCTCTCTCGATATCTCTCTCTCTCGATTTCTCTCTCTCTCTCTCGATATCTCTCTCTCTCTCTCGATATCTCTCTCTCTGGATATCTCTCTCTCTCTCTCTCTCTCGATATCTCTCTCTCAATCTCGATAGCTCTCTCTCTCTCGATATCTCTCTCTCTCTCAATATCTCTCTCCCACTCTTGATATCTCTCTCCCTCTCGCGATATCCCTCTCTCCCTCTCTCGATATCTCTCTCTCCCCCTCTCGATATCTCTCTTCCTCTCTCGATATCTCTCTCTCCCTCTCTCAATATCTCTCTTGATATTTCCCTCTCTCGAAATCTCTCTCTCGAGATCTCTCTCTCTAAATATCTCTCTCTCGATATGTCTCTCGATATCTCTCTCTCTTGATATCTCTCTCTCTCTTGATATCTCTCTCTCTCGATATCTCTCCCTCTCTCGATATCTCACTCTCGGTATCTCTCTCTCTCGATACCACCCTCTCTCGATATATCCCTCTCTCGATATATCCCTCTCTCGATATCTCCCTCTCTCGATATCTCCCTCTCTCGATATCTCCCTCTCTTGATATCTCCGTCTCTCGATATCTCCCTCTCTCGATATTTCCCTCTCTCAATATCTCTCTCTCCCTCTCTCGATATCTCTCTCTCCCTCTTGGTATCTCTCTCTCTCATTATCTCTCTCTCTCTCTCTCTCTCTCGATATCTCTCTCTCTCTCTCTCCATATCTCTCTCTCCATATCTCTCTCAATATATCTCTCTCTCTTGATATCTCTCTCTCTCGATATCCCTCTCTCTCTCGATATCTGTCTCTCTCTCTCGATATCTCTCTCCCTCTCTCTCGACATCTCTCTCGATAATCTCTCTCTCCCTCTCTCAATATCTCTCTCTCCCTCTCTCGCTATATCTCTCTCTCTCTCTCGATATCTCTCTCTCTCTCGATATCCCTCTCTCTGTCGATATCTCTCTCTCTCTCTCTCGATATCTCTCTCTCGCTCTCTCAATATCTCTCTCTCTTGATATCTCGCTCTCTCTCGATATCTCTCTTTCCCTCTCGATAGCTCTCTCTCTCCCTCTCGATATCTCTCTCTCTCTCTCAATATCTCTCTCCCTCTCTTGATATCTCTCTCTCCCTCTCGCGATATCTCTCTCTTCCTCTCTCGATATCTCTCTCTCTCCCTCTCTCGATATCTCTCTCCCTTTCTCGATATCTCTCTCTCCCTCTCTCAATATTTCTCTTGATATTTCCCTCTCTCAATATCTCTCTCTCTCGATATCTATGTCTCTCGATATCTCTCTCTCTTGATATCTCTTTCGATATCTCTCTCTCTCAATATCTCACTCTCTCAATATCTCTCTCTCTCTCGATATCATTCTCTCCCTCTCTCAATATATCTCTCTCTCTTGATATCTCTCTATCTCAATATCCCTCTCTCTCGATATCTGTCTCTGTCTGTCGATATCTCTCTATCTCTCGATATCTCTTTCTCCCTCTCTCGATAATCTCTCTATCTCTCGATATCTCTCTCTCTCTCTCTCGATATCTCTCTCTCGATATCTCTCTCTCGATATCTCTCTCTCTCGATATCTCTCTCTCTCGATATCTCTCTCTCTCTCTCGATATCTCTCTCTCTGGATATCTCTCTCTCTCTCTCTCTCGATAGCTCTCTCTCAATCTCGATAGCTCTCTCTCTCGATATCTCTCTCTCTCAATATCTCTCTCCCACTCTTGATATCTCTCTCCTTCTCGCGATATCCCTCTCTCCCTCTCTCGATATCTCTCTCTCCCCCTCTCGATATCTCTCTCTCCCTCTCTCAATATCTCTCTTGATATTTCCCTCTCTTGAAATCTCTCTCTCGATATCTCTCTCTCTAAATATCTCTCTCTCGATATGTCTCTCGATATCTCTCTCTCTCTCGATATCTCTCTCTCTCGATATCTCTCTCTCTCTCTCGATATCTCTCTCTCTCAATATCTCTCTCTTGATATCTCTCTCTCTCGATATCTCTCTCTCTCTCGATATCTCACTCTCGGTATATCTCTCTCTCGATACCACCCTCTCTCGATACCACCCTCTCTCGATATCTCCCTCTCTCGATATCTCCCTCTCTCGATATCTCCCTCTCTCGATATCTCCCTCTCTCGATATCTCCCTCTCTTGATATCTCCGTCTCTCGATATCTCCCTCTCTCGATATCTCCCTCTCTCAATATCTCTCTCTCCCTCTCTTGATATCTCTCTCTCCCTCTCGGTATCTCTCTCTCTCATTATCTCTCTCTCTCTCTCTCTCGATATCTCTCTCTCTCTCTCTCTCCATATCTCTCTCTCCATATCTCTCTCAATATATCTCTCTCTCTTGATATCTCTCTCTCTCGATATCCCTCTCTCTCTCGATATCTGTCTCTCTCTCTCGAATTCTCTCTCCCTCTCTCTCGGCCTCACTCTCGATAATCTCTCTCTCCCTCTCTCGATATCTCTCTCTCCCTCTCTCACTATATCTCTCTCTCTCTCGATATCTCTCTCTCTCTCGATATCCCTAACTCACTCGATATCTCTCTCTCCCTCTCGATATCTCTCTCTCTCTCAATATCTCTCTCCCTCTCTTGATATCTCTCTCTCCCTCTCGCGGTATCTCTCTCTTCCTCTCTCGATATCTCTCTCTCTCCCTCTCTCGATATCTCTCTCCCTTTCTCGATATCTCTCTCTCCCTCTCTCAATATCTCTCTTGATATTTCCCTCTCTCAATATCTCTCTCTCTCGATATCTCTGTCTCTCGATATCTCTCTCTTGATATCTCTTTCGATATCTCACTCTCTCAATATCTCTCTCTCTCTCGATATCATTCTCTCCCTCTCTCAATATATCTCTCTCTCTTGATATCTCTCTCTCTCAATATCCCTCTCTCTCGATATCTGTCTCTGTCTGTCGATATCTCTCTCTCTCTCGATATCTCTTTCTCCCTCTCTCGATAATATCTCTATCTCTCGATATCTCTCTCTCTCTCTCTCTCGATATCTCTCTTGATATCTCTCTCATCCTCGATATCTCTCTCTCGATATCTCTCTCTCAATATCTCTCTCTCTCGATATCTCTGTCTCTCGATATCTCTCTCTCTTGATATCTCTTTCGATATCTCTCTCTCTCAATATCTCTCTCTCTCTCGATATCATTCTCTCCCTCTCTCAATATATCTCTCTCTCTTGATATCTCTCTCTCTCGATATCCCTCTCTCTCGATATCTGTCTCTGTCTGTCGATATCTCTCTCTCTCTCTCGATATCTCTTTCTCCCTCTCTCGATAATCTCTCTCTCGCTCGATATCTCTCTCTCTCTCTCTCGATATCTCTCTCTCGATATCTCTCTCATCCTCGATATCTCTCTCTCGATATCTCTCTCTCTCGATATCCCTCTCTCTCGATATCTCTCTCTCAATATCTCTCTCTCGATATCTCTCTCGATATCTCTCTCTCTCGATATCTCTCTCTCTCGATATCCCTCTCTCTCGATATCTCTCTCTCTCGATATTTCTCTCTCTCAATATCTCTCTCTCGATATCTCTGTCTCGATATCTCTCTCTCTCGATATATCTCTCTCTCTCTCGATATCTCTCTCTCTCTCGATATCTCTCTCTCTCGATATCTCTCTCTCGATATCTCTCTCTCGATAATCTCTCTCTCTCGATATCTCTCTCTCTCGATATCTCTCTCTCTCTCTCGATATCTCTCTCTCTGGATATCTCTCTCTCTCTCTCTCTCTCGATATCTCTCTCTCAATCTCGATAGCTCTCTCTCTCGATATCGGTCTCTCTCTCAATATCTCTCTCCCACTCTTGATATCTCTCTCCCTCTCACGATATCCCTCTCTCCCTCTCTCGATATCTCTCTCTCCCCCTCTCGATATCTCTCTTCCTCTCTCGATATCTCTCTCTCCCTCTCTCAATATCTTTCTTGATATTTCCCTCTCTCGAAATCTCTCTCTCGATATCTCTCTCTCTCAATATCTCTCTCTCGATATCTCTCTCGATATCTCTCTCTCTCGATATCTCTCTCTCACGATATCTCTCTCTCTCTCTCGATATCTCTCTCTCTCAATATCTCTCTCTCTCGATATCTCTCTCTCTCTCGATATCGCACTCTCGGTATCTCTCTCTCTCGATACCACCCTCTCTCGATATCTCCCTCTCTCGATATATCCCTCTCTCGATATTTCCCTCTCTCGATATTTCCCTCTCTCGATATCTCCCTCTCTCGATATCTCCCTCTCTCGATATCTCCCTCTCTCGATATCTCCCTCTCTCGATATCTCCCTCTCTCGATATCTCCCTCTCTCGATATCTCCCTCTCTCGATATCTCCCTCTCTTGATATCTCCGTCTCTCGATATCTCCCTCTCTCGATATCTCCCTCTCTCAATATCTCTCTCTCCCTCTCTCGATATCTCTCTCTCCCTCTCGGTATCTCTCTCTCTCATTATCTCTCTCTCTCTCGATATCTCTCTCTCTCTCTCTCCATATCTCTCTCTCCATATCTCTCTCAATATATCTCTCTCTCTTGATATCTCTCTCTCTCGATATCCCTCTCTCTCTCGATATCTGTCTCCCTCTCTCGATATCTCTCTCCCTCTCTCTCGACATCTCTCTCGATAATCTCTCTCTCCCTCTCTCGATATCTCTCTCTCTTGATATCTCTTTCGATATCTCTCTCTCTCAATATCTCACTCTCTCAATATCTCTCTCTCTCTCGATATCATTCTCTCCCTCTCTCAATATATCTCTCTCTCTTGATATCTCTCTCTCTCAATATCCCTCTCTCTCGATATCTGTCTCTGTCTGTCGATATCTCTCTCTCTCTCGATATCTCTTTCTCCCACTCTCGATAATCTCTCTATCTCTCGATATCTCTCTCTCTCTCTCTCGATATCTCTCTCTCGATATCTCTCTCATCCTCGATATCTCTCTCTCGATATCTCTCTCTCGATATCTCTCTCTCTCGATATCTCTGTCTCTCGATATCTCTCTCTCTTGATATCTCTTTCGATATCTCTCTCTCTCAATATCTCACTCTCTCAATATCTCTCTCTCTCGATATCATTCTCTCCCTCTCTCAATATATCTCTCTCTCTCAATATCCCTCTCTCTCGATATCTGTCTCTGTCTGTCGATATCTCTCTCTCTCTCGATATCTCTTTCTCCCTCTCTCGATAATCTCTCTCTCGCTCGATATCTCTCTCTCTCTCTTGATATCTCTCTCTCGATATCTGCCTCATCCTCGATATCTCTCTCTCGATATCTCTCTCTCTCGATATCCCTCTCTCTCGATATCCCCCTGTCTCGATATCTCTCTCGATTTCTCTCTCTCTCGATATCTCTCTCTCTCGATATCTCTCTCTAAATATCTCTCTCTCGATATCTCTCTCTCTGTACATCTCACTCTCTCAATACCTCTCTCTCGATATCTCTCTCTCTCGATATCTCTCTCTCGATATCTCTCTCTCTCGATATCTCTCTCTCTCAATTTCTCTCTCTCGATGTCTCTCTCTCTCGATATCTCTCTCTCTCGATATCTCTCTCTTGATATCTCTCTCTCTCAATATCTCTCTCTCTCAATATCTCACTCTCTCGATATCTCTCACTCTCGATATCATTCTCTCCCTCTCTCAATATATCTCTCTCTCTTGATATCTCTCTCTCTCGATATCCCTCTCTCTCTCGATATCTGTCTCTGTCTGTCGATATCTCTCTCTCTCTCGATATCTCTCTCTCCCTCTCTCGATAATCTCTCTCTCTCTCTCTCGATATCTCTCTCTCTCTCGAAATCTCTCTCTCGATATCTCTCTCATCCTCGATATCTCTCTCTCGATATCTCTCTCTCTGTATCCCTCTCTCTTGATATCTCCCTCTCTCGATATCTCCCTCTCTCGATATCTCCCTCTCTCGATATCTCCCTCTCTCGATATCTCCCTCTCTCGATATCTCCCTCTCTCGATATCTCCCTCTCTCGATATCTCTCTCTCCCTCTCGGTATCTCTCTCTCTCATTATCTCTCTCTCTGTCTCTCTCTCGATATCTCTCTCTCTCTCTCTCCATATCTCTCTCTCCATATCTCTCTCAATATATCTCTCTCTCTTGATATCTCTCTCTCTCGATATCCCTCTCTCTCCCGATATCTGTCTCTGTCTCTCGATATCTCTCTCCCTCTCTCTCGACATCTCTCTCGATAATCTCTCTCCCTCTCTCGATATCTCTCTCTCCCTCTCTCGCTATATCTCTCTCTCTCGATATCTCTCTCTCTCTTGATATCCCTAACTCTCTCGATATCTCTCTCTCTCTCTCGATATCTCTCTCTCCCTCTCTTGATATCTCTCTCTCTTGATATCTCTCTCTCCCTCTCGATATCTCTCTCTCCCTCTCGATAGCTCTCTCTCTCCCTCTCGATATCTCTCTCTCTCTCAATATCTCTCTCCCTCTTTTGATATCTCTCTCTCCCTCTCGTGATATCTCTCTCTCCCTCTCTCGATATCTCTCTCCCTCTCTTGATATCTCTCTCTCCCTCTCTCGATATCTCTCTTGATGTTTCACTCTCTCGATATCTCTCTCTCGCTCGATATCTCTCTCTCTCGATATCTCTCTCTCTCGCTATCTCTCTCTCTTTCTCTCTCGATATCTCTGTCTCGATATCACTCTCTCGATATCTCTCCCTCATTATATCTCTCTCTCTCGACGTCCCAATATCTCAATATCTCTCTCTCGATATCTCTCTCTCGATATCTCTCTCTCTCGATATCTCTCTCGACATCTCTCTCTCTCGACATCTCTGTCTCTCGATATCTCTCTCGTTATCTCTCTCTCTCGATATCTCTCTCTATATATCTCTCTCTTGATATCTCTCTCTCTCGATATCTCTCTCTCTCGATATATCTCTCTCTCGATCTCTCTCTCTCTCGATCTCTCTCTCTCTCTATCTCTCGCTCTCGATATCTCTCTCTCTCGATATCTCTCTCTTGATATCTCTCTCTCTCGACCTCTCTTTCTCTCTCTCTCGATATCTCTCTCTCGATATCTCTCTCTCTCTCGATATCTCTCTCTCTTGATATCTCTCTCTTTCTCGATATCCCTCTCTCTCGATTTCTCTCTCTCTCGATATCCCTCTCTCTCGATATCCCTCTCTCTCGATATCCCTCTCTCTCGATATCCCTCTCTCTCGATATCCCTCTCTCTCAATATCCCTCTCTCTCGATATCCCCCTCTCTCAATATCCCTCTCTCTCGATATCTCTCTCTCTCGATATCTCTCTCCATATTTCTCGATATCTCTCTCTCGATATATCTCTCTCTCCCTCTCTCGATATCATTCTCTCCCTCTCTCAATATATTTCTCTCTCTTGATATCTCTCTCTCTCGATATCCCTCTCTTTCTCGATATCTGTCTCTGTCTCTCGATATCTCTCTCTCTCTCTCTCGATAATCTCTCACTCCCTCTCTCGATATCTCTCTCTCTCTCGATATCTCTCTCTCTCTCGATATCCCTCTCTCTGTCGATATCTCTCTCTCGATATCTCTCTCTCGCTCTCTCAATATCTCTCTCTCTTGATATCTCGCTCTCTCTCGATATCTCTCTTTCCCTCTCGATAGCTTTCTCTCTCCTTCTCGATATCTCTCTCTCTCTCTCAATATCTCTCTCCCTCTCTTGATATCTCTCTCTCCCTCTCGCGATATCTCTCTCTTCCTCTCTCGATATCTCTCTCTCTCCCTCTCTCGATATCTCTCTCCCTTTCTCGATATCTCTCTCTCCCTCTCTCAATATTTCTCTTGATATTTCCCTCTCTCAATATCTCTCTCTCTCGATATCTATGTCTCTCGATATCTCTCTCTCTTGATATCTCTTTCGATATCTCTCTCTCTGAATATCTCACTCTCTCAATATCTCTCTCTCTCTCGATATCATTCTCTCCCTCTCTCAATATATCTCTCTCTCTTGATATCTCTCTATCTCAATATCCCTCTCTCTCGATATCTGTCTCTGTCTGTCGATATCTCTCTCTCTCTCGATATCTCTTTCTCCCTCTCTCGATAATCTCTCTTTCTCTCGATATCTCTCTCTCTCTCTCGATATCTCTCTCTCGATATCTCTCTCTCGATATCTCTCTCTCTCGATATCTCTCTCTCTCGATATCTCTCTCTCTCGATATCTCTCTCTCTCGATATCTCTCTCTCTCTCTCGATATCTCTCTCTCTCTCTCGATATCTCTCTCTCTGGATATCTCTCTCTCTCTCTCTCTCGATATCTCTCTCTCAATCTCGATAGCTCTCTCTCTCTCGATATCTCTCTCTCTCTCAATATCTCTCTCCCACTCTTGATATCTCTCTCCCTCTCGCGATATCCCTCTCTCCCTCTCTCGATATCTCTCTCTCCCCCTCTCGATAGCTCTCTTCCTCTCTCGATATCTCTCTCTCCCTCTCTCAATATCTCTCTTGATATTTCCCTCTCTCGAAATCTCTCTCTCGAGATCTCTCTCTCTAAATATCTCTCTCTCGATATGTCTCTCGATATCTCTCTCTCTTGATATCTCTCTCTCTCTTGATATCTCTCTCTCTCGATATCTCTCCCTCTCTCGATATCTCACTCTCGGTATCTCTCTCTCTCGATACCACCCTCTCTCAATATATCCCTCTCTCGATATATCCCTCTCTCGATATCTCCCTCTCTCGATATCTCCCTCTCTCGATATCTCCCTCTCTCGATATCTCCCTCTCTCGATATCTCCCTCTCTTGATATCTCCGTCTCTCGATATCTCCCTCTCTCGATATCTCCCTCTCTCAATATCTCTCTCTCCCTCTCTCGATATCTCTCTCTCCCTCTCGGTATCTCTCTCTCTCATTATCTCTCTCTCTCTCTCTCTCTCTCGATATCTCTCTCTCTCTCTCTCCATATCTCTCTCTCCATATCTCTCTCAATATATCTCTCTCTCTTGATATCTCTCTCTCTCGATATCCCTCTCTCTCTCGATATCTGTCTCTCTCTCTCGATATCTCTCTCCCTCTCTCTCGACATCTCTCTCGATAATCTCTCTCTCCCTCTCTCAATATCTCTCTCTCCCTCTCTCGCTATATCTCTCTCTCTCTCGATATCTCTCTCTCTCTCGATATCCCTCTCTCTGTCGATATCTCTCTCTCTCTCTCTCGATATCTCTCTCTCGCTCTCTCAATATCTCTCTCTCTTGATATCTCGCTCTCTCTCGATATCTCTCTTTCCCTCTCGATAGCTCTCTCTCTCCCTCTCGATATCTCTCTCTCTCTCAATATCTCTCTCCCTCTCTTGATATCTCTCTCTCCCTCTCGCGATATCTCTCTCTTCCTCTCTCGATATCTCTCTCTCTCCCTCTCTCGATATCTCTCTCCCTTTCTCGATATCTCTCTCTCCCTCTCTCAATATTTCTCTTGATATTTCCCTCTCTCAATATCTCTCTCTCTCGATATCTATGTCTCTCGATATCTCTCTCTCTTGATATCTCTTTCGATATCTCTCTCTCTCAATATCTCACTCTCTCAATATCTCTCTCTCTCTCGATATCATTCTCTCCCTCTCTCAATATATCTCTCTTTCTTGATATCTCTCTATCTCAATATCCCTCTCTCTCGATATCTGTCTCTGTCTGTCGATATCTCTCTATCTCTCGATATCTCTTTCTCCCTCTCTCGATAATCTCTCTATCTCTCGATATCTCTCTCTCTCTCTCTCGATATCTCTCTCTCGATATCTCTCTCTCGATATCTCTCTCTCTCGATATCTCTCTCTCTCGATATCTCGCTCTCTCTCTCGATATCTCTCTCTCTGGATATCTCTCTCTCTCTCTCGATAGCTCTCTCTCAATCTCGATAGCTCTCTCTCTCGATATCTCTCTCTCTCTCAATATCTCTCTCCCACTCTTGATATCTCTCTCCTTCTCGCGATATCCCTCTCTCCCTCTCTCGATATCTCTCTCTCCCCCTCTCGATATCTCTCTCTCCCTCTCTCAATATCTCTCTTGATATTTCCCTCTCTTGAAATCTCTCTCTCGATATCTCTCTCTCTAAATATCTCTCTCTCGATATGTCTCTCGATATCTCTCTCTCTCGATATCTCTCTCTCTCTCGATATCTCTCTCTCTCGATATCTCTCTCTCTCTCTCGATATCTCTCTGTCTCAATATCTCTCTCTTGATATCTCTCTCTCTCGATATCTCTCTCTCTCTCGATATCTCACTCTCGGTATCTCTCTCTCTCGATACCACCCTCTCTCGATACCACCCTCTCTCGATATATCCCTCTCTCGATATCTCCCTCTCTCGATATCTCCCTCTCTCGATATCTCCCTCTCTCGATATCTCCCTCTCTCGATATCTCCCTCTCTCGATATCTCCCTCTCTCGATATCTCCGTCTCTCGATATCTCCCTCTCTCGATATCTCCCTCTCTCGATATCTCCCTCTCTCAATATCTCTCTCTCCCTCTCTCGATATCTCTCTCTCCCTCTCGGTATCTCTCTCTCTCATTATCTCTCTCTCTCTCTCTCTCGATATCTCTCTCTCTCTCTCTCTCTCTCCATATCTCTCTCTCCATATCTCTCTCAATATATCTCTCTCTCTTGATATCTCTCTCTCTCGATATCCCTCTCTCTCTCGATATCTGTCTCTCTCTCTCGAATTCTCTCTCCCTCTCTCTCGGCCTCTCTCTCGATAATCTCTCTCTCCCTCTCTCGATATCTCTCTCTCCCTCTCTCACTATATCTCTCTCTCTCTCGATATCTCTCTCTCTCTCGATATCCCTAATTCACTCGATATCTCTCTCTCCCTCTCGATATCTCTCTCTCTCTCAATATCTCTCTCCCTCTCTTGATATCTCTCTCTCCCTCTCGCGATATCTCTCTCTTCCTCTCTCGATATCTCTCTCTCTCCCTCTCTCGATATCTCTCTCCCTTTCTCGATATCTCTCTCTCCCTCTCTCAATATCTCTCTTGATATTTCCCTCTCTCAATATCTCTCTCTCTCGATATCTCTGTCTCTCAATATCTCTCTCTTGATATCTCTTTCGATATCTCACTCTCTCAATATCTCTCTCTCTCTCGATATCATTCTCTCCCTCTCTCAATATATCTCTCTCCCTTGATATCTCTCTCTCTCAATATCCCTCTCTCTCGATATCTGTCTCTGTCTGTCGATATCTCTCTCTCTCTCGATATCTCTTTCTCCCTCTCTCGATAATATCTCTATCTCTCGATATCTCTCTCTCTCTCTCTCTCGATATCTCTCTTGATATCTCTCTCATCCTCGATATCTCTCTCTCGATATCTCTCTCTCAATATCTCTCTCTCTCGATATCTCTGTCTCTCGATATCTCTCTCTCTTGATATCTCTTTCGATATCTCTCTCTCTCAATATCTCACTCTCTCAATATCTCTCTCTCTCAATATCTCTCTCTCTCTCGATATCATTCTCTCCCTCTCTCAATATATCTCTCTCTCTTGATATCTCTCTCTCTCGATATCCCTCTCTCTCGATATCTGTCTCTGTCTGTCGATATCTCTCTCTCTCTCTCGATATCTCTTTCTCCCTCTCTCGATAATCTCTCTCTCGCTCGATATCTCTCTCTCTCTCTCTCGATATCTCTCGCTCGATATCTCTCTCATCCTCGATATCTCTCTCTCGATATCTCTCTCTCTCGATATCCCTCTCTCTCGATATCCCCCTGTCTCGATATCTCTCTCGATTTCTCTCTCTCTCGATATCTCTCTCTCTCGATATCTCTCTCTCAATATCTCTCTCTCGATATCTCTCTCGATATCTCTCTCTCTCGATATCTCTCTCTCTCGATATCCCTCTCTCTCGATATCTCTCTCTCTCGATATTTCTCTCTCTCAATATCTCTCTCTCGATATCTCTGTCTCGATATCTCTCTCTCTCGATATATCTCTCTCTCTCGATATCTCTCTCTCTCTCGATATCTCTCTCTCTCGATATCTCTCTCTCGATATCTCTCTCTCGATAATCTCTCTCTCTCGATATCTCTCTCTCTCGATATCTCTCTCTCTCTCTCGATATCTCTCTCTCTGGATATCTCTCTCTCTCTCTCTCTCTCTCGATATCTCTCTCTCAATCTCGATAGCTCTCTCTCTCGATATCTCTCTCTCTCTCAATATCTCTCTCCCACTCTTGATATCTCTCTCCCTCTCACGATATCCCTCTCTCCCTCTCTCGATATCTCTCTCTCCCCCTCTCGATATCTCTCTTCCTCTCTCGATATCTCTCTCTCCCTCTCTCAATATCTTTCTTGATATTTCCCTCTCTCGAAATCTCTCTCTCGATATCTCTCTCTCTCAATATCTCTCTCTCGATATCTCTCTCGATATCTCTCTCTCTCGATATCTCTCTCTCTCGATATCTCTCTCTCACGATATCTCTCTCTCACGATATCTCTCTCTCTCTCTCGATATCTCTCTCTCTCAATATCTCTCTCTTGATATCTCTCTCTCTCGATATCTCTCTCTCTCAATATCTCTCTCTTGATATCTCTCTCTCTCGATATCGCACTCTCGGTATCTCTCTCTCTCGATACCACCCTCTCTCGAAGTCTCCCGCTCTCGATATATCCCTCTCTCGATATTTCCCTCTCTCGATATCTCCCTCTCTCGATATCTCCCTCTCTCGATATCTCCCTCTCTCGATATCTCCCTCTCTCGATATCTCCCTCTCTCGATATCTCCCTCTCTCGATATCTCCCTCTCTTGATATCTCCGTCTCTCGATATCTCCCTCTCTCGATATCTCCCTCTCTCAATATCTCTCTCTCCCTCTCTCGATATCTCTCTCTCCCTCTCGGTATCTCTCTCTCTCATTATCTCTCTCTCTCTCGATATCTCTCTCTCTCTCTCTCCATATCTCTCTCTCCATATCTCTCTCAATATATCTCTCTCTCTTGATATCTCTCCCTCTCGATATCCCTCTCTCTCTCGATATCTGTCTCTCTCTCTCGATATCTCTCTCCCTCTCTCTCGACATCTCTCTCGATAATCTCTCTCTCCCTCTCTCGATATCTCTCTCTCTTGATATCTCTTTCGATATCTCTCTCTCTCAATATCTCACTCTCTCAATATCTCTCTCTCTCTCGATATCATTCTCTCCCTCTCTCAATATATCTCACTCTCTTGATATCTCTCTCTCTCAATATCCCTCTCTCTCGATATCTGTCTCTGTCTGTCGATATCTCTCTCTCTCTCGATATCTCTTTCTCCCACTCTCGATAATCTCTCTATCTCTCGATATCTCTCTCTCTCTCTCTCGATATCTCTCTCTCGATATCTCTCTCATCCTCGATATCTCTCTCTCGATATCTCTCTCTCGATATCTCTCTCTCTCGATATCTCTGTCTCTCGATATCTCTCTCTCTTGATATCTCTTTCGATATCTCTCTCTCTCAATATCTCACTCTCTCAATATCTCTCTCTCTCTCGATATCATTCTCTCCCTCTCTCAATATATCTCTCTCTCTCAATATCCCTCTCTCTCGATATCTGTCTCTGTCTGTCGATATCTCTCTCTCTCTCGATATCTCTTTCTCCCTCTCTCGAAAATCTCTCTCTCGCTCGATATCTCTCTCTCTCTCTTGATATCTCTCTCTCGATATCTGCCTCATCCTCGATATCTCTCTCTCGATATCTCTCTCTCTCGATATCCCTCTCTCTCGATATCCCCCTGTCTCGATATCTCTCTCGATTTCTCTCTCTCTCGATATCTCTCTCTCTCGATATCTCTCTCTAAATATCTCTCTCTCGATATCTCTCTCTCTGTACATCTCACTCTGTCAATACCTCTCTCTCGATATCTCTCTCTCTTGATATCTCTCTCTCGATATCTCTCTCTCTCGATATCTCTCTCTCTCAATTTCTCTCTCTCGATATCTCTCTCTCTCGATATCTCTCTCTTGATATCTCTCTCTCTCGATATCTCTCTCTCTCAATATCTCACTCTCTCGATATCTCTCACTCTCGATATCATTCTCTCCCTCTCTCAATATATCTCTCTCTCTTGATATCTCTCTCTCTCGATATCCCTCTCTCTCTCGATATCTGTCTCTGTCTGTCGATATCTCTCTCTCTCTCGATATCTCTCTCTCCCTCTCTCGATAATCTCTCTCTCTCTCTCTCGATATCTCTCTCTCTCTCGAAATCTCTCTCTCGATATCTCTCTCATCCTCGATATCTCTCTCTCGATATCTCTCTCTCTGTATCCCTCTCTCTTGATATCCCCCTCTCTCGATATCTCCCTCTCTCGATATCTCCCTCTCTCGATATCTCCCTCTCTCGATATCTCCCTCTCTCGATATCTCCCTCTCTCGATATCTCCCTCTCTCGATATCTCCCTCTCTCGATATCTCTCTCTCCCTCTCGGTATCTCTCTCTCTCATTATCTCTCTCTCTGTCTCTCTCTCGATATCTCTCTCTCTCTCTCTCCATATCTCTCTCTCCATATCTCTCTCAATATATCTCTCTCTCTTGATATCTCTCTCTCTCGATATCCCTCTCTCTCCCGATATCTGTCTCTGTCTCTCGATATCTCTCTCCCTCTCTCTCGACATCTCTCTCGATAATCTCTCTCCCTCTCTCGATATCTCTCTCTCCCTCTCTCGCTATATCTCTCTCTCTCGATATCTCTCTCTCTCTTGATATCCCTAACTCTCTCGATATCTCTCTCTCTCTCTCGATATCTCTCTCTCCCTCTCTTGATATCTCTCTCTCTTGATATCTCTCTCTCCCTCTCGATATCTCTCTCTCCCTCTCGATAGCTCTCTCTCTCCCTCTCGATATCTCTCTCTCTCTCAATATCTCTCTCCCTCTTTTGATATCTCTCTCTCCCTCTCGTGATATCTCTCTCTCCCTCTCTCGATATCTCTCTCCCTCTCTTGATATCTCTCTCTCCCTCTCTCGATATCTCTCTTGATGTTTCACTCTCTCGATATCTCTCTCTCGCTCGATATCTCTCTCTCTCGATATCTCTCTCTCTCGCTATCTCTCTCTCTTTCTCTCTCGATATCTCTGTCTCGATATCACTCTCTCGATATCTCTCCCTCATTATATCTCTCTCTCTCGACGTCCCAATATCTCAATATCTCTCTCTCGATATCTCTCTCTCGATATCTCTCTCTCTCGATATCTCTCTCGACATCTCACTCTCTCGACATCTCTGTCTCCCGATATCTCTCTCGTTATCTCTCTCTCTCGATATCTCTCTCTATATATCTCTCTCTCGATATCTCTCTCTCTCGATATCTCTCTCTCTCGATATCTCTCTCTCTCGATCTCTCTCTCTCTCGATCTCTCTCTCTCTCTATCTCTCGCTCTCGATATCTCTCTCTCTCGATATCTCTCTCTTGATATCTCTCTCTCTCGACCTCTCTTTCTCTCTCTCTCGATATCTCTCTCTCGATATCTCTCTCTCTCTCGATATCTCTCTCTCTTGATATCTCTCTCTTTCTCGATATCCCTCTCTCTCGATTTCTCTCTCTCTCGATATCCCTCTCTCTCGATATCCCTCTCTCTCGATATCCCTCTCTCTCGATATCCCTCTCTCTCGATATCCCTCTCTCTCAATATCCCTCTCTCTCGATATCCCCCTCTCTCAATATCCCTCTCTCTCGATATCTCTCTCTCTCGATATCTCTCTCCATATTTCTCGATATCTCTCTCTCGATATATCTCTCTCTCCCTCTCTCGATATCATTCTCTCCCTCTCTCAATATATTTCTCTCTCTTGATATCTCTCTCTCTCGATATCCCTCTCTCTCTCGATATCTGTCTCTGTCTCTCGATATCTCTCTCTCTCTCTCTCGATAATCTCTCACTCCCTATCTCGATATCTCTCTCTCTCTCGATATCTCTCTCTCTCTCGATATCCCTCTCTCTGTCGATATCTCTCTCTCTCTCTCTCGATATCTCTCTCTCGCTCTCTCAATATCTCTCTCTCTTGCTATCTCGCTCTCTCTCGATATCTCTCTTTCCCTCTCGATAGCTTTCTCTCTCCTTCTCGATATCTCTCTCTCTCTCAATATCTCTCTCCCTCTCTTGATATCTCTCTCTCCCTCTCGCGATATCTCTCTCTTCCTCTCTCGATATCTCTCTCTCTCCCTCTCTCGATATCTCTCTCCCTTTCTCGATATCTCTCTCTCCCTCTCTCAATATTTCTCTTGATATTTCCCTCTCTCAATATCTCTCTCTCTCGATATCTATGTCTCTCGATATCTCTCTCTCTTGATATCTCTTTCGATATCTCTCTCTCTGAATATCTCACTCTCTCAATATCTCTCTCTCTCTCGATATCATTCTCTCCCTCTCTCAATATATCTCTCTCTCTTGATATCTCTCTATCTCAATATCCCTCCCTCTCGATATCTGTCTCTGTCTGTCGATATCTCTCTCTCTCTCGATATCTCTTTCTCCCTCTCTCGATAATCTCTCTATCTCTCGATATCTCTCTTTCTCTCTCTCGATATCTCTCTCTCGATATCTCTCTCTCGATATCTCTCTCTCTCGATATCTCTCTCTCTCGATATCTCTCTCGATATCTCTCTCTCTCTCTCGATATCTCTCTCTCTCTCTCGATATCTCTCTCTCTGGATATCTCTCTCTCTCTCTCTCTCGATATCTCTCTCTCAATCTCGATAGCTCTCTCTCTCTCGATATCTCTCTCTCTCTCAATATCTCTCTCCCACTCTTGATATCTCTCTCCCTCTCGCGATATCCCTCTCTCCCTCTCTCGATATCTCTCTCTCCCCCTCTCGATATCTGTCTTCCTCTCTCGATATCTCTCTCTCCCTCTCTCAATATCTCTCTTGATATTTCCCTCTCTCGAAATCTCTCTCTCGATATCTCTCTCTCTAAATATCTCTCTCTCGATATGTCTCTCGATATCTCTCTCTCTTGATATCTCTCTCTCTCTTGATATCTCTCTCTCTCGATATCTCTCCCTCTCTCGATATCTCACTCTCGGTATCTCTCTCGATACCACCCTCTCTCGATATATCCCTCTCTCGATATATCCCTCTCTCGATATCTCCCTCTCTCGATATCTCCCTCTCTCGATATCTCCCTCTCTCGATATCTCCCTCTCTCGATATCTCCCTCTCTCGATATCTCCCTCTCTTGATATCTCCGTCTCTCGATATCTCCCTCTCTCGATATCTCCCTCTCTCAATATCTCTCTCTCCCTCTCTCGATATCTCTCTCTCCCTCTCGGTATCTCTCTCTCTCATTATCTCTCTCTCTCTCTCTCTCTCTCGATATCTCTCTCTCTCTCTCTCCATATCTCTCTCAATATATCTCTCTCTCTTGATATCTCTCTCTCTCGATATCCCTCTCTCTCTCGATATCTGTCTCTCTCTCTCGATATCTCTCTCCCTCTCTCTCGACATCTCTCTCGATAATCTCTCTCTCCCTCTCTCAATATCTCTCTCTCCCTCTCTCGCTATATCTCTCTCTCTCTCGATATCTCTCTCTCTCTCGATATCCCTAACTCTCTCGATATCTCTCTCTCCCTCTCGATATCACTCTCTCTCTCAATATCTCTCTCCCTCTCTTGATATCTCTCTCTCCCTCTCGCGATATCTCTCTCTTCCTCTCTCGATATCTCTCTCTCTCCCTCTCTCGATATCTCTCTCCCTTTCTCGATATCTCTCTCTCCCTCTCTCAATATCTCTCTTGATATTTCCCTCTCTCAATATCTCTCTCTCTCGATATCTCTGTCTCTCGATATCTCTCTCTTGATATCTCTTTCGATATCTCTCTCTCTCAATATCTCACTGTCTCAATATCTCTCTCTCTCTCGATATCATTCTCTCCCTCTCTCAATATATCTCTCTCTCTTGATATCTCTCTCTCTCAATATCCCTCTCTCTCGATATCTGTCTCTGTCTGTCGATATCTCTCTCTCTCTCGATATCTCTTTCTCCCTCTCTCGATAATCTCTCTATCTCTCGATCTCTCTCTCTCTCTCTCTCGATATCTCTCTCGATATCTCTCTCATCCTCGATATCTCTCTCTCGATATCTCTCTCTCAATATCTCTCTCTCTCGATATCTGTCTCTCGATATCTCTCTCTCTCTTGATATCTCTTTCGATATCTCTCTCTCTCAATATCTCACTCTCTCAATATCTCTCTCTCTCTCGATATCATTCTCTCCCTCTCTCAATATATCACTCTCTCTTGATATCTCACTCTCTCGATATTCCTCTCTCTCGATATCTGTCTCTGTCTGTCGATATCTCTCTCTCCCTCTCGATAGCTCTCTCTCTCCCTCTCGATATCTCTCTCTCTCTCAATATCTCTCTCCCTCTTTTGATATCTCTCTCTCCCTCTCGTGATATCTCTCTCTCCCTCTCTCGATATCTCTCTCCCTCTCTTGATATCTCTCTCTCCCTCTCTCGATATCTCTCTTGATGTTTCACTCTCTCGATATCTCTCTCTCGCTCGATATCTCTCTCTCTCGATATCTCTCTCTCTCGCTATCTCTCTCTCTTTCTCTCTCGATATCTCTGTCTCGATATCACTCTCTCGATATCTCTCCCTCATTATATCTCTCTCTCTCGATGTCCCAATATCTCAATATCTCTCTCTCGATATCTCTCTCTCGATATCTCTCTCTCTCGATATCTCTCTCGACATCTCTCTCTCTCGACATCTCTGTCTCTCGATATCTCTCTCGTTATCTCTCTCTCTCGATATCTCTCTCTATATATCTCTCTCTTGATATCTCTCTCTCTCGATATCTCTCTCTCTCGATATCTCTCTCTCTCGATCTCTCTCTCTCTCGATCTCTCTCTCTCTCGATCTCTCTCTCTCTCTATCTCTCGCTCTCGATATCTCTCTCTCTCGATATCTCTCTCTTGATATCTCTCTCTCTCGACCTCTCTTTCTCTCTCTCTCGATATCTCTCTCTCGATATCTCTCTCTCTCTCGATATCTCTCTCTCTTGATATCTCTCTCTTTCTCGATATCCCTCTCTCTCGATTTCTCTCTCTCTCGATATCCCTCTCTCTCGATATCCCTCTCTCTCGATATCCCTCTCTCTCGATATCCCTCTCTCTCGATATCCCTCTCTCTCGATATCCCTCTCTCTCAATATCCCTCTCTCTCGATATCCCCCTCTCTCAATATCCCTCTCTCTCGATATCTCTCTCTCTCGATATCTCTCTCCATATTTCTCGATATCCCTCTCTCGATATATCTCTCTCTCCCTCTCTCGATATCATTCTCTCCCTCTCTCAATATATTTCTCTCTCTTGATATCTCTCTCTCTCGATATCCCTCTCTCTCTCGATATCTGTCTCTGTCTCTCGATATCTCTCTCTCTCTCTCTCGATAATCTCTCACTCCCTCTCTCGATATCTCTCTCTCTCTCGATATCTCTCTCTCTCTCGATATCCCTCTCTCTGTCGATATCTCTCTCTCGCTCTCTCAATATCTCTCTCTCTTGATATCTCGCTCTCTCTCGATATCTCTCTTTCCCTCTCGATAGCTTTCTCTCTCCTTCTCGATATCTCTCTCTCTCTCAATATCTCTCTCCCTCTCTTGATATCTCTCTCTCCCTCTCGCGATATCTCTCTCTTCCTCTCTCGATATCTCTCTCTCTCCCTCTCTCGATATCTCTCTCCCTTTCTCGATATCTCTCTCTCCCTCTCTCAATATTTCTCTTGATATTTCCCTCTCTCAATATCTCTCTCTCTCGATATCTATGTCTCTCGATATCTCTCTTTCTTGATATCTCTTTTGATATCTCTCTCTCTGAATATCTCACTCTCTCAATATCTCTCTCTCTCTCGATATCTTTCTCTCCCTCTCTCAATATATCTCTCTCTCTTGATATCTCTCTATCTCAATATCCCTCTCTCTCGATATCTGTCTCTGTCTGTCGATATCTCTCTCTCTCTCGATATCTCTTTCTCCCTCTCTCGATAATCTCTCTTTCTCTCGATATCTCTCTCTCTCTCTCGATATCTCTCTCTCGATATCTCTCTCTCTCGATATCTCTCTCTCTCGATATCTCTCTCTCTCGATATCTCTCTCTCTCGATATCTCTCTCTCTCGATTTCTCTCTCTCTCTCTCGATATCTCTCTCTCTCTCTCGATATCTCTCTCTCTGGATATCTCTCTCTCTCTCTCTCTCTCGATATCTCTCTCTCAATCTCGATAGCTCTCTCTCTCTCGATATCTCTCTCTCTCTCAATATCTCTCTCCCACTCTTGATATCTCTCTCCCTCTCGCGATATCCCTCTCTCCCTCTCTCGATATCTCTCTCTCCCCCTCTCGATATCTCTCTTCCTCTCTCGATATCTCTCTCTCCCTCTCTCAATATCTCTCTTGATATTTCCCTCTCTCGAAATCTCTCTCTCGAGATCTCTCTCTCTAAATATCTCTCTCTCGATATGTCTCTCGATATCTCTCTCTCTTGATATCTCTCTCTCTCTTGATATCTCTCTCTCTCGATATCTCTCCCTCTCTCGATATCTCACTCTCGGTATCTCTCTCTCTCGATACCACCCTCTCTCGATATATCCCTCTCTCGATATATCCCTCTCTCGATATCTCCCTCTCTCGATATCTCCCTCTCTCGATATCTCCCTCTCTCGATATCTCCCTCTCTTGATATCTCCGTCTCTCGATATCTCCCTCTCTCGATATTTCCCTCTCTCAATATCTCTCTCTCCCTCTCTCGATATCTCTCTCTCCCTCTCGGTATCTCTCTCTCTCATTATCTCTCTCTCTCTCTCTCTCTCTCGATATCTCTCTCTCTCTCTCTCCATATCTCTCTCTCCATATCTCTCTCAATATATCTCTCTCTCTTGATATCTCTCTCTCTCGATATCCCTCTCTCTCTCGATATCTGTCTCTCTCTCTCGATATCTCTCTCCCTCTCTCTCGACATCTCTCTCGATAATCTCTCTCTCCCTCTCTCAATATCTCTCTCTCCCTCTCTCGCTATATCTCTCTCTCTCTCTCGATATCTCTCTCTCTCTCGATATCCCTCTCTCTGTCGATATCTCTCTCTCTCTCTCTCGATATCTCTCTCTCGCTCTCTCAATATCTCTCTCTCTTGATATCTCGCTCTCTCTCGATATCTCTCTTTCCCTCTCGATAGCTCTCTCTCTCCCTCTCGATATCTCTCTCTCTCTCAATATCTCTCTCCCTCTCTTGATATCTCTCTCTCCCTCTCGCGATATCTCTCTCTTCCTCTCTCGATATCTCTCTCTCTCCCTCTCTCGATATCTCTCTCCCTTTCTCGATATCTCTCTCTCCCTCTCTCAATATTTCTCTTGATATTTCCCTCTCTCAATATCTCTCTCTCTCGATATCTATGTCTCTCGATATCTCTCTCTCTTGATATCTCTTTCGATACCTCTCTCTCTCAATATCTCACTCTCTTAATATCTCTCTCTCTCTCGATATCATTCTCTCCCTCTCTCAATATATCTCTCTCTCTTGATATCTCTCTATCTCAATATCCCTCTCTCTCGATATCTGTCTCTGTCTGTCGATATCTCTCTATCTCTCGATATCTCTTTCTCCCTCTCTCGATAATCTCTCTATCTCTCGATATCTCTCTCTCTCTCTCTCGATATCTCTCTCTCGATATCTCTCTCTCGATATCTCTCTCTCTCGATATCTCTCTCTCTCGATATCTCTCTCTCTCTCTCGATATCTCTCTCTCTGGATATCTCTCTCTATCTCTCTCTCGATAGCTCTCTCTCAATCTCGATAGCTCTCTCTCTCGATATCTCTCTCTCTCTCAATATCTCTCTCCCACTCTTGATATCTCTCTCCTTCTCGCGATATCCCTCTCTCCCTCTCTCGATATCTCTCTCTCCCCCTCTCGATATCTCTCTCTCCCTCTCTCAATATCTCTCTTGATATTTCCCTCTCTTGAAATCTCTCTCTCGATATCTCTCTCTCTAAATATCTCTCTCTCGATATGTCTCTCAATATCTCTCTCTCTCGATATCTCTCTCTCTCTCGATATCTCTCTCTCTCGATATCTCTCTCTCTCTCTCGATATCTCTCTCTCTCAATATCTCTCTCTTGATATCTCTCTCTCTCGATATCTCTCTCTCTCTCGATATCTCACTCTCGGTATCTCTCTCTCTCGATACCACCCTCTCTCGATACCACCCTCTCTCGATATCTCCCTCTCTCGATATCTCCCTCTCTCGATATCTCCCTCTCTCGATATCTCCCTCTCTCGATATCTCCCTCTCTCGATATCTCCCTCTCTCGATATCTCCCTCTCTCGATATCTCCCTCTCTCGATATCTCCCTCTCTCGATATCTCCGTCTCTCGATATCTCCCTCTCTCGATATCTCCCTCTCTCAATATCTCTCTCTCCCTCTCTCGATATCTCTCTCTCCCTCTCGGTATCTCTCTCTCTCATTATCTCTCTCTCTCTCTCTCTCCATATCTCTCTCTCCATATCTCTCTCAATATATCTCTCTCTCTTGATATCTCTCTCTCTCGATATCCCTCTCTCTCTCGATATCTGTCTCTCTCTCTCGAATTCTCTCTCCCTCTCTCTCGGCCTCTCTCTCGATAATCTCTCTCTCCCTCTCTCGATATCTCTCTCTCCCTCTCTCACTATATCTCTCTCTCTCTCGATATCTCTCTCTCTCTCGATATCCCTAATTCACTCGATATCTCTCTCTCCCTCTCGATATCTCTCTCTCTCTCAATATCTCTCTCCCTCTCTTGATATCTCTCTCTCCCTCTCGCGATATCTCTCTCTTCCTCTCTCGATATCTCTCTCTCTCCCTCTCTCGATATCTCTCTCCCTTTCTCGATATCTCTCTCTCCCTCTCTCAATATCTCTCTTGATATTTCCCTCTCTCAATATCTCTCTCTCTCGATATCTCTGTCTCTCGATATCTCTCTCTTGATATCTCTTTCGATATCTCACTCTCTCAATATCTCTCTCTCTCTCGATATCATTCTCTCCCTCTCTCAATATATCTCTCTCTCTTGATATCTCTCTCTCTCAATATCTCTCTCTCTCGATATCTGTCTCTGTCTGTCGATATCTCTCTCTCTCTCGATATCTCTTTCTCCCTCTCTCGATAATCTCTCTATCTCTCGATATCTCTCTCTCTCTCTCTCTCGATATCTCTCTTGATATCTCTCTCATCCTCGATATCTCTCTCTCGATATCTCTCTCTCAATATCTCTCTCTCTCGATATCTCTGTCTCTCGATATCTCTCTCTCTTGATATCTCTTTCGATATCTCTCTCTCTCAATATCTCACTCTCTCAATATCTCTCTCTCTCTCGATATCATTCTCTCCCTCTCTCAATATATCTCTCTCTCTTGATATCTCTCTCTCTCGATATCCCTCTCTCTCGATATCTGTCTCTGTCTGTCGATATCTCTCTCTCTCTCTCGATATCTCTTTCTCCCTCTCTCGATAATCTCTCTCT
This sequence comes from Isurus oxyrinchus, assembly GCA_026770705.1. NCBI lineage: Eukaryota > Metazoa > Chordata > Chondrichthyes > Lamniformes > Lamnidae > Isurus > Isurus oxyrinchus. The sequence goes on along the minus strand of JANJGN010000594.1, from coordinate 63,062 downwards.
CGCTCGATATCTCTCTCTCTCTCTCTCGATATCTCTCTCTCGATATCTCTCTCATCCTCGATATCTCTCTCTCGATATCTCTCTCTCTCGATATCCCCCGTCTCGATATCTCTCTCGATTTCTCTCTCTCTCGATATCTCTCTCTCTCGATATCTCTCTCTCAATATCTCTCTCTCGATATCTCTCTCGATATCTCTCTCTCTCGATATCTCTCTCTCTCGATATCCCGCTCTCTCGATATCTCTCTCTCTCGATATTTCTCTCTCTCAATATCTCTCTCTCGATATCTCTGTCTCGATATCTCTCTCTCTCGATATATCTCTCTCTCTCTCGATATCTCTCTCTCTCTCGATATCTCTCTCTCTCGATATCTCTTTCTCGATATCTCTCTCTCGATAATCTCTCTCTCTCGATATCTCTCTCTCTCGATATCTCTCTCTCTCTCTCGATATCTCTCTCTCTGGATATCTCTCTCTCTCTCTCTCTCTCTCGATATCTCTCTCTCAATCTCGATAGCTCTCTCTCTCGATATCTCTCTCTCTCTCAATATCTCACTCCCACTCTTGATATCTCTCTCCCTCTCACGATATCCCTCTCTCCCTCTCTCGATATCTCTCTCTCCCCCTCTCGATATCTCTCTTCCTCTCTCGATATCTCTCTCTCCCTCTCTCAATATCTTTCTTGATATTTCCCTCTCTCGAAATCTCTCTCTCGATATCTCTCTCTCTCAATATCTCTCTCTCGATATCTCTCTCGATATCTCTCTCTCTCGATATCTCTCTCTCTCGATATCTCTCTCTCACGATATCTCTCTCTCTCTCTCGATATCTCTCTCTCTCAATATCTCTCTCTTGATATCTCTCTCTCTCGATATCTCTCTCTCTCAATATCTCTCTCTTGATATCTCTCTCTCTCGATATCTCTCTCTCTCTCGATATCGCACTCACGGTATCTCTCTCTCTCGATACCACCCTCTCTCGATATCTCCCTCTCTCGATATATCCCTCTCTCGATATTTCCCTCTCTCGATATCTCCCTCTCTCGATATCTCCCTCTCTCGATATCTCCCTCTCTCGATATCTCCCTCTCTCGATATCTCCCTCTCTCGACATCTCCCTCTCTCGATATCTCCCTCTCTCGATATCTCCGTCTCTCGATATCTCCCTCTCTCGATATCTCCCTCTCTCAATATCTCTCTCTCCCTCTCTCGATATCTCTCTCTCCCTCTCGGTATCTCTCTCTCTCATTATCTCTCTCTCTCTCTCGATATCTCTCTCTCTCTCTCTCCATATCTCTCTCTCCATATCTCTCTCAATATATCTCTCTCTCTTGATATCTCTCCCTCTCGATATCCCTCTCTCTCTCGATATCTGTCTCTCTCTCTCGATATCTCTCTCCCTCTCTCTCGACATCTCTCTCGATAATCTCTCTCTCCCTCTCTCGATATCTCTCTCTCTTGATATCTCTTTCGATATCTCTCTCTCTCAATATCTCTCTCTCTCGATATCTCTCTCTCTCAATTTCTCTCTCTCGATATCTCTCTCTCTCGATATCTCTCTCTCTCGATATCTCTCTCTTGATATCTCTCTCTCTCGATATCTCTCTCTCTCAATATCTCACTCTCTCGATATCTCTCACTCTCGATATCATTCTCTCCCTCTCTCAATATATCTCTCTCTCTTGATATCTCTCTCTCTCGATATCCCTCTCTCTCTCGATATCTGTCTCTGTCTGTCGATACCTCTCTCTCTCTCGATATCTCTCTCTCCCTCTCTCGATAATCTCACTCTCTCTCTCTCGATATCTCTCTCTCTCTCGAAATCTCTCTCTCGATATCTCTCTCATCCTCGATATCTCTCTCTCGATATCTCTCTCTCTGTATCCCTCTCTCTTGATATCCCCCTCTCTCGATATCTCCCTCTCTCGATATCTCCCTCTCTCGATATCTCCCTCTCTCGATATCTCCCTCTCTCGATATCTCCCTCTCTCGATATCTACCTCTCTCAATATCTCTCTCTCTCTCGATATCATTCTCTCCCTCTCTCAATATATCTCTCTCTCTTGATATCTCTCTCTCTCGATATCCCTCTCTCTCGATATCTGTCTCTGTCTGTCGATATCTCTCTCTCTCTCGATATCTCTCTCTCCCTCTCTCGATAATCTCTCTCTCTCTCTCTCGATATCTCTCTCTCTCTCGAAATCTCTCTCTCGATATCTCTCTCATCCTCGATATCTCTCTCTCGATATCTCTCTCTCTGTATCCCTCTCTCTTGATATCCCCCTCTCTCGATATCTCCCTCTCTCGATATCTCCCTCTCTCGATATCTCCCTCTCTCGATATCTCCCTCTCTCGATATCTCCCTCTCTCGATATCTACCTCTCTCGATATCTCCCTCTCTCGATATCTCTCTCTCCCTCTCGGTATCTCTCTCTCTCATTATCTCTCTCTCTGTCTCTCTCTCGATATCTCTCTCTCTCTCTCTCCATATCTCTCTCTCCATATCTCTCTCAATATATCTCTCTCTCTTGATATCTCTCTCTCTCGATATCCCTCTCTCTCCCGATATCTGTCTCTGTCTCTCGATATCTCTCTCCCTCTCTCTCGACATCTCTCTCGATAATCTCTCTCCCTCTCTCGATATCTCTCTCTCCCTCTCTCGCTATATCTCTCTCTCTCGATATCTCTCTCTCTCTTGATATCCCTAACTCTCTCGATATCTCTCTCTCTCTCTCGATATCTCTCTCTCCCTCTCTTGATATCTCTCTCTCTTGATATCTCTCTCTCCCTCTCGATATCTCTCTCTCCCTCTCGATAGCTCTCTCTCTCCCTCTCGATATCTCTCTCTCTCTCAATATCTCTCTCCCTCTTTTGATATCTCTCTCTCCCTCTCGTGATATCTCTCTCTCCCTCTCTCGATATCTCTCTCCCTCTCTTGATATCTCTCTCTCCCTCTCTCGATATCTCTCTTGATGTTTCACTCTCTCGATATCTCTCTCTCGCTCGATATCTCTCTCTCTCGATATCTCTCTCTCTCGCTATCTCTCTCTCTTTCTCTCTCGATATCTCTGTCTCGATATCACTCTCTCGATATCTCTCCCTCATTATATCTCTCTCTCTCGACGTCCCAATATCTCAATATCTCTCTCTCGATATCTCTCTCTCGATATCTCTCTCTCGATATCTCTCTCGACATCTCTCTCTCTCGACATCTCTGTCTCCCGATATCTCTCTCGTTATCTCTCTCTCTCGATATCTCTCTCTATATATCTCTCTCTCGATATCTCTCTCTCTCGATATCTCTCTCTCTCGATATCTCTCTCTCTCGATCTCTCTCTCTCTCGATCTCTCTCTCTCTCTATCTCTCGCTCTCGATATCTCTCTCTCTCGATATCTCTCTCTTGATATCTCTCTCTCTCGACCTCTCTTTCTCTCTCTCTCGATATCTCTCTCTCGATATCTCTCTCTCTCTCGATATCTCTCTCTCTTGATATCTCTCTCTTTCTCGATATCCCTCTCTCTCGATTTCTCTCTCTCTCGATATCCCTCTCTCTCGATATCCCTCTCTCTCGATATCCCTCTCTCTCGATATCCCTCTCTCTCGATATCCCTCTCTCTCGATATCCCTCTCTCTCAATATCCCTCTCTCTCGATATCCCCCTCTCTCAATATCCCTCTCTCTCGATATCTCTCTCTCTCGATATCTCTCTCCATATTTCTCGATATCTCTCTCTCGATATATCTCTCTCTCCCTCTCTCGATATCATTCTCTCCCTCTCTCAATATATTTCTCTCTCTTGATATCTCTCTCTCTCGATATCCCTCTCTCTCTCGATATCTGTCTCTGTCTCTCGATATCTCTCTCTCTCTCTCTCGATAATCTCTCACTCCCTCTCTCGATATCTCTCTCTCTCTCGATATCTCTCTCTCTCGATATCCCTCTCTCTGTCGATATCTCTCTCTCTCTCTCTCGATATCTCTCTCTCGCTCTCTCAATATCTCTCTCTCTTGATATCTCGCTCTCTCTCGATATCTCTCTTTCCCTCTCGATAGCTTTCTCTCTCCTTCTCGATATCTCTCTCTCTCTCAATATCTCTCTCCCTCTCTTGATATCTCTCTCTCCCTCTCGCGATATCTCTCTCTTCCTCTCTCGATATCTCTCTCTCTCCCTCTCTCGATATCTCTCTCCCTTTCTCGATATCTCTCTCTCCCTCTCTCAATATTTCTCTTGATATTTCCCTCTCTCAATATCTCTCTCTCTTGATATCTATGTCTCTCGATATCTCTCTCTCTTGATATCTCTTTCGATATCTCTCTCTCTCAATATCTCACTCTCTCAATATCTCTCTCTCTCTCGATATCATTCTCTCCCTCTCTCAATATATCTCTCTCTCTTGATATCTCTCTATCTCAATATCCCTCTCTCTCGATATCTGTCTCTGTCTGTCGATATCTCTCTCTCTCTCGATATCTCTTTCTCCCTCTCTCGATAATCTCTCTATCTCTCGATATCTCTCTCTCTCTCTCTCGATATCTCTCTCTCGATATCTCTCTCTCTCGATATCTCTCTCTCTCGATATCTCTCTCTCTCGATATCTCTCTCTCTTTCTCGATATCTCTCTCTCTGGATATCTCTCTCTCTCTCTCTCTCGATATCTCTCTCTCAATCTCGATAGCTCTCTCTCTCTCGATATCTCTCTCTCTCTCAATATCTCTCTCCCACTCTTGATATCTCTCTCCCTCTCGCGATATCCCTCTCTCTCTCTCTCGATATCTCTCTCTCCCCCTCTCGATATCTGTCTTCCTCTCTCGATATCTCTCTCTCCCTCTCTCAATATCTCTCTTGATATTTCCCTCTCTCGAAATCTCTCTCTCGATATCTCTCTCTCTAAATATCTCTCTCTCGATATGTCTCTCGATATCTCTCTCTCTTGATATCTCTCTCTCTCTTGATATCTCTCTCTCTCGATATCTCTCCCTCTCTCGATATCTCACTCTCGGTATCTCTCTCGATACCACCCTCTCTCGATACCACCCTCTCTCGATATATCCCTCTCTCGATATCTCCGTCTCTCGATATCTCCCTCTCTCGATATCTCCCTCTCTCGATATCTCCCTCTCTCGATATCTCCCTCTCTCGATATCTCCCTCTCTCGATATCTCCCTCTCTTGATATCTCCGTCTCTCGATATCTCCCTCTCTCGATATCTCCATCTCTCAATATCTCTCTCTCCCTCTCTCGATATCTCTCTCTCCCTCTCGGTATCTCTCTCTCTCATTATCTCTCTCTCTCTCTCTCTCTCTCGATATCTCTCTCTCTCTCTCTCCATATCTCTCTCAATATATCTCTCTCTCTTGATATCTCTCTCTCTCGATATCCCTCTCTCTCTCGATATCTGTCTCTCTCTCTCGATATCTCTCTCCCTCTCTCTCGACATCTCTCTCGATAATCTCTCTCTCCCTCTCTCAATATCTCTCTCTCCCTCTCTCGCTATATCTCTCTCTCTCTCGATATCTCTCTCTCTCTCGATATCCCTAACTCTCTCGATATCTCTCTCTCCCTCTCGATATCACTCTCTCTCTCAATATCTCTCTCCCTCTCTTGATATCTCTCTCTCCCTCTCGCGATATCTCTCTCTTCCTCTCTCGATATCTCTCTCTCTCCCTCTCTCGATATCTCTCTCCCTTTCTCGATATCTCTCTCTCCCTCTCTCAATATCTCTCTTGATATTTCCCTCTCTCAATATCTCTCTCTCTCGATATCTCTGTCTCTCGATATCTCTCTCTTGATATCTCTTTCGATATCTCTCTCTCTCAATATCTCACTCTCTCAATATCTCTCTCTCTCTCGATATCATTCTCTCCCTCTCTCAATATATCTCTCTCTCTTGATATCTCTCTCTCTCAATATCCCTCTCTCTCGATATCTGTCTCTGTCTGTCGATATCTCTCTCTCTCTCGATATCTCTTTCTCCCTCTCTCGATAATCTCTCTATCTCTCGATCTCTCTCTCTCTCTCTCTCGATATCTCTCTTGATATCTCTCTCATCCTTGATATCTCTCTCTCGATATCTCTCTCTCAATATCTCTCTCTCTCGATATCTCTGTCTCTCGATATCTCTCTCTCTCTTGATATCTCTTTCGATATCTCTCTCTCTCTCAATATCTCACTCGCTCAATATCTCTCTCTCTCTCGATATCATTCTCTCCCTCTCTCAATATATCACTCTCTCTTGATATCTCTCTCTCTCGATATTCCTCTCTCTCGATATCTGTCGCTGTCTGTCGATATCTCTCTCTCTCTCGATATCTCTTTCTCCCTCTCTCGATAATCTCTCTCTCGCTCGATATCTCTCTCTCTCTCTCTCGATATCTCTCTCTCGATATCTCTGTCATCCTCGATATCTCTCTCTCGATATCTCTCTCTCTCGATATCCCTCTCTCTCGATATCCCCCTGTCTCGATATCTCTCTCGATTTCTCTCTCTCTCGATATCTCTCTCTCTCGATATCTCTCTCTCAATATCTCTCTCTCGATATCTCTCTCGATATCTCTCTCTCTCGATATCTCTCTCTCTCGATATCTCTCTCTCTCGATATCTCGCTCTCTCGATATCTCTCTCTCTCGATATCTCTCTCTCAATATCTCTCTCTCGATATCTCTCTCGATATCTCTCTCTCTCGATATTTCTCTCTCTCAATATCTTTATCTTGATATCTCTGTCTCGATATCTCTCTCTCTCGATATATCTCTCTCTCTCTCGATATCTCTCTCTCTCTCGATATCTCTCTCTCTCGATATCTCTCTCTCGATATCTCTCTCTCGATATCTCTCTCTCTCGATATCTCTCTCTCTCGATATCTCTCTCGCTCTCTCGATATCTCTCTCTCTGGATATCTCTCTCTCTCTCTCTCTCTCGATATCTCTCTCTCAATCTCGATAGCTCTCTCTCTCGATATCTCTCTCTCTCTCAATATCTCTCTCCCACCCTTGATATCTCTCTCCCTCTCGCGATATCCCTCTCTCCCTCTCTCGATATCTCTCTCTCCCCCTCTCGATATCTCTCTTCCTCTCTCGATATCTCTCTCTCCCTCTCTCAATATCTTTCTTGATATTTCCCTCTCTCGAAATCTCTCCCTCGATATCTCTCTCTCTCAATATCTCTCTCTCGATATCTCTCTCGATATCTCTCTCTCTCGATATCTCTCTCTCTTGATATCTCTCTCTCACGATATCTCTCTCTCTCTCTCGATATCTCTCTCTCTCAATATCTCTCTCTTGATATCTCTCTCTCTCGATATCTCTCTCTCTCTCGATATCTCACTCTCGGTATCTCTCTCTCTCGATACCACCCTCTCTCGTTATCTCCCTCTCTCGATATATCCCTCTCTCGATATTTCCCTCTCTCGATATCTCCCTCTCTCGATATCTCCCTCTCTCGATATCTCCCTCTCTCGATATCTCCCTCTCTCGATATCTCCCTCTCTCGATATCTCCCTCTCTCGATATCTCCCTCTCTCGATATCTCCCTCTCTCGATATCTCCATCTCTCGATATCTCCGTCTCTCGATATCTCCCTCTCTCGATATCTCCCTCTCTCAATATCTCTCTCTCCCTCTCTCGATATCTCTCTCTCCCTCTCGGTATCTCTCTCTCTCATTATCTCTCTCTCTCTCTCTCTCGATATCTCTCTCTCTCTCTCTCCATATCTTTCTCTCCATATCTCTCTCAATATATCTCTCTCTCTTGATATCTCTCTCTCTCGATATCCCTCTATCTCTCGATATCTGTCTCTCTCTCTCGATATCTCTCTCCCTCTCTCTCGACATCTCTCTCGATAATCTCTCTCTCCCTCTCTCGATATCTCTCTCTCTCGATATCTCTGTCTCTCGATATCTCTCTCTCTTGATATCTCTTTCGATATCTCTCTCTCTCAATATCTCACTCTCTCAATATCTCTCTCTCTCTCGATATCATTCTCTCCCTCTCTCAATATATCTCTCTCTCTTGATATCTCTCTCTCTCAATATCCCTCTCTCTCGATATCTGTCTCTGTCTGTCGATATCTCTCTCTCTCTCGATATCTCTTTCTCCATCTCTCGATAATCTCTCTATCTCTCGATATCTCTCTCTCTCTCTCTCGATATCTCTCTCTCGATATCTCTCTCATCCTCGATATCTCTCTCTCGATATCTCTCTCTCAATATCTCTCTATCAATATCTCTCTCTCTCGATATCTCTGTCTCTCGATATCTCTCTCTCTTGATATCTCTTTCGATATCTCTCTCTCTCAATATCTCTCTCTCTCTCGATATCATTCTCTCCCTCTCTCAATATATCTCTCTCTCTCGATATCCCTCTCTCTCAATATCTGTCTCTGTCTGTCGATATCTCTCTCTCTCTCGATATCTCTTTCTCCCTCTCTCGATAATCTCTCTCTCGCTCGATATCTCTCTCTCTCTCTCGATATCTCTCTCTCGATATGTCTCTCATCCTCGATATCTCTCTCTCGATATCTCTCTCGCTCGATATCCCTCTCTCTCGATATCCCCCTGTCTCGATATCTCTCTCGATTTCTCTCTCTCTCGATATCTCTCTCTCTCGATATCTCACTCTATATATCTCTCTCTCGATATCTCTCTCTCTGTACATCTCACTCTCTCAATATCTCTCTCTCGATATCTCTCTCTCTCGATATCTCTCTCTCGATATCTCTCTCTCTCGATATCTCTCTCTCTCAATTTCTCTCTCTCGATATCTCTCTCTCTCGATATCTCTCTCTCTCGATATCTCTCTCTTGATATCTCTCTCTCTCGATATCTCTCTCTCTCAATATCTCTCTCTCTCAATATCTCACTCTCTCGATATCTCTCACTCTCGATATCATTCTCTCCCTCTCTCAATGTATCTCTCTCTTGATATCTCTCTCTCTCGATATCCCTCTCTCTCTCGATATCTGTCTCTGTCTGTCGATACCTCTCTCTCTCTCGATATCTCTCTCTCCCTCTCTCGATAATCTCTCTCTCTCTCTCTCGATATCTCTCTCTCTCTCGAAATCTCTCTCTCGATATCTCTCTCATCCTCGATATCTCTCTCTCGATATCTCTCTCTCTGTATCCCTCTCTCTTGATATCCCCCTCTCTCGATATCTCCCTCTCTCGATATCTCCCTCTCTCGATATCTCCCTCTCTCGATATCTCCCTCTCTCAATATCTCTCTCTCCCTCTCTCGATATCTCTCTTGATGTTTCACTCTCTCGATATCTCTCTCTCGCTAGATATCTCTCTCTCTCGATATCTCTCTCTCTCGCTATCTCTCTCTCTCTCTCTCGATATCTCTGTCTCGATATCACTCTCTCGATATCTCTCCCTCATTATATCTATCTCTCTCGACGTCCCAATATCTCAATATCTCTCTCTCGATATCTCTCTCTCAATATCTCTCTCTCTCGATATCTCTCTCGACATCTCTCTCTCTCGACATCTCTGTCTCTCGATATCTCTCTCGATATCTCTCTCTCTCGATATCTCTCTCTCTCGATATCTCTCTCTCTCGATATCTCTCTCTATATATCTCTCTCTCGATATCTCTCTCTCTCGATATCTCTCTCTCTCGATATCTCTCTCTTGATATCTCTCTCTCTCGACCTCTCTTTCTCTCTCTCTCGATATCTCTCTCTCGATATCTCTCTCTCTCTCGATATCTCTCTCTCTTGATATCTCTCTCTTTCTCGATATCCCTCTCTCTCGATTTCTCTCTCTCTCGATATCCCTCTCTCTCGATATCCCTCTCTCTCGATATCCCCCTCTCTCAATATCCCTCTCTCTCGATATCTCTCTCTCTCGATATCTCTCTCCATATTTCTCGATATCTCTCTCTCGATATCTCTCTCTCTCCCTCTCTCGATATCATTCTCTCCCTCTCTCAATATATCTCTCTCTCTTGATATCTCTCTCTCTCGATATCCCTCTCTCTCTCGATATCTGTCTCTGTCTCTCGATATCTCTCTCTCTCTCTCTCGATAATCTCTCACTCCCTCTCTCGATATCTCTCTCTCGATATCTCTCTCTCTCTCGATATCCCTCTCTCTGTCGATATCTCTCTCTCTCTCTCTCTCGATATCTCTCTCTCGCTCTCTCAATATCTCTCTCTCTTGATATCTCGCTCTCTCTCGATATCTCTCTTTCCCTCTCGATAGCTTTCTCTCTCCCTCTCGATATCTCTCTCTCTCTCAATATCTCTCTCCCTCTCTTGATATCTCTATCTCCCTCTCGCGATATCTCTCTCTTCCTCTCTCGATATCTCTCTCTCTCCCTCTCTCGATATCTCTCTCCCTTTCTCGATATCTCTCTCTCCCTCTCTCAATATTTCTCTTGATATTTCCCTCTCTCAATATCTCTCTCTCTCGATATCTATGTCTCTCGATATCTCTCTCTCGATACCTCTTTCGATATCTATCTCTCTCAATATCTCACTCTCTCAATATCTCTCTCTCTCTCGATATCATTCTCTCCCTCTCTCAATATATCTCTCTCTCTTGATATCTCTCTCTCTCAATATCCCTCTCTCTCGATATCTGTCTCTGTCTGTCGATATCTCTCTCTCTCTTGATATCTCTTTCTCCCTCTCTCGATAATCTCTCTATCTCTCGATATCTCTCTCTCTCTCTCTCGATATCTCTCTCTCGATATCTCTCTCTCGATATCTCTCTCTCTCGATATCTCTCTCTCTCGATATCTCTCTCTCTCTCTCGATATCTCTCTCTCTGGATATCTCTCTCTCTCTCTCTCTCGATATCTCTCTCTCTCTCAATATCTCTCTCCCACTCTTGATATCTCACTCCCGCTCGCGATATCCCTCTCTCCCTCTCTCGATATCTCTCTCTCCCCCTCTCGATATCTCTCTTCCTCTCTCGATATCTCTCTCTCCCTCTCTCAATATCTCTCTTGATATTTTCCTCTCTCGAAATCTCTCTCTCGATATCTCTCTCTCTAAATATCTCTCTCTCGATATGTCTCTCGATATCTCTCTCTCTCGATATCTCTCTCTCTCTCGATATCTCTCTCTCTCGATATCTCTCTCTCTCTCTTGATATCTCTCTCTCTCAATATCTCTCTCTTGATATCTCTCTATCTCTCTCTCTCTCGATATCTCACTCTCGGTATCTCTCTCTCTCGATACCACCCTCTCTCGATATCTCCCTCTCTCGATATATCCCTCTCTCGATATCTCCCTCTCTCGATATCTCCCTCTCTCGCTATCTCCCTCTCTCGATATCTCCCTCTCTCGATATCTCCCTCTCTCGATATCTCCCTCTCTTGATATCTCCGTCTCTCGATATCTCCCTCTCTCGATATCTCCCTCTCTCAATATCTCTCTCTTGATATCTCTCTCTCTCGATATCTCTCTCTCTCTTGACATCTCACTCTCGGTATCTCTCTCTCTCGATACCACCCTCTCTCGATATCTCCCTCTCTCGATATATCCCTCTCTCGATATCTCCCTCTCTCGATATCTCCCTCTCTCGCTATCTCCCTCTCTCGATATCTCCCTCTCTCGATATCTCCCTCTCTTGATATCTCCGTCTCTCGATATCTCCCTCTCTCGATATCTCCCTCTCTCAATATCTCTCTCTCCCTCTCTCGATATATCTCTCTCCCTCTCGGTATCTCTCTCTCTCAATATCCCTCTCTCTCTCTCTCTTGATATCTCTCTCTCTCGATATCCCTCTCTCTCTCGATATCTGTCTCTCTCTCGATATCTCTCTCCCTCTCTCTCGACATCTCTCTCGATAATCTCTCTCTCCCTCTCTCGATATCTCTCTCTCCCTCTCTCGCTATATCTCTCTCTCTCTCGATATCTCTCTCTCTCTCGATATCCCTAACTCTCTCGATATCTCTCTCTCCCTCTCGATATCTCTCTCTCTCTCAATATCTCTCTCCCTCTCTTGATATCTCTCTCTCCCTCTCGCGATATCTCTCTCTTCCTCTCTCGATATCTCTCTCTCTCCCTCTTTCGATATCTCTCTCCCTTTCTCGATATCTCTCTCTCCCTCTCTCAATATCCCTCTTGATATTTCCCTCTCTCAATATCTCTCTCTCTCGATATCTCTGTCTCTCGATATCTCTCTCTCTTGATATCTCTTTCGATATCTCTCTCTCTCAATATCTCACTCTCTCAATATCTCTCTCTCTCTCGATATCATTCTCTCCCTCTCTCAATATATCTCTCTCTCTTGATATCTCTCTCTCTCAATATCCCTCTCTCTCGATATCTGTCTCTGTCTGTCGATATCTCTCTCTCTCTCGATATCTCTTTCTCCCTCTCTCGATAATCTCTCTATCTCTCGATATCTCTCTCTCTCTTGATATCTCTCTCGATATCTCTCTCATCCTCGATATCTCTCTCTCGATATCTCTCTCTCAATATCTCTCTCTCTCGATATCTCTGTCTCTCGATATCTCTCTCTCTTGATATCTCTTTTGATATCTCTCTCTCTCAATATCTCACTCTCTCAATATCTCTCTCTCTCTCGATATCCCTCTCTCTCGATATCCCCCTGTCTCGATATCTCTCTCGATTTCTCTCTCTCTCGATATCTCTCTCTCTCGATATCTCTCTCTCAATATCTCTCTCTCGATATCTCTCTCGATATCTCTCTCTCTCGATATCTCTCTCTCTCGATATCTCTCTCTCTCGATATCTCTCTCTCTCGATATCTCTCTCTCTCGATATTTCTCTCTCTCAATATCTCTCTCTTGATATCTCTGTCTCGATATCTCTCTCTCTCGATATATCTCTCTCTCTCTCGATATCTCTCTCTCTCTCTCGATATCTCTCTCTCTCGATATCTCTCTCTCGATATCTCTCTCTCGATATCTCTCTCTCTCGATATCTCTCTCTCTCGATATCTCTCTCTCTCTCTCGATATCTCTCTCTCTGGATATCTCTCTCTCTCTCTCTCGATATCTCTCTCTCAATCTTGATAGCTCTCTCTCTCGATATCTCTCTCTCTCTCAATATCTCTCTCCCACTCTTGATATCTCTCTCCCTCTCGCGATATCCCTCTCTCCCTCTCTCGATATCTCTCTCTCCCCCTCTCGATATCTCTCTTCCTCTCTCGATATCTCTCTCTCCCTCTCTCAATATCTCTCTTGATATTTCCCTCTCTCGAAATCTCTCTCTCGATATCTCTCTCTCTCAATATCTCTCTCTCGATATCTCTCTCGATATCTCTCTGTCTCGATATCTCTCTGTCTCGATATCTCTCTCTCTCGATATCTCTCTCTCTCGATATCTCTCTCTCTCTCTCGATATGTCTCTCTCTTGATATCTCTCTCTTGATATCTCTCTCTCTCGATATCTCTCTCTCTCTCGATATCTCACTCTCGGTATCTCTCTCTCTCGATACCACCCTCTCTCGATATCTCCCTCTCTCGATATATCCCTCTGTCGATATCTCCCTCTCTCGATATCTCCCTCTCTCGATATCTCCCTCTCTCGATATCTCCCTCTCTCGATATCTCCCTCTCTCGATATCTCCCTCTCTCGATATCTCCCTCTCTCGATATCTCCCTCTCTCGATATCTCCCTCTCTCGATATCTCCCTCTCTCGATATCTCCCTCTCTCGATATCTCTGTCTCTCGATATCTCCCTCTCTCGATATCTCTCTCTCCCTCTCGGTATCTCTCTCTCTCATTATCTCTCTCTCTCTCCATATATCTCTCTCTCTCTCTCCATATATCTCTCTCCATATCTCTCTCAATATATCTCTCTCTCTTGATATCTCTCTCTCTCGATATCCCTCTCTCTCTCGATATCTGTCGCTCTCTCTCTCGACATCTCTCTCGATAATCTCTCTCTCCCTCTCTCAATATCTCTCTCTCTCGATATCTCTGTCTCTCGATATCTCTCTCTCTTGATATCTCTTTCGATATCTCTCTCTCTCAATATCTCACTCTCTCAATATCTCTCTCTCTCTCGATATCATTCTATCCCTCTCTCAATATATCTCTCTCTCTTGATATCTCTCTCTCTCGATATCTCCCTCTCTCGATATCTCCCTCTCTCGATATCTCCCTCTCTCGATATCTCCCTCTCTCGATATCTCCCTCTCTCGATATCTCCCTCTCTCGATATCTCTGTCTCTCGATATCTCCCTCTCTCGATATCTCTCTCTCCCTCTCGGTATCTCTCTCTCTCATTATCTCTCTCTCTCTCGATATATCTCTCTCTCTCTCTCCATATATCTCTCTCCATATCTCTCTCAATATATCTCTCTCTCTTGATATCTCTCTCTCTCGATATCCCTCTCTCTCTCGATATCTGTCGCTCTCTCTCTCGACATCTCTCTCGATAATCTCTCTCTCCCTCTCTCGATATCTCTCTCTCTCGATATCTCTGTCTCTCGATATCTCTCTCTCTTGATATCTCTTTCGATATCTCTCTCTCTCAATATCTCACTCTCTCAATATCTCTCTCTCTCTCGATATCATTCTATCCCTCTCTCAATATATCTCTCTCTCTTGATATCTCTCTCTCTCGATATCCCTCTCTCTCGATATCTGTCTCTGTCTGTCGATATCTCTCTCTCTCTCGATATCTCTTTCTCCCTCTCTCGATAATCTCTCTCTCGCTCGATATCTCTCTCTCTCTCTCTCTCGATATCTCTCTCTCGATATCTCTCTCATCCTCGATATCTCTCTCTCGATATCTCTCTCTCTCGATATCCCTCTCTCTCGATATCCCCCTGTCAGGATATCTCTCTCGATTTCTCTCTCTCTCGATATCTCTCTCTCTCAATATCTCTCTCTCGATATCTCTCTCGATATCTCTCTCTCTCGATATCTCTCTCTCTCGATATCTCTCTCTCTCGATATCTCCCTCTCTCGATATCTCTCTCTCTCGATATCTCTCTCTCTCGATATTTCTCTCTCTCAATATCTCTCTCTTGATATGTCTGTCTCGATATCTCTCTCTCTCGATATATCTCTCTCTCTCTCGATATCTCTCTCTCTCTCTCGATATCTCTCTCTCGATATCTCTCTATCGATATCTCTCTCTCGATATCTCTCTCTCTCGATATCTCTCTCTCTCGATATCTCTCTCTCTCTCTCGATATCTCTCTCTCAGGATATCTCTCTCTCTCTCTCTCTCGATATCTCTCTCTCAATCTCGATAGCTCTCTCTCTCGATATCTCTCTCTCTCTCAATATCTCTCTCCCACTCTTGATATCTCTCTCCCTCTCGCGATATCCCTCTCTCCCTCTCTCGATATCTCTCCCTCCCTCTCTCGATATCTCTCTTCCTCTCTCGATATCTCTCTCTCCCTGTCTCAATATCTCTCTTGATATTTCCCTCTCTCGAAATCTCTCTCTCGATATCTCTCTCTCTCAATATCTCTCTCTCGATATCTCTCTCGATATCTCTCTCTTTCTAGATATCTCTCTCTCTCGATATCTCTCTCTCTCGATATCTCTCTCTCTCGATATCTCTCTCTCTCTCGATATCTCACTCTCGGTATCTCTCTCTCTCTCGATAGCACCCTCTCTCGATATCACCCTCTCTCGATATATCCCTCTCTCGATATCTCCCTCTCTCGATATCTCCCTCTCTCGATATCTCCCTCTCTCGATATCTCCCTCTCTCGATATCTCCCTCTCTTGATATCTCCCTCTCTCGATATCTCCCTCTCTCGATATCTCCCTCTCTCGATATCTCCCTCTCTCGCTATCTCCCTCTCTCAATATCTCTCTCTCCCTCTCTCGGTATCTCTCTCTCTCATTATCTCTCTCTTTCTCTCTCTCGATATCTCTCTCTCTCTCTCTCCATATCTCTCTGCCATATCTCTCTCAATATATCTCTCTCTCTTGATATCTCTCTCTCTCGATATCCCTCTCTCTCTCGATATCTGTCTCTCTCTCTCGATATCTCTCTCCCTCTCTCTCGACATCTCTCTCGATAATCTCTCTCTCCCTCTCTCGATATCTCTCTCTCCCTCTCTCGCTATATCTCTCTCTGTCTCGATATCTCTCTCTCTCTCTCACTATCTCTCTCTCCCTCTCTTGATATCTCTCTCTCTTGATTTCTCTCTCTCTCTCTCGATATCTCTCTCTCCCTCTCGATAGCTCTCTCTCTCCCTCTCGATATCTCTCTCTCTCTCAATATCTCTCTCCCTCTTTTGATATCTCTCTCTCCCTCTCGTGATATCTCTCTCTCCCTCTCTCGATATCTCCCTCTCCCTCTCTCGATATCTCTCTCCCTCTCTCGATATCTCTCTCTCCCTCTCTCGATATCTCTCTTGATGTTTCACTCTCTCGATATCTCTCTCTCGCTCGATATCTCTCTCTCGATATCTCTCTCTCTCGCTATCTCTCTCTCTCTCTCTCGATATCTCTGTCTCGATATCACTCTCTCGATATCTCTCGCTCATTATATCCCTCTCTCTCGACGTCCCACTATCTCAATATCTCTCTCTCAATATCTCTCTCTCGATATCTCTCTCTCGATATCTCCCTCTCTCGATATCTCTCTCCCTTTCTCAATATCTCTCTCTCCCTCTCTCAATATCTCTCTTGATATTTCCCTCTCTCAATATCTCTCTCTCTCGATATCTCTGTCTCTCGATATCTCTCTCTCTTGATATCTCTTTCGATATCTCTCTCTCTCAATATCTCACTCTCTCAATATCTCTCTCTCTCTCGATATCATTCTCTCCCTCTCTCAATATATCTCTCTCTCTTGATATCTCTCTCTCTCAATATCCCTCTCTCTCGATATCTGTCTCTGTCTGTCGATATCTCTCTCTCTCTCGATATCTCTTTCTCCCTCTCTCGATAATCTCTCTATCTCTCGATACCCCTCTCTCTCGATATCTCTCTCTCGATATCTCTCTCATCCTCGATATCTCTCTCTCGATATCTCTCTCTCAATATCTCTCTCTCTCGATATCTCTGTCTCTCGATATCTCTCTCTCGATATCTCTTTCGATATCTCTCTCTCTCAATATCTCACTCTCTCAATATCTCTCTCTCTCTCGATATCATTCTCTCCCTCTCTCAATATATCTCTCTCTCTTGATATCTCTCTCTCTCGATATCCCTCTCTCTCGATATCTGTCTCTGTCTGTCGATATCTCTCTCTCTCTCGATATCTCTTTCTCCCTCTCTCAATAATCTCTCTCTCGCTCGATATCTCTCTCTCTCTCTCTCGATATCTCTCTCTCGATATCTCTCTCATCCTTGATATCTCTCTCTCAATATCTCTCTCTCTCGATATCCCTCTCTCTCGATATCCCCCTGTCTCGATATCTTTCTCGATTTCTCTCTCTCTCGATATCTCTCTCTCTCGATATCTCTCTCTCGATATCTCTCTCTCTCGATATCTCTCTCTCTCGATATCTCTCTCTCTCGATATCTCTCTCTCGATATCTCTCTCTCTCGATATCTCTCTCTCTCGATATCTCTCTCTCTCGATATCTCTCTCTCTCTCTCTCGATATCTCTCTCTCTGGATATCTCTCTCTCTCTCTCTCTCGATATCTCTCTCTCAATCTCGATAGCTCTCTCTCTCGATATCTCTCTCTCTCTCAATATCTCTCTCCCACTCTTGATATCTCTCTCCCTCTCGCGATATCCCTCTCTCCCTCTCTCGATATCTCTCTCTCCCTCTCTCGATATCTCTCTTCCTCTCTCGATATCTCTCTCTCCCTCTCTCAATATCTCTCTTGATATTTCCCTCTCTCAAAACCTCTCTCTCGATATCTCTCTCTCTCAATATCTCTCTCTCGATATCTCTCTCGATATCTCTCTCTCTCGATATCTCTCTCTCTCGATATCTCTCTCTCTCGATATCTCTCTCTCTCTCTCGATATCTCTCTCTCTCAATATCTCTCTCTTGATATCTCTCTCTCTCGACATCTCTCTCTCTCTCGATATCTCACTCTCGGTATCTCTCTCTCTTGATACCACCCTCTCTCGATATCTCCCTCTCTCCATATATCCCTCTCTCGATATCTCCCTCTCTCGATATCTCCCTCTCTCGATACCACCCTCTCTCGATATATCCCTCTCTCGATATCTCCCTCTCTCGATATCTCCCTCTCTCGATATCTCCCTCTCTCGATATCTCCCTCTCTCGATATCTCCCTCTCTTGATATCTCCGTGTCTCGATATCTCCCTCTCTCGATATCTCCCTCTCTCAATATCTCTCTCTCCCTCTCTCGATATCTCTCTCTCCCTCTCGGTATCTCTCTCTCTCATTATCTCTCTCTCTCTCTCTCTCGATATATCTCTCTCTCCATATCTCTCTCTCCATATCTCTCTCAATATATCTCTCTCTCTTGATATCTCTCTCTCTCGATATCCCTCTTTCTCTCGATATCTGTCTCTCTCTCTCGATATCTCTCTCCCTCTCTCTCGACATCTCTCTCGATCATCTCTCTCTCCCTCTCTCGATATCTCTCTCTCCCTCTCTCGCTATATCTCTCTCTCTCTCGATATCTCTCTCTCTCTCGATATCCCTAACTCTCTCGATATCTCTCTCTCTCTCTCGATATCTCTCTCTCCCTCTCTTGATATCTCTCTCTCTTGATATCTCTCTCTCTCTCTCGATATCTCTCTCTCCCTCTCGATAGCTCTCTCTCTCCCTCTCGATATCTCTCTCTCTCTCAATATCTCTCTCCCTCTTTTGATATCTCTCTCTCCCTCTCGTGATATCTCTCTCTCCCTCTCACGATATCTCCCTCTCCCTCTCTCGATATCTCTCTCCCTCTCTCGATATCTCTCTCTCCCTCTCTCGATATCTCTCTTGATGTTTCACTCTCTTGATATCTCTCTCTCGCTCGATATCTCTCTCTCTCGATATCTCTCTCTCTCGCTATCTCTCTCTCTCTCTCTCGATATCTGTCTCGATATCACTCTCTCGATATCTCTCCCTCATTATATCTCTCTCTCTCGACGTCCCACTATCTCAATATCTCTCTCTCAATATCTCTCTCTCGATATCTCTCTCTCTCTATATCTCTCTCGACATCTCTCTCTCTCTACATCTCTGTCTCTCGATATCTCTCTCGATATCACTCTCTCTCGATATCTCTCTCTCTCGATATCTCTCTCTCTCGATATCTCTCTCTCTCAATATCTCTCTCTCTCGATATCTCTCTCTATATATCTCTCTCTCGATATCTCTCTCTCTCGATATCTCTCTCTCTCGATATCTCTCTCTCTCGATCTCTCTCTCTCGATCTCTCTCTCTCTCGATCTCTCTCTCTCGATCTCTCTCTCTCTCTATCTCTCGCTCTCGATATCTCTCGCTCTCGATATGTCTCTCTCTCGATATCTCTCTCTCGATATCTCTCTCTCTCGACCTCTCTTTCTCTCTCTCTCGATATCTCTCTATCTCTCGATATCTCTCTCTCGATATCTCTCTCTCAATATCTCTCTCTCTCGATATCTCTGTCTCTCGATATCTCTCTCTCGATATCTCTTTCGATATCTCTCTCTCTCAATATCTCACTCTCTCAATATCTCTCTCTCTCTCGATATCATTCTCTCCCTCTCTCAATATATCTCTCTCTCTTGATATCTCTCTCTCTCGATATCCCTCTCTCTCGATATCTGTCTCTGTCTGTCGATATCTCTCTCTCTCTCGATATCTCTTTCTCCCTCTCTCAATAATCTCTCTCTCGCTCGATATCTCTCTCTCTCTCTCTCGATATCTCTCTCTCGATATCTCTCTCATCCTCGATATCTCTCTCTCAATATCTCTCTCTCTCGATATCCCTCTCTCTCGATATCCCCCTGTCTCGATATCTTTCTCGATTTCTCTCTCTCTCGATATCTCTCTCTCTCGATATCTCTCTCTCGATATCTCTCTCTCTCGATATCTCTCTCTCTCGATATCTCTCTCTCTCGATATCTCTCTCTCGATATCTCTCTCTCTCGATATCTCTCTCTCTCGATATCTCTCTCTCTCGATATCTCTCTCTCTCTCTCGATATCTCTCTCTCTGGATATCTCTCTCTCTCTCTCTCTCGATATCTCTCTCTCAATCTCGATAGCTCTCTCTCTCGATATCTCTCTCTCTCTCAATATCTCTCTCCCACTCTTGATATCTCTCTCCCTCTCGCGATATCCCTCTCTCCCTCTCTCGATATCTCTCTCTCCCTCTCTCGATATCTCTCTTCCTCTCTCGATATCACTCTCTCCCTCTCTCAATATCTCTCTTGATATTTCCCTCTCTCAAAACCTCTCTCTCGATATCTCTCTCTCTCAATATCTCTCTCTCGATATCTCTCTCGATATCTCTCTCTCTCGATATCTCTCTCTCTCGATATCTCTCTCTCTCGATATCTCTCTCTCTCGATATCTCTCTCTCTCTCTCAATATCTCTCTCTCTCAATATCTCTCTCTTGATATCTCTCTCTCTCGACATCTCTCTCTCTCTCGATATCTCACTCTCGGTATCTCTCTCTCTTGATACCACCCTCTCTCGATATCTCCCTCTCTCCATATATCCCTCTCTCGATATCTCCCTCTCTCGATATCTCCCTCTCTCGATACCACCCTCTCTCGATATATCCCTCTCTCGATATCTCCCTCTCTCGATATCTCCCTCTCTCGATATCTCCCTCTCTCGATATCTCCCTCTCTCGATATCTCCCTCTCTTGATATCTCCCTCTCTCGATATCTCCCTCTCTCGATATCTCCCTCTCTCAATATCTCTCTCTCCCTCTCTCGATATCTCTCTCTCCCTCTCGGTATCTCTCTCTCTCATTATCTCTCTCTCTCTCTCTCTCGATATATCTCTCTCTCCATATCTCTCTCTCCATATCTCTCTCAATATATCTCTCTCTCTTGATCTCTCTCTCGATATCCCTCTTTCTCTCGATATCTGTCTCTCTCTCTCGATATCTCTCTCCCTCTCTCTCGACATCTCTCTCGATCATCTCTCTCTCCCTCTCTCGATATCTCTCTCTCCCTCTCTCGCTATATCTCTCTCTCTCTCGATATCTCTCTCTCTCTCGATATCCCTAACTCTCTCGATATCTCTCTCTCTCTCTCGATATCTCTCTCTCCCTCTCTTGATATCTCTCTCTCTTGATATCTCTCTCTCTCTCTCGATATCTCTCTCTCCCTCTCGATAGCTCTCTCTCTCCCTCTCGATATCTCTCTCTCTCTCAATATCTCTCTCCCTCTTTTGATATCTCTCTCTCCCTCTCGTGATATCTCTCTCTCCCTCTCACGATATCTCCCTCTCCCTCTCTCGATATCTCTCTCCCTCTCTCGATATCTCTCTCTCCCTCTCTCGATATCTCTCTTGATGTTTCACTCTCTTGATATCTCTCTCTCGCTCGATATCTCTCTCTCTCGATATCTCTCTCTCTCGCTATCTCTCTCTCTCTCTCTCGATATCTGTCTCGATATCACTCTCTCGATATCTCTCCCTCATTATATCTCTCTCTCTCGACGTCCCACTATCTCAATATCTCTCTCTCAATATCTCTCTCTCTCTATATCTCTCTCGACATCTCTCTCTCTCTACATCTCTGTCTCTCGATATCTCTCTCGATATCACTCTCTCTCGATATCTCTCTCTCTCGATATCTCTCTCTCTCGATATCTCTCTCTCTCAATATCTCTCTCTCTCAATATCTCTCTCTCTCGATATCTCTCTCTATATATCTCTCTCTCGATATCTCTCTCTCTCGATATCTCTCTCTCTCGATATCTCTCTCTCTCGATCTCTCTCTCTCGATCTCTCTCTCTCTCGATCTCTCTCTCTCGATCTCTCTCTCTCTCTATCTCTCGCTCTCGATATCTCTCGCTCTCGATATGTCTCTCTCTCGATATCTCTCTCTCGATATCTCTCTCTCTCGACCTCTCTTTCTCTCTCTCTCGATATCTCTCTATCTCTCGATATCTCTCTCTCGATATCTCTCTCTCTCTCGATATCTCTCTCTCTTGATATCTCTCTCTTTCTCGATATCCCTCTCTCTCGATTTCTCTCTCTCTCGATATCCCTCTCTCTCGATATCCCTCTCTCTCGATATCCCTCTCTCGATATCCCTCTCTCTCGATATCCCTCTCTCTCGATATCCCTCTCTCTCGATATCTGTCTCTGTCTGTCGATATCCCTCTCTCTCTCGATATCTCTTTCTCCCTCTCTCGATAATCTCTCTCTCGCTCGATATCTCTCTCTCTCTCTCTCGATATCTCTCTCTCGATATCTCTCTCATCCTCGATATCTCTCTCTCGATATCTCTCTCTCTCGATATCCCTCTCTCTCGATATCCCCCTGTCTCGATATCTCTCTCGATATCTCTCTCTCTCGATATCTCTCTCTCAATATCTCTCTCTCGATATCTCTCTCGATATCTCTCTCTCTGGATATCTCTCTCTCTCGATATCTCTCTCTCTAGATATCTCTCTCTCTCTCGATATTTCTCTCTCTCAATATCTCTCTCTTGATATCTCGGTCTCGATATCTCTCTCTCTCGATATCTATCTCTCTCGATATCTCTCTCTCTCGATATCTCTCTCTCTCAATATCTCACTCTCTCGATATCTCTCACTCTCGATATCATTCTCTCCCTCTCTCAATATATCTCTCTCTCTTGATATCTCTCTCTCTCTCGATATCCCTCTCTCTCTCGATATCTGTCTCTGTCTGTCGATATCTCTCTCTCTCTCGATATCTCTCTCTCCCTCTCTCGATAATCTCTCTCTCTCTCTCTCGATATCTCTCTCTCTCTCAAAATCTCTCTCTCGATATCTCTCTCATCCTCGATACCTCTCTCTCGATATCTCTCTATCTGTATCCCTCTCTCTTGATATCCCCCTCTCTCGATATCTCCCTGTCTCGATATCCCTCTCTCTCGATAACTCTCTCTCTCGATATCTCTCTCTCGATATCTCTCTCCCTCGATATCTCTCTCTCTCGATATCTCTATCGATATCTCTCTCTCTTGATATCTCTCTCTCTGTACATCTCACTCTCTCAATATCTCTCTCTCGATATCTCTCTCTCGATATCTCTCTCTCGATATCTCTCTCTCGATATCTCTCTCTCGATATCTCTCTCTCGATATCTCTCTCTCGATATCTCTCTCGATATCTCTCTCTCTCGATATCTCTCTCTCGATATCTCTCTCTCTCGATATCTCTATCTCTCGATATCTCTCTCTCGATATCTCTCTCACGATATCTCTCTCACGATATCTCTCTCACGATATCTCTCTCTCTCGATATCTCTCTCTCTCAATATCTCACTCTTTTGATATCTCTCTCTCTCTCGATATCATTCTCTCCCTCTCTCAATATATCTCTCTCTCTTGATATCTCTCTCTCTTGATATCTCTCTCTCTCGATATCTCTGTCTCGATATCTCACTCTCTTGATATATCTCTCTCTCTCGATATCTCTCTCTCTCTCTTGATATCTCTCTCTCGATATCTCTCTCTCGATATCTCTCTCTCGATATCTCTCTCTCTCGATATCTCTCTCTCGATATCTCTCACTCGATATCTCTCTCTCTCGATATCTCTCTCTCTTGATATCTCTCTCTCTCTCTCGATATCTCTCTCTCTGGATATCTCTCTCTCTCTCTCTCTCGATATCTCTCTCTCAATCTCGATAGCTCTCTCTCTCGATATCTCTCTCTCTCTCAATATCTCTCTCCCACTCTTGATATCTCTCTCCCTCTCGCGATATCCCTCTCTCCCTCTCTCGATATCTCTCTTCCTCTCTCGATATCTCTCTCTCCCTCTCTCAATATCTCTCTTGATATTTCCATCTCTCGAAATCTCTCTCCCGATATCTCTCTCTCTCAATATCTCTCTCTCGATATCTCTCTCTCTCGATATCTCTCTCTCTCGATATCTCTCTCTCTCGATATCTCTCTCTCTCGATATCTCTCTCTCTCTCTCGATATCTCTCTCTCTCAATATCTCTCTCTTGATATCTCTCTCTCTCGATATCTCTCTCTCTCTCGATATCTCACTCTCGGTATCTCTCTCTCTCGATACCACCCTCTCTCGATATCTCCCTCTCTCAATATATCCCTCTCTCGATATCTCCCTCTCTCGATATCTCCCTCTCTCGATATCTCCCTCTCACGATATCTCCCTCTCTTGATATCTCCCTCTCTCGATATCTCCCTCTCTCGATATCTCTCTCTCCCTCTCTCGATATCTCTCTCTCCCTCTCGGTATATCTCTCTCTCATTATCTCTCTCGATATCTCTCTCGATATCTCTCTCTCTCTCTCTCCATATCTCTCTCTCCATATCTCTCTCAATATATCTCTCTCTCTTGATATCTCTCTCTCTCGATATCCCTCTCTCTCTCGATATCTGTCTCTCTCTCTCGATATCTCTCTCCCTCTCTCTCGACATCTCTCTCGATAATCTCTCTCTCCCTCTCTCGATATCTCTCTCTCCCTCTCTCGCTATATCTCTCTCTCTCTCGATATCTCTCTCTCTCTCGATATCCCTAACTCTCTCGATATCTCTCTCTCTCTCTTGATATCTCTCTCTCCCTCTCTTGATATCTCTCTCTCTTGATATCTCTCTCTCCCTCTCGATATCTCTCTCTCTCAATATCTCTCTCCCTCTTTTGATATCTCTCTCTCCCTCTCGTGATATCTCTCTCTCCCTCTCTCGATATCTCCCTCTCCCTCTCTCGATATCTCTCTCCCTCTCTCGATATCTCTCTCTCCCTCTCTCGATATCTCTCTTGATGTTTCACTCTCTCGATATCTCTCTCTCGCTCGATATCTCTCTCTCTCGATATCTCTCTCTCTCGCTATCTCTCTCTCTCGATATCTCTGTCTCGATATCACTCTCTCGATATCTCTCCCTCATTATATCTCTCTCTCTCGATATCCCACTATCTCAATATCTCTCTCTCAATATCTCTCTCTCGATATCTCTCTCTCGATATCTCTCTCTCTCGACATCTCTGTCTCTCGATATCTCTCTCGATATCTCTCTCTCTCGATATCTCTCTCTCGATATCTCTCTCTATATATCTCTCTCTCGATATCTCTCTCTCTCGATATCTCTCTCTCTCGATCTCTCTCTCTCTCTATCTCTCGCTCTCGATATCTCTCTCTCTCGATATCTCTCTCTCGATATCTCTCTCTCTCGACCTCTCTTTCTCTCTCTCTCGATATCTCTCTATCTTTCGATATCTCTCTCTCGATATCTCTCTCTCTCTCGATATCTCTCTCTCTTGATATCTCTCTCTTTCTCGATATCCCTCTCGATTTCTCTCTCTCTCGATATCCCTCTCTCTCGATATCCCTCTCTCTCGATATCTCTCTCTCTCGATATCCCTCTCTCTCGATATCCCTCTCTCTCGATATCTCTCTCTCTCGATATCTCTCTCCATATTTCTCGATATCTCTCTCTCGATATCTCTCTCTCTCCCTCTCTCGATATCATTCTCTCCCTCTCTCAATATATCTCTCTCTCTTGATATCTCTCTCTCTCGATATCCCTCTCTCTCTCGATATCTGTCTCTGTCTCTCGATATCTCTCTCTCTCTCTCGATAATCTCTCACTCCCTCTCTCGATATCTCTCTCTCTCTCTCGATATCTCTCTCTCTCTCGATATCCCTCTCTGTGTCGATAACTCTCTCTCTCTCTCTCGATATCTCTCTCTCGCTCTCTCAATATCTCTCTCTCTTGATATCTCGCTCTCTCTCGATATCTCTCTTTCCCTCTTGATAGCTTTCTCTCTCCCTCTCGATATCTCTCTCTCTCTCAATATTTCTCTCCCTCTCTTGATATCTCTCTCTCCCTCTCGCGATATCTCCCTCTTCCTCTCTCGATATCTCTCTCTCTCCCTCTCTCGATATCTCTCTCCCTTTCTCGATATCTCTCTCTCCCTCTCTCAATATCTCTCTTGATATTTCCCTCTCTCAATATCTCTCTCTCTCGATATCTCTGTCTCTCGATATTTCTCTCTCTTGATATCTCTTTCGATATCTCTCTCTCTCAATATCTCACTCTCTCAATATCTCTCTCTCTCTCGATATCATTCTCTCCCTCTCTCAATATATCTCTCTCTCGTGATATCTCTCTCTCTCAATATCCCTCTCTCTCGATATCTGTCTCTGTCTGTCGATATCTCTCTCTCTCTCTCGATATCTCTTTCTCCCTCTCTCGATAATCTCTCTATCTCTCGATATCTCTCTCACTCTCTCTCGATATCTCTCTCTCGATATCTCTCTCATCCTCGATATCTCTCTATCGATATCTCTCTCTCGATATCTCTCTCTCTCGATATCCCTCTCTCTCGATATCCCCCGTCTCGATATCTCTCTCTCTCGATTTCTCTCTCTCTCTCGATATCTCTCTCTCTCGATATCTCTCTCTCTCGATATCTCTCTCTCTCGATACCTCTCTCTCTCGATATCTCTCTCTCTCAATATCTCTATCGATATCTCTCTCTCTCGATATCTCTCTCTCTGTACCTCTCAATCTCTCAATATGTCTCACTCGATATCTCTCTCTCGATATCTCTCTCTCGATATCTCTCTCTCTCGATATCTCTCTCTCTCGATATCTCTCTCTCGATATCTCTCTCTCTCGATATCTCTCTCTCTCGATATCTCTCTCTCTCAATATCTCACTCTCTCGATATCTCTCACTCTCGATATCATTCTCTCCCTCTCTCAATATATCTCTCTCTCTCTCGATATCCCTCTCTCTCTCGATATCTGTCTCTGTCTGTCGATATCTCTCTCTCTCTCGATATCTCTCTCTCCCTCTCTCGATAATCTCTCTCTCTCTCTCTCTATATCTCTCTCTCTCTCGAAATCTCTCTCTCTCTCGAAATCTCTCTCTCGATATCTCTCTCATCCTCGATATCTCTCTCTCGATATCTCTCTCTCTGTATCCCTCTCTCTCGATATCCCCCTCTCTCGATATCCCCCTCTCTCGATATCCCTCTCTCTCGTTATCTCTCTCGATATCTCTCTCTCATGATATCTCTCTCTCTCGATATCTCTATCGATATCTCTCTCTCTCGATATCTCTCTCTCTGTACATCTCACTCTCTCAATATCTCTCTCTCGATAACTCTCTCTCTTGATATCTCTCTCTCTCGATATCTCTCTCGATATCTCTCTCTCTCGATATCTCTCTCTCTCGATATCTCTCTCTCTCGATAGCTCTCTCTCGATATCTTTCTCTCTCGATATCTCTCTCTCTCGATATCTCTCTCTCTCGATATCTCTCTCTCTCGATATCTCTCTCTCTCGATATCTCTCTCTCTCAATATCTCACTCTCTCGATATCTCTCTCTCCCTCGATATCATTCTCTCCCTCTCTCAATATATCTTTCTCTCTTGATATCTCTCTCTCTCGATATCCCTCTCTCTCTCGATATCTGTCTCTGTCTGTCGATTTCTCTCTCTCCCTCGATATCTCTCTCTCCCTCTCTCGATAATCTCTCTCTCTCTTGATATCTCTCTCTCTCGATATCTCTCTCTCTCGATATCTCTCTCTCTAGATATCTCTCTCTCTGTACATCTCACTCTCTCAATATCTCTCTCTCGATATCTCTCTCTCTTGATATCTCTCTCTCTCTCGATATCTCTCTCTCTCGATATCTCTCTCTCGATATCTCTCTCTCTCGATATCTCTCTCTCTCGATATCTCTCCCTCTCGATATCTCTCTCTCTCGATATCTCTCTCTCGATATCTCTCTCTTGATATCTCTCTCTCTCGATATCTCTCTCTCTCTCAATAGCTCTCTCTCGATATCTCTCTCTCTTGATATCTCTCTCTCGATATCTCTCTCTCTCGATATCTCTCTCGATATCTCTCTCTC
The DNA here is from genome assembly GCA_026770705.1 of Isurus oxyrinchus. Lineage (NCBI taxonomy): Eukaryota > Metazoa > Chordata > Chondrichthyes > Lamniformes > Lamnidae > Isurus > Isurus oxyrinchus. Next base: position 35,224 of record JANJGN010000594.1, on the reverse strand, counting down.
TCCATATCTCTCTCTCTCGATATCTCTATCGATATCTCTCTCTCTCGATTTCTCTCTCTCTGTACATCTCACTCTCTCACTATCTCTCTCTCGATATCTCTCTCTCTTGATATCTCTCTCTCTCGATATCTCTCTCTCGATATCTCTCTCCCAATATCTCTCTCTCTCGATCTCTCTCTCTCTCGATATCTCTCTCTCGATATCTCTCTCTCGATATCTCTCTCTCTCGATATCTCTCTCTCTCAATATCTCACTCTCTCAATATCTGCTCTCTCTCTCGATATCATTCTCTCCCTCTCTCAATATATCTCTCTCTCTTGATATCTCTCGCTCTTGATATCTGTCTCTGTCTGTCGATAGCTCTCTCTCTCTGGATATCTCTCTCTCCCTCTCTCGATAATCTCTCTCTCTCTCTCTCGATATCTCTCTCTCTCTCTCTCGATATCTCTCTCTCGATATAACTCTCATCCTCGATATCTCTCTCTCGATATCTCTCTCTCTCTCGATATCTCTCTCTCTCGATATCCCTCTCTCTCGATATCCCTCTTTCTCGATATCTCTCTCTCTCGATTTCTCTCTCTCTCGATTTCTCTCTCTCTCGATATCTCTCTCTCTCGATATCTCTCTCGATATCTCTCTCTCTCGATATCTCTCTCTGTACATCTCTCTCTCTTGATAGCTCTCTCTCTCGCTATCTCTCTCTCGATATCTCTCTCTCTCGATATCTCTCTCTCTGTACATCTCTCTCTCTCGATATCTCTCTCTCTCGCTATCTCTCTCTCGATATCTCTCTCTCTCGATATCTCTCTCTCTCGATATCTCTCTCTCTCAATATCTCCCTCTCTCGATATCTCCCTCTCTTGATATCTCTCTCTCGATATCTCTCTCTCGATATCTCTCTCTCGATTTCTCTCTCTCTCGATATCTCTTTCTCTCTCTATATCTCTCTCTAGATATCTCTCTCTCTTGATATCTCTCTCTCTTGATATCTCTCTCTCTTGATATCTCTCTCTCTTGATATCCCTCTCTCCCGATATCTCTCTCTCTTGATATCCCTCTCTCTCGATATACCTCTCTCTCAATATCCCTCTCTCTCGATATCTCTCTCTCTCTATATCTCTCTCTCTCGATATCTCTCTCTGTCTCTCGATATCTCTCTCTCTCGAAATCTCTCTCTCACTATCTCTCTCTCTCTCTCGATATCTATCTCTCTTCTCAATATCTCTCAACTCTTTCTCTCGATATCTCTCTCTCCCTCTCGATAGCTCTCTCTCTCCCTCTCGATATCTCTCTCTCTCTCAATATCTCTCTGCCTCTCTTGATATCTATTTCTCCCTCTCACGATATCTCTCTCTCCCTCTCTCGATATCTCCCTCTCCCTCTCTCTATATCCCTCTCCCTCTCTCGATATCTCTCTCTCCTTCTCTCAATATCTCTCTTGATGTTTCACTCTCTCAATATCTCTGTCTCGATATCACTCTCTCGATATCTCTCTCTCATGATATCTCTCTCTCTTCACATTTCTCTCTCTCAATATCTCTCTCTCTCAATATCTCTCTCTCGATATCTCTCTCTCTCGATTTCTCTCTCTCTCGATTTCTCTCTCTCTCGATTTCTCTCTCTCTCGATTTCTCTCTCTCGATATCTCTCTCTCTCGATATCTCTCTCGATATCTCTCTCTCTCGATATCTCTCTCTCTGTACATCTCTCTCTCTTGATATCTCTCTCTCTCGCTATCTCTCTCTCGATATCTCTCTCTCTCGATATCTCTCTCTCGATATCTCTCTCTCTCGATATCTCTCTCTCTCGATATCTCTCTCTCTCAATATCTCCCTCTCTCGATATCTCCCTCTCTTGATATCTCTCTCTCGATATCTCTCTCTCGATTTCTCTCTCTCTCGATATCTCTTTCTCTCTCTATATCTCTCTCTAGATATCTCTCTCTCTTGATATCCCTCTCTCTCGATATCTCTCTCGATATCTCTCTCTCTCGATATCTCTCTCTCTGTACATCTCTCTCTCTCGATATCTCTCTCGATATCTCTCTCTCTCGATATCTCTCTCTCTCGATATCTCTCTCTCTCGATATCTCTCTCTCTCGATATCTCTCTCTCTGTACATCTCTCTCTCTCGATATCTCTCTCTCTCGCTATCTCTCTCTCGATATCTCTCTCTCTCGATATCTCTCTCTCTCGATATCTCCCTCTCTCGATATCTCCCTCTCTTGATATCTCTCTCTCGATATCTCTCTCTCGATTTCTCTCTCTCTCGATATCTCTTTCTCTCTCTATATCTCTCTCTAGATATCTCTCTCTCTTGATATCTCTCTCTCTTGATATCCCTCTCTCCCGATATCTCTCTCTCTTGATATCCCTCTCTCTCGATATACCTCTCTCTCGATATCTCTCTCTCTCTATATCTCTCTCTCTCGATATCTCTCTCTGTCTCTCGATATCTCTCTCTCTCGAAATCTCTCTCTCACTATCTCTCTCTCTCTCTCGTTATCTATCTCTCTTCTCAATATCTCTCATCTCTCTCTCTCGATATCTCTCTCTCCCTCTCGATAGCTCTCTCTCTCCCTCTCGATATCTCTCTCTCTCTCAATATCTCTCTCCCTCTCTTGATATCTCTCTCTCCCTCTCACGATATCTCTCTCTCCCTCTCTCGATATCTCCCTCTCCCTCTCTCTATATCCCTCTCCCTCTCTCGATATCTCTCTCTCCTTCTCTCAATATCTCTCTTGATGTTTCACTCTCTCAATATCTCTGTCTCGATATCACTCTCTCGATATCTCTCTCTCATGATATCTCTCTCTCTTCACATTTCTCTCTCTCAATATCTCTCTCTCTCAATATCTCTCTCTCGATATCTCTCTCTCTCGATTTCTCTCTCTCTCGATTTCTCTCTCTCTCAATTTCTCTCTCTCTCGATATCTCTCTCTCTCGATATCTCTCTCGATATCTCTCTCTCTCGATATCTCTCTCTCTGTACATCTCTCTCTCTTGATATCTCTCTCTCTCGCTATCTCTCTCTCGATATCTCTCTCTCTCGATATCTCTCTCTCGATATCTCTCTCTCTCGATATCTCTCTCTCTCGATATCTCTCTCTCTCAATATCTCCCTCTCTCGATATCTCCCTCTCTTGATATCTCTCTCTCGATATCTCTCTCTCGATTTCTCTCTCTCTCGATATCTCTTTCTCTCTCTATATCTCTCTCTAGATATCTCTCTCTCTTGATATCCCTCTCTCCCGATATTTCTCTCTCTTGATATCCCTCTCTCTCGATATACCTCTCTCTCGATATCCCTCTCTCTCGATATCTCTCTCTCTCTATATCTCTCTCTCTCGATATCTCTCTCTGTCTCTCGATATCTCTCTCTCTCGAAATCTCTCTCTCTCGAAATCTCTCTCTCACTATCTCTCTCTCTCTCTCGATATCTATCTCTCTCTCTCAATATCTCTCATCTCTCTCTCTCGATATCTCTCTCTCGATTTCTCTCTCTCTCGATATCTCTTTCTCTCTCTATATCTCTCTCTAGATATCTCTCTCTCTTGATATCTCTCTCTCTTGATATCTCTCTCTCTTGATATCCCTCTCTCCCGATATCTCTCTCTCTTGATATCCCTCTCTCTCGATATACCTCTCTCTCAATATCCCTCTCTCTCGATATCTCTCTCTCTCTATATCTCTCTCTCTCGATATCTCTCTCTGTCTCTCGATATCTCTCTCTCTCGAAATCTCTCTCTCACTATCTCTCTCTCTCTATCGATATCTATCTCTCTTCTCAATATCTCTCATCTCTTTCTCTCGATATCTCTCTCTCCCTCTCGATAGCTCTCTCTCTCCCTCTCGATATCTCTCTCTCTCTCAATATCTCTCTCCCTCTCTTGATATCTCTCTCTCCCTCTCACGATATCTCTCTCTCCCTCTCTCGATATCTCCCTCTCCCTCTCTCTATATCCCTCTCCCTCTCTCGATATCTCTCTCTCCTTCTCTCAATATCTCTCTTGATGTTTCACTCTCTCAATATCTCTGTCTCGATATCACTCTCTCGATATCTCTCTCTCATGATATCTCTCTCTCTTCACATTTCTCTCTCTCAATATCTCTCTCTCTCAATATCTCTCTCTCGATATCTCTCTCTCTGTACATCTCTCTCTCTTGATATCTCTCTCTCTCGATATCTCTCTCTCTCGATATCTCTCTCGATATCTCTCTCTCTCGATATCTCTCTCTCTGTACATCTCTCTCTCTCGCTATCTCTCTCTCGATATCTCTCTCTCTCGATATCTCTCTCTCGATATCTCTCTCTCTCGATATCTCTCTCTCTCGATATCTCTCTCTCTCAATATCTCCCTCTCTCGATATCTCCCTCTCTTGATATCTCTCTCTCGATATCTCTCTCTCGATTTCTCTCTCTCTCGATATCTCTTTCTCTCTCTATATCTCTCTCTAGATATCTCTCTCTCTTGATATCCCTCTCTCTCGATATCTCTCTCGATATCTCTCTCTCTCGATATCTCTCTCTCTGTACATCTCTCTCTCTTGATATCTCTCTCTCTCGCTATCTCTCTCTCGATATCTCTCTCTCTCGATATCTCTCTCTCTCGATATCTCTCTCTCTCGATATCTCTCTCTCTGTACATCTCTCTCTCTCGATATCTCTCTCTCTCGCTATCTCTCTCTCGATATCTCTCTCTCTCGATATCTCTCTCTCTCGATATCTCTCTCTCTCGATATCTCCCTCTCTCGATATCTCCCTCTCTTGATATCTCTCTCTCGATATCTCTCTCTCGATTTCTCTCTCTCTCGATATCTCTTTCTCTCTCTATATCTCTCTCTAGATATCTCTCTCTCTTGATATCTCTCTCTCTTGATATCCCTCTCTCCCGATATCTCTCTCTCTTGATATCCCTCTCTCTCGATATACCTCTCTCTCGATATCTCTCTCTCTCTATATCTCTCTCTCTCGATATCTCTCTCTGTCTCTCGATATCTCTCTCTCTCGAAATCTCTCTCTCACTATCTCTCTCTCTCTCTCGTTATCTATCTCTCTTCTCAATATCTCTCATCTCTCTCTCTCGATATCTCTCTCTCCCTCTCGATAGCTCTCTCTCTCCCTCTCGATATCTCTCTCTCTCTCAATATCTCTCTCCCTCTCTTGATATCTCTCTCTCCCTCTCACGATATCTCTCTCTCCCTCTCTCGATATCTCCCTCTCCCTCTCTCTATATCCCTCTCCCTCTCTCGATATCTCTCTCTCCTTCTCTCAATATCTCTCTTGATGTTTCACTCTCTCAATATCTCTGTCTCGATATCACTCTCTCGATATCTCTCTCTCATGATATCTCTCTCTCTTCACATTTCTCTCTCTCAATATCTCTCTCTCTCAATATCTCTCTCTCGATATCTCTCTCTCTCGATTTCTCTCTCTCTCGATTTCTCTCTCTCTCAATTTCTCTCTCTCTCGATATCTCTCTCTCTCGATATCTCTCTCGATATCTCTCTCTCTCGATATCTCTCTCTCTGTACATCTCTCTCTCTTGATATCTCTCTCTCTCGCTATCTCTCTCTCGATATCTCTCTCTCTCGATATCTCTCTCTCGATATCTCTCTCTCTCGATATCTCTCTCTCTCGATATCTCTCTCTCTCAATATCTCCCTCTCTCGATATCTCCCTCTCTTGATATCTCTCTCTCGATATCTCTCTCTCGATTTCTCTCTCTCTCGATATCTCTTTCTCTCTCTATATCTCTCTCTAGATATCTCTCTCTCTTGATATCCCTCTCTCCCGATATCTCTCTCTCTTGATATCCCTCTCTCTCGATATACCTCTCTCTCGATATCCCTCTCTCTCGATATCTCTCTCTCTCTATATCTCTCTCTCTCGATATCTTTCTCTGTCTCTCGATATCTCTCTCTCTCGAAATCTCTCTCTCTCGAAATCTCTCTCTCACTATCTCTCTCTCTCTCTCGATATCTATCTCTCTCTCTCAATATCTCTCATCTCTCTCTCTCGATATCTCTCTCTCGATTTCTCTCTCTCTCGATATCTCTTTCTCTCTCTATATCTCTCTCTAGATATCTCTCTCTCTTGATATCTCTCTCTCTTGATATCTCTCTCTCTTGATATCCCTCTCTCCCGATATCTCTCTCTCTTGATATCCCTCTCTCTCGATATACCTCTCTCTCAATATCCCTCTCTCTCGATATCTCTCTCTCTCTATATCTCTCTCTCTCGATATCTCTCTCTGTCTCTCGATATCTCTCTCTCTCGAAATCTCTCTCTCACTATCTCTCTCTCTCTATCGATATCTATCTCTCTTCTCAATATCTCTCATCTCTTTCTCTCGATATCTCTCTCTCCCTCTCGATAGCTCTCTCTCTCCCTCTCGATATCTCTCTCTCTCTCAATATCTCTCTCCCTCTCTTGATATCTCTCTCTCCCTCTCACGATATCTCTCTCTCCCTCTCTCGATATCTCCCTCTCCCTCTCTCTATATCCCTCTCCCTCTCTCGATATCTCTCTCTCCTTCTCTCAATATCTCTCTTGATGTTTCACTCTCTCAATATCTCTGTCTCGATATCACTCTCTCGATATCTCTCTCTCATGATATCTCTCTCTCTTCACATTTCTCTCTCTCAATATCTCTCTCTCTCAATATCTCTCTCTCGATATCTCTCTCTCTCGATTTCTCTCTCTCTCGATTTCTCTCTCTCTCGATATCTCTCTCTCTCGATATCTCTCTCGATATCTCTCTCTCTCGATATCTCTCTCTCTGTACATCTCTCTCTCTTGATATCTCTCTCTCTCGCTATCTCTCTCTCGATATCTCTCTCTCTCGATATCTCTCTCTCTCGATATCTCTCTCTCTCGATATCTCTCTCTCTCGATATCTCTCTCTCTCAATATCTCCCTCTCTCGATATCTCCCTCTCTTGATATCTCTCTCTCGATATCTCTCTCTCGATTTCTCTCTCTCTCGATATCTCTTTCTCTCTCTATATCTCTCTCTAGATATCTCTCTCTCTTGATATCCCTCTCTCCCGATATCTCTCTCTCTTGATATCCCTCTCTCTCGATATACCTCTCTCTCGATATCCCTCTCTCTCGATATCTCTCTCTCTCTATATCTCTCTCTCTCGATATCTCTCTCTGTCTCTCGATATCTCTCTCTCTCGAAATCTCTCTCTCACTATCTCTCTCTCTCTCTCGATATCTATCTCTCTCTCTCAATATCTCTCATCTCTCTCTCTCGATATCTCTCTCTCCCTCTCGATAGCTCTCTCTCTCCCTCTCGATATCTCTCTCTCTCTCAATATCTCTCTCCCTCTCTGATATCTCTCTCTCCCTCTCACGATATCTCTCTCTCCCTCTCTCGATATCTCTCTCTCCCTCTCTCGATATCTCCCTCTCCCTCTCTCTATATCCCTCTCCCTCTCTCGATATCTCTCTCTCCTTCTCTCAATATCTCTCTTGATGTTTCACTCTCTCAATATCTCTGTCTCGATATCACTCTCTCGATATCTCTCTCTCATGATATCTCTCTCTCTCCACATTTCTCTCTCTCAATATCTCTCTCTCTCAATATCTCTCTCTCGATATCTCTCTCTCTCGATTTCTCTCTCTCTCGATTTCTCTCTCTCTCGATATCTCTCTCTCTCGATATCTCTCTCGATATCTCTCTCTCTCGATATCTCTCTCTCTGTACATCTCTCTCTCTCGATATCTCTCTCTCTCGCTATCTCTCTCTCGATATCTCTCTCTCTCGATATCTCTCTCTCGATATCTCTCTCTCGATATCTCTCTCTCTCAATATCTCTCTCTCGATATCTCTCTCGATATCTCTCTCTCTCGATATCTCTCTCTCTCGATATATCTCTCTCTCGATATCTCTCTCTCTCGATATCTCTCTCTCTCGATATCTCCCTCTCTCGATATCTCCCTCTCTTGATATCTCTCTCTCGATATCTCTCTCTCGATTTCTCTCTCTCTCGATTTCTCTCTCTCTCGATATCTCTTTCTCTCTCTATATCTCTCTCTAGATATCTCTCTCTCTTGATATCTCTCTCTCTTGATATCCCTCTCTCCCGATATCTCTCTCTCTTGATATCCCTCTCTCTCGATATACCTCTCTCTCAATATCCCTCTCTCTCGATATCTCTCTCTCTCTATATCTCTCTCTCTCGATATCTCTCTCTGTCTCTCGATATCTCTCTCTCTCGAAATCTCTCTCTCACTATCTCTCTCTCTCTCTCGATATCTATCTCTCTTCTCAATATCTCTCATCTCTCTCTCTCGATATCTCTCTCTCCCTCTCGATAGCTCTCTCTCTCCCTCTCGATATCTCTCTCTCTCTCAATATCTCTCTCCCTCTCTTGATATCTCTCTCTCCCTCTCACGATATCTCTCTCTCCCTCTCTCGATATCTCCCTCTCCCTCTCTCTATATCCCTCTCCCTCTCTCGATATCTCTCTCTCCTTCTCTCAATATCTCTCTTGATGTTTCACTCTCTCAATATCTCTGTCTCGATATCACTCTCTCGATATCTCTCTCTCATGATATCTCTCTCTCTTCACATTTCTCTCTCTCAATATCTCTCTCTCTCAATATCTCTCTCTCGATATCTCTCTCTCTCGATTTCTCTCTGTCTCGATTTCTCTCTCTCTCGATATCTCTCTCTCTCGATATCTCTCTCGATATCTCTCTCTCTCTCGATATCTCTCTCTCTGTACATCTCTCTCTCTTGATATCTCTCTCTCTCGCTATCTCTCTCTCGATATCTCTCTCTCTCGATATCTCTCTCTCGATTTCTCTCTCTCTCGATATCTCTCTCTCTCGATATCTCTCTCTCTCAATATCTCCCTCTCTCGATATCTCCCTCTCTTGATATCTCTCTCTCGATATCTCTCTCTCGATTTCTCTCTCTCTCGATATCTCTTTCTCTCTCTATATCTCTCTCTAGATATCTCTCTCTCTTGATATCCCTCTCTCCCGATATCTCTCTCTCTTGATATCCCTCTCTCTCGATATACCTCTCTCTCGATATCTCTCTCTCTCGATATCTCTCTCTCTCTATATCTCTCTCTCTCGATATCTCTCTCTGTCTCTCGATATCTCTCTCTCTCGAAATCTCTCTCTCACTATCTCTCTCTCTCTCTCGATATCTATCTCTCTCTCTCAATATCTCTCATCTCTCTCTCTCGATATCTCTCTCTCCCTCTCGATAGCTCTCTCTCTCCCTCTCGATATCTCTCTCTCTCTCAATATCTCTCTCCCTCTCTGATATCTCTCTCTCCCTCTCACGATATCTCTCTCTCCCTCTCTCGATATCTCTCTCTCCCTCTCTCGATATCTCCCTCTCCCTCTCTCTATATCCCTCTCCCTCTCTCGATATCTCTCTCTCCTTCTCTCAATATCTCTCTTGATGTTTCACTCTCTCAATATCTCTGTCTCGATATCACTCTCTCGATATCTCTCTCTCATGATATCTCTCTCTCTCCACATTTCTCTCTCTCAATATCTCTCTCTCTCAATATCTCTCTCTCGATATCTCTCTCTCTCGATTTCTCTCTCTCTCGATTTCTCTCTCTCTCGATATCTCTCTCTCTCGATATCTCTCTCGATATCTCTCTCTCTCGATATCTCTCTCTCTGTACATCTCTCTCTCTCGATATCTCTCTCTCTCGCTATCTCTCTCTCGATATCTCTCTCTCTCGATATCTCTCTCTCGATATCTCTCTCTCGATATCTCTCTCTCTCAATATCTCTCTCTCGATATCTCTCTCGATATCTCTCTCTCTCGATATCTCTCTCTCTCGATATATCTCTCTCTCGATATCTCTCTCTCTCGATATCTCTCTCTCTCGAAATCTCTCTCTCACTATCTCTCTCTCTCTCTCGATATCTATCTCTCTCTCTCAATATCTCTCATCTCTCTCTCTCGATATCTCTCTCTCCCTCTCGATAGCTCTCTCTCTCCCTCTCGATATCTCTCTCTCTCTCAATATCTCTCTCCCTCTCTGATATCTCTCTCTCCCTCTCACGATATCTCTCTCTCCCTCTCTCGATATCTCTCTCTCCCTCTCTCGATATCTCCCTCTCCCTCTCTCTATATCCCTCTCCCTCTCTCGATATCTCTCTCTCCTTCTCTCAATATCTCTCTTGATGTTTCACTCTCTCAATATCTATGTCTCGATATCACTCTCTCGATATCTCTCTCTCATGACATCTCTCTCTCTCCACATTTCTCTCTCTCAATATCTCTCTCTCTCAATATCTCTCTCTCGATATCTCTCTCTCTCGATTTCTCTCTCTCTCGATTTCTCTCTCTCTCGATTTCTCTCTCTCTCGATTTCTCTCTCTCTCGATTTCTCTCTCTCTCGATTTCTCTCTCTCTCGATATCTCTCTCGATATCTCTCTCTCTCGATATCTCTCTCTCTCGATATCTCTCTCTCTCAATATCTCCCTCTATCGATATCTCCCTCTCTTGATATCTCTCTCTCGATATCTCTCTCTCGATTTCTCTCTCTCTCGATATCTCTTTCTCTCTCTATATCTCTCTCTAGATATCTCTCTCTCTCGATATCTCTCTCTCTTGATATCCCTCTCTCCCGATATCTCTCTCTCTTGATATCCCTCTCTCTCGATATACCTCTCTCTCAATATCCCTCTCTCTCGATATCTCTCTCTCTCTATATCTCTCTCTCTATATATCTCTCTCTCTCGATATCTCTCTCTGTCTCTCGATATCTCTCTCTCTCGAAATCTCTCTCTCACTATCTCTCTCTCTCTCTCGATATCTATCTCTCTCTCTCAATATCTCTCATCTCTCTCTCTCGATATCTCTCTCTCCCTCTCGATAGCTCTCTCTCTCCCTCTCGATATCTCTCTCTCTCTCAATATCTCTCTCCCTCTCTGATATCTCTCTCTCCCTCTCACGATATCTCTCTCTCCCTCTCTCGATATCTCCCTCTCCCTCTCTCTATATCCCTCTCGCTCTCTCGATATCTCTCTCTCCTTCTCTCAATATCTCTCTTGATGTTTCACTCTCTCAATATTTCTGTCTCGATATCACTCTCTCGATATCTCTCTCTCATGATATCTCTCTCTCCACATTTCTCTCTCTCCACATTTCTCTCTCTCAATATCTCTCTGTCTCAATATCTCTCTCTCGATATATCTCTCTCTCGATATATCTCTCTCTCGATATATCTCTCTCTCGATATATCTCTCTCTCGATATATCTCTCTCTCTCAATATGTCTCTCTCTCGATATCTCTCGCTCTCGATATCTCTCGCTCTCGATATCTCTCGCTCTCGATATCTCTCTCTCTCGATATCTCTCTCTCTTGATATCTCTTTCTCTCTCTCTCGATATCTCTATCTCGATATCTCTCTCTCTCTCGATATCTCTCTCTCTCTCGATATCTCTCTCTCTCTCGATATCTCTCTCTCTTGATATCTCTCTCTCTCGATATCCCTCTCTCTCGATTTCTCTCTCTCTTGATATCCCTCTCTCTCGATATCTCTCTCTCTCGATATCTCTCTCTCTCCATATCTCTCGATATTTATCTCTCTCCCTCTCTCGATATCATTCTCTCCCTCTCTCAATATATCTCTCTGTCTTGATATCTCTCTCTCGATATCCCTCTCTCTCTCGATATCTGTCTCTGTCTCTCGATATCTCTCTCTCTCTCGATATCTCTCTCTCCCTCTCTCGATAATCTCTCTCTCCCTCTCTCGATATCTCTCTCTCCCTCTCTCGATATCTCTCTCTCGATATCCCTTTCTCTCTCGATATCTCTCGCTCGCTCTCTCAATATCTCTCTCTCTTGATATCTCGCTCTCTCTCGATCTCTCTCTCCCTCTCGATAGCTTTCTCTCTCCCTCTCGATAGCTTTCTCTCTCCCTCTCGATATCTCTCTCTCTCTCAATATCTCTCTCCCTCTCTTGATATCTCTCTCTCCCTCTTGCGATATCTCTCTCTCCCTCTTGCGATATCTCTCTCTCCCTCTCTCGATATCTCTCTCTCCCTCTCTCGATATCTCTCTCCCTCTCTCGATATCTCTCTCTCCCTCTCTCAATATCTCTCTTGATATTTCCCTCTCTCAATATCTCCCTCTCTCAATATCTCCCTCTCTCGATATCATTCTCTACCTCTCTCAATATATCTCTCTCTCTTGATATCTCTCTCTCGACATCTCTCTCTCTCTCGATATCTCTCTCTCTCTCGATATCTCTCTCTCTCGATTTCTCTCTCTCTCGATATCTCTCTCTCTCGATATCTCTCTCGATATCTCACTCTCTCGATATCTCTCTCTCTCGATATCTCTATCGATATCTCTCTCTCTCGATATCTCTCTCTCTGTACATCTCAATCTCTCAATATCTCTCTCTCGATATTTCTGTCTCTCGCTATCTCTGTCTCTCGATATCTCTCTCTCTCAATATCTCTTTCTCGATATCTCTCTCTCGATATCTCTCTCTCTCGATATCCCTCTCTCTCGATATCTCTCTCTCTTGATATCCCTCTCTATCGATATACCTCTCTATCGATATACCTCTCTCTCGATATCTCTCTCTCTCCATATCTCTCTCTCTCGATATCTCTCTCTCTCGATATCTCTCTCTCTCTCTCAATATCTCTCTCTCTCGCTCAATACCTCTCTCTCTCTCGCTCAATATCTCTCTCTCTCGATATCTCTCTCTCTCGCTATCTCTCTTTCTCTATCGATATCTCTCTCTCTCACTCGATATCTCTCTATCGATATCTCCCTCTCTCCCTCTTGAAATCTCTCTCTCTCTCGATATCTCTCTCTCTCGATATCTCTCTCTCTCGATATCTCTTTCTCTATATCTCTCTCTAGATATCTCTCTCTCTTGATATCTCTCTCTCTTTATATCCCTCTCTCCCGATATCTCTCTCTCTTGATATCCCTCTCTCTCGATATACCTCTCTCTCAATATCCCTCTCTCTCGATATCTCTCTCTCTCTATATCTCTCTCTCTCGATATCTCTCTCTGTCTCTCCATATCTCTCTCTCTCGAAATCTCTCTCTCACTATCTCTCTCTCTCTCTCGATATCTATCTCTCTCTCTCAATATTTCTCATCTCTCTCTCTCGATATCTCTCTCTCCCTCTCGATACCTCTCTCTCTCCCTCTCGATATCTCTCTCTCTCTCAATATCTCTCTCCCTCTCTTGATATCTCTCTCTCCCTCTCACGATATCTCTCTCTCCCTCTCTCGATATCTCCCTCTCCCTCTCTCTATATCCCTCTCCCTCTCTCGATATCTCTCTCTCCTTCTCTCAATATCTCTCTTGATGTTTCACTCTCTCAATATCTCTGTCTCGATATCACTCTCTCGATATCTCTCTCTCATGATATCTCTCTCTCTCCACATTTCTCTCTCAATATCTCTCTCTCTCAATATCTCTCTCTCGATATCTCTCTCTCTCGATTTCTCTCTCTCTCGATTTCTCTCTCTCTCGATATCTCTCTCGATATCTCTCTCTCTCGATATCTCTCTCTCTGTACATCTCTCTCTCTCGATATCTCTCTCTCTCGCTATCTCTCTCTCGATATCTCTCTCTCTCAATATCTCTCTCTCGATATCTCTCTCTCGATATCTCTCTCTCTCGATATCTCTCTCTCTCGATATCTCTCTCTCTCAATATCTCCCTCTCTCGATATCTCCCTCTCTTGATATCTCTCTCTCGATATCTCTCTCTCGATTTCTCTCTCTCTCGATATCTCTTTCTCTCTCTATATCTCTCTCTAGATATCTCTCTCTCTTGATATCCCTCTCTCCCGATATCTCTCTCTCTTGATATCCCTCTCTCTCGATATACCTCTCTCTCAATATCCCTCTCTCTCGATATCTCTCTCTCTCTATATCTCTCTCTCTCGATATCTCTCTCTGTCTCTCGATATCTCTCTCTCTCGAAATCTCTCTCTCACTATCTCTCTCTCTCGATATCTATCTCTCTCTCTCAATATCTCTCATCTCTCTCTCTCGATATCTCTCTCTCCCTCTCGATAGCTCTCTCTCTCCCTCTCGATATCTCTCTCTCTCTCAATATCTCTCTCCCTCTCTGATATCTCTCTCTCCCTCTCACGATATCTCTCTCTCCCTCTCTCGATATCTCTCTCTCCCTCTCTCGATATCTCCCTCTCCCTCTCTCGATATCTCCCTCTCCCTCTCTCTATATCCCTCTCCCTCTCTCGATATCTCTCTCTCCTTCTCTCAATATCTCTCTTGATGTTTCACTCTCTCAATATCTCTGTCTCGATATCACTCTCTCGATATCTCTCTCTCATGATATCTCTCTCTCTCCACATTTCTCTCTCTCAATATCTCTCTCTCTCAATATCTCTCTCTCGATATCTCTCTCTCTCGATTTCTCTCTCTCTCGATTTCTCTCTATCTCGATTTCTCTCTCTCTCGATATCTCTCTCTCTCGATATCTCTCTCGATATCTCTCTCTCTCGATATCTCTCTCTCGATATCTCTCTCTCGATATCTCTCTCTCGATATCTCTCTCTCTCGATATCTCTCTCTCTCGATATCTCTCTCTCTCGATATCTCTGTCTCTCAATATCTCCCTCTCTCGATATCTCCCTCTCTTGATATCTCTCTCTCGATATCTCTCTCTCGATTTCTCTCTCTCTCGATATCTCTTTCTCTCTCTATATCTCTCTCTAGATATCTCTCTCTCTTGATATCCCTCTCTCCCGATATCTCTCTCTCTTGATATCCCTCTCTCTCGATATCCCTCTCTCTCGATATACCTCTCTCTCAATATCCCTCTCTCTCGATATCTCTCTCTCTCTATATCTCTCTCTCTCGATATCTCTCTCTGTCTCTCGATATCTCTCTCTCTCGAAATCTCTCTCTCACTATCTCTCTCTCTCTCTCGATATCTATCTCTCTCTCTCAATATCTCTCATCTCTCGATATCTCTCTCTCCCTCTCGATAGCTCTCTCTCTCCCTCTCGATATCTCTCTCTCTCTCAATATCTCTCTCCCTCTCTGATATCTCTCTCTCCCTCTCACGATATCTCTCTCTCCCTCTCTCGATATCTCTCTCTCCCTCTCTCGATATCTCCCTCTCCCTCTCTCTATATCCCTCTCCCTCTCTCGATATCTCTCTCTCCTTCTCTCAATATCTCTCTAGATGTTTCACTCTCTCAATATCTCTGTCTCGATATCACTCTCTCGATATCTCTCTCTCATGATATCTCTCTCTCTCCACATTTCTCTCTCTCAATATCTCTCTCTCTCAATATCTCTCTCTCGATATCTCTCTCTCTCGATTTCTCTCTCTCTCGATTTCTCTCTCTCTCGATTTCTCTCTCTCTCGATATCTCTCTCGATATCTCTCTCTCTCGATATCTCTCTCTCTGTACATCTCTCTCTCTCGATATCTCTCTCTCTCGCTATCTCTCTCTCGATATCTCTCTCTCGATATCTCACTCTCGATATCTCTCTCTCTCGATATCTCTCTCTCTCGATATCTCTCTCTCTCAATATCTCCCTCTCTCGATATCTCCCTCTCTTGATATCTCTCTCTCGATATCTCTCTCTCGATTTCTCTCTCTCTCGATATCTCTTTCTCTCTCTATCTCTCTCTCTAGATATCTCTCTCTCTCGATATCTCTCTCTCTTGATATCCCTCTCTCCCGATATCTCTCTCTCTTGATATCCCTCTCTCTCGATATACCTCTCTCTCAATATCCCTCTCTCTCGATATCTCTCTCTCTCTATATCTCTCTCTCTCGATATCTCTCTCTCTCTCTCGATATCTATCTCTCTCTCTCAATATCTCTCATCTCTCTCTCTCGATATCTCTCTCTGCCTCTCGATAGCTCTCTCTCTCCCTCTCGATATCTCTCTCTCTCTCAATATCTCTCTCCCTCTCTGATATCTCTCTCTCCCTCTCACGATATCTCTCTCTCCCTCTCTCGATATCTCCCTCTCCCTCTCTCTATATCCCTCTCCCTCTCTCGATATCTCTCTCTCCTTCTCTCAATATCTCTCTTGATGTTTCACTCTCTCAATATTTCTGTCTCGATATCACTCTCTCGATATCTCTCTCTCATGATATCTCTCTCTCTCCACATTTCTCTCTCTCAATATCTCTCACTCTCAATATCTCTCTCTCGATATCTCTCTCTCTCGATATATCTCTCTCTCGATATATCTCTCTCTCGATATATCTCTCTCTCGATATATCTTCTCTCGATATATCTCTCTCTCTCAATATGTCTCTCTCTCGATATCTCTCGCTCTCGATATCTCTCGCTCTCGATATCTCTCGCTCTCGATATCTCTCTCTCTCGATATCTCTCTCTCTTGATATCTCTTTCTCTCTCTCTCTCGATATCTCTATCTCGATATCTCTCTCTCTCTCGATATCTCTCTCTCTCTCGATATCTCTCGCTCTCGATATCTCTCGCTCTCGATATCTCTCGCTCTCGATATCTCTCTCTCTCGATATCTCTCTCTCTTGATATCTCTTTCTCTCTCTCTCTCGATATCTCTATCTCGATATCTCTCTCTCTCTCGATATCTCTCTCTCTCTCTCGATATCTCTCTCTCGATATCCCTCTCTCTCGATTTCTCTCTCTCTTGATATCCCTCTCTCTCGATATCTCTCTCTCTCCATATCTCTCGATATCTATCTCTCTCGCTCTCTCGATATCATTCTCTCCCTCTCTCAATATATCTCTCTGTCTTGATATCTCTCTCTCGATATCCCTCTCTCTCTCGATATCTGTCTCTGTCTCTCGATATCTCTCTCTCTCTCGATATCTCTCTCTCCCTCTCTCGATAATCTCTCTCTCCCTCTCTCGATATCTCTCTCTC
Source organism: Isurus oxyrinchus (assembly GCA_026770705.1). NCBI lineage: Eukaryota > Metazoa > Chordata > Chondrichthyes > Lamniformes > Lamnidae > Isurus > Isurus oxyrinchus. Next base: position 18,350 of record JANJGN010000594.1, on the reverse strand, counting down.
CCTCTCTCGATATCTCTCTCTCGATATCCCTTTCTCTCTCGATATCTCTCGCTCGCTCTCTCAATATCTCTCTCTCTTGATATCTCGCTCTCTCTCGATCTCTCTCTCCCTCTCGATAGCTTTCTCTCTCCCTCTCGATAGCTTTCTCTCTCCCTCTTGATATCTCTCTCTCTCTCAATATCTCTCTCCCTCTCTTGATATCTCTCTCTCCCTCTCGCGATATCTCTCTCTCCCTCTCTCGATATCTCTCTCTCCCTCTCTCGATATCTCTCTCCCTCTCTCGATATCTCTCTCTCCCTCTCTCAATATCTCTCTTGATATTTCCCTCTCTCAATATCTCCCTCTCTCGATATCACCCTCTCTCGATATCATTCTCTACCTCTCTCAATATATCTCTCTCTCTTGATATCTCTCTCTCGACGTCTCTCTCTCTCTCGATATCTCTCTCTCTCTCGATATCTCTCTCTCTCGACTTCTCTCTCTCTCTCGATATCTCTCTCTCTCTCGATATCTCTCTCTCTCGATATCTCTCTCGATATCTCTCTCTCTCGATATCTCTCTCGATATCTGTCTCTCTCGATATCTCTCTCTCTCGATATCTCTATCGATATCTCTCTCTCTCGATATCTCTCTCTCTGTACATCTCAATCTCTCAATATCTCTCTCTCGATATCTCTGTCTCTCGCTATCTCTGTCTCTCGATATCTCTCTCTCTCAATATCTCTTTCTCGATATCTCTCTCTCTTGATATCTCTCTCTCTCGATATCCCTCTCTCGATATCTCTCTCTCTTTATATCCCTCTCTATCGATATACCTCTCTATCGATATACCTCTCTCTCGATATCTCTCTCTCTCCATATCTCTCTCTCTCGATATCTCTCTCTCTCGATATCTCTCTCTCTCTCAATATCTCTCTCTCTCGTCAATATCTCTCTCTCTCTCGCTCAATATCTCTCTCTCTCGATATCTCTCTCTCTCGCTATCTCTCTTTCTCTATCGATATCTCTCTCTCACTCGATATCTCTCTATCGATATCTCCCTCTCTCCCTCTTGATATCTCTCTCTCTCTCGATATCTCTCTCTCTCGATATCTCTCTCTCTCAATATCTCTCTCTCTCTCGATATCCCTCTCTCTCGATACCTTTCTCTCTCTCTCTTTCGATATCCCTCTCTCTCTCTCTCTCGATATCTCTCTCTCGATATCTCTCCCTCTCTCGATATCTCCCTGAATCGATATCTCTCTCTCTCTCTCGATCTCTCTCTATATATCTCTCTCTCTCTCTTGCTATCTCTCTCGATATCTCTCTCATCTCTCTCTCTCAATATCTCTCTCTCTCGACATCTCCCTCTCTCCCTCTCGATATCGCTCTCTCTCTCGATATCTCTCTCCCTCGATATCTCTCTCTCTCTCGATATCTCTCTCGATATCACTCACTCTCTCCCTTTCTCTCGATATCCCTCTCTCTCGATATCTTTCTGTATCTCTCTCTCGATATCCATCTCTCTCGATATCTCTCTCTCTCTCTCAATATCCCTCTCTCTCTCTCTCTCTCTCTCTCGATATCTCTCTCTCTCTCTCGATATCTCTCTCTCTCTCTCGATATCTCTCTCTCTCGATATCTCTCTCTCTCGATATCTCTCTTTCCCTCTCTCGATATCTCTTTCACTCTCTCGATATCTATCTCTCTCTCTCGATATTTCTCTCTCTCTCGATATCTCTCTCTCTCGATATCTCTCTCTCTCAATATCCGTCTCTCTCGATATCTCTCTCTCTCTCGATGTCTCTCCCTCTCTCGATATCTCTCACTCTCTCGATGTCTCTCTCTCTCTCAATATATCTCTTTCTCTCTCGATATCTCTCTCAATATCTCTCTCTCGATATCTCTCTCTCGATATCTCTCTCTCCCTCGATATCTCTCCCGATATCTGTCTCTATATCTCTCTTGATATCTCTCTCGATATCTCTCTCTCTCTCTCTCTCGATACCGCTCTCTCGATATCTCTCTCTCTCCCTCCCTCTCGATATCTCTCTCTCTCTCGATATTTCTCCCTCTCTCGATATCCCTCTCTCTCGATATCTCTCTCTCTCGATATCTCTCTCAATATCTCTCTCTCTCTCGCTCTCTCGATATCCCTCTCTCTCGATACCTTTCTCTCTCTCTCTTTCGATATCCCTCTCTCTTTCTCTCACTCGATATCTCTCCCTCTCTCTCTCGATATCTCTCTCTCTCTCTCTCAATATCCCTCTCTCTCTCTCTCGATATCTCTCTCTCGATATTTCTCTCTCTCGATATCTCTCTCTCGATATCTCTCTCCCTCTCTCAATATCTCTCTCTCTATCGATATCTCTTTCACTCTCTCGATATCTCTCTCTCTCGATATTTCTCTCTCCCTCGATATCTCTCTCTCTCGATATCTCTCGATATCACTCTCTCTCTCCCTCTCTCTCGATATCCCTCTCTCGATATCTTTCTCTATCTCTCTCTCGATATCCATCTCTCTCGATATCTCTCTCTCTCAATATCCCTCTCTCTCTCTCTCGATATCTCTCTCTCTCGATATCTCTCTCTCTCTCGATAACTCTCTCTCTCTCTCGATATCTCTCTCTCGATATCTCTCTCTCTCCCTCTCTCAATATCTTTCTCTCTCTCGATATCTCTTTCTCTCTCTCGATATCTCTTTCACTCTATCGATATCTCTCTCTCTCAATATTTCTCTCTCTCTCGATATCCCTCTCTCTCGATATCTCTCTCTCTCAATATCCGTCTCTCTCGATATCTCTCTCTCTCTCGATGTCTCTCCCTCTCTCGATATCTCTCACTCTCTCGATATCTCTCTCTCTCTCAATATCTCTCTCTCTCTCTCGATATCTCTCTCAATATCTCTCTCTCGATATCTCTCTCTCCCTCGATATCTCTCCCGATATCTGTCTCTATATCTCTCTTGATATCTCTCTCGATATCTCTCACGATATCTCTCTCTCTCTCTCGATACCTCTCTCTCTTAATATCCCTCTCTCTCGATATCTCTCTCTCTCGATATCTCTCTCTCTCGATATTTCTCTCTCTCTCGATATCCCTCTCTCTCGATATCTCTCTCTCTCAATATCCGTCTCTCTCAATATCTCTCTCTCTCTCGATGTCTCTCCCTCTCTCGATATCTCTCACTCTCTCGATATCTCTCTCTCTCTCGATATCTCTCTCTCTCTCAATATCTCTCTCTCTCTCGATATCTCTCTCAATATCTCTCTCTCGATATCTCTCTCTCGATATCTCTCTCTCGATATCTCTCTCTCCCTCGATATCTCTCCCGATATCTGTCTCTATATCTCTCTTGATATCTCTCTCGATATCTCTCTCTCGATACCGCTCTCTCGATAGCTCTCTCTCTCCCTCCCTCTCGATATCTCTCTCTCTCTCGATATTACTCCCTCTCTCGATATCCCTCTCTCTTGATATCTCTCTCTCTCGATATCTCTCTCTCTCTCGATATCTCTCTCTCTCTCGACATGCCTCTCTCGATATCTCTCTCTCTCGATATCCCTCTCTCTCGATATCTCTCTCTCTCTCGATATCTCTCTCTCTCTCGATGTCTCTCTCTCGATGTCTCTCTCTCTCTCGATATATCTCTCTCTCTCTCGATATCTCTTTCAATATCTCTCTCTCGATATCTCTCTCTCGATATCTCTCTCTCGATATCTCTCTCTCGATATCTCTCTCTCTCTCGATATCTCTCTCTCTCGATATCTCTCACTCTCTCGATATCTCTCTCTCTCTCAATATCTCTCTCTCTCTCTCGATATCTCTCTCAATATCTCTCTCTCGATATCTCTCTCTCCCTCGATATCTCTCCCGATATCTGTCTCTATATCTCTCTTGATATCTCTCTCGATATCTCTCACGATATCTCTCTCTCTCTCTCGATACCGCTCTCTCGATATCTCTCTCTCTTAATATCCCTCTCTCTCGATATCTCTCTCTCTCGATATCTCTCTCTCTCGATATTTCTCTCTCTCTCGATATCCCTCTCTCTCGATATCTCTCTCTCTCAATATCCGTCTCTCTCAATATCTCTCTCTCTCTCGACGTCTCTCCCTCTCTCGATATCTCTCACTCTCTCGATATCTCTCTCTCTCTCGATATCTCTCTCTCTCTCGATATCTCTCTCTCTCTCAATATCTCTCTCTCTCTCGATATCTCTCTCAATATCTCTCTCTCGATATCTCTCTCTCGATATCTCTCTCTCGATATCTCTCTCTCGATATCTCTCTCTCCCTCGATATCTCTCCCGATATCTGTCTCTATATCTCTCTTGATATCTCTCTCGATATCTCTCTCTCGATACCGCTCTCTCGATAGCTCTCTCTCTCCCTCCCTCTCGATGTCTCTCTCTCTCTCGATATTACTCCCTCTCTCGATATCTCTCTCTCTCAATATCCGTCTCTCTCGATATCTCTCTCTCTCTCGATGTCTCTCCCTCTCTCGATATCTCTCACTCTCTCGATATCTCTCTCTCTCTCAATATCTCTCTCTCTCTCTCGATATCTCTCTCAATATCTCTCTCTCGATATCTCTCTCTCCCTCGATATCTCTCCCGATATCTGTCTCTATATCTCTCTTGATATCTCTCTCGATATCTCTCACGATATCTCTCTCTCTCTCTCGATACCTCTCTCTCTTAATATCCCTCTCTCTCGATATCTCTCTCTCTCGATATCTCTCTCTCTCGATATTTCTCTCTCTCTCGATATCCCTCTCTCTCGATATCTCTCTCTCTCAATATCCGTCTCTCTCAATATCTCTCTCTCTCTCGATGTCTCTCCCTCTCTCGATATCTCTCACTCTCTCGATATCTCTCTCTCTCTCGATATCTCTCTCTCTCTCGATATCTCTCTCTCTCTCAATATCTCTCTCTCTCTCGATATCTCTCTCAATATCTCTCTCTCGATATCTCTCTCTCGATATCTCTCTCTCGATATCTCTCTCTCCCTCGATATCTCTCCCGATATCTGTCTCTATATCTCTCTTGATATCTCTCTCGATATCTCTCTCTCGATACCGCTCTCTCGATAGCTCTCTCTCTCCCTCCCTCTCGATATCTCTCTCTCTCTCGATATTACTCCCTCTCTCGATATCCCTCTCTCTTGATATCTCTCTCTCTCGATATCTCTCTCTCTCTCGATATCTCTCTCTCTCTCGACATGCCTCTCTCGATATCTCTCTCTCTCGATATCCCTCTCTCTCGATATCTCTCTCTCTCTCGATATCTCTCTCTCTCTCGATGTCTCTCTCTCGATGTCTCTCTCTCTCTCGATATATCTCTCTCTCTCTCGATATCTCTTTCAATATCTCTCTCTCGATATCTCTCTCTCGATATCTCTCTCTCGATATCTCTCTCTCGATATCTCTCTCTCTCTCGATATCTCTCTCTCTCGATATCTCTCACTCTCTCGATATCTCTCTCTCTCTCAATATCTCTCTCTCTCTCTCGATATCTCTCTCAATATCTCTCTCTCGATATCTCTCTCTCCCTCGATATCTCTCCCGATATCTGTCTCTATATCTCTCTTGATATCTCTCTCGATATCTCTCACGATATCTCTCTCTCTCTCTCGATACCGCTCTATCGATATCTCTCTCTCTTAATATCCCTCTCTCTCGATATCTCTCTCTCTCGATATCTCTCTCTCTCGATATTTCTCTCTCTCTCGATATCCCTCTCTCTCGATATCTCTCTCTCTCAATATCCGTCTCTCTCAATATCTCTCTCTCTCTCGATGTCTCTCCCTCTCTCGATATCTCTCACTCTCTCGATATCTCTCTCTCTCTCGATATCTCTCTCTCTCTCAATATCTCTCTCTCTCTCGATATCTCTCTCAATATCTCTCTCTCGATATCTCTCTCTCGATATCTCTCTCTCGATATCTCTCTCTCGATATCTCTCTCTCCCTCGATATCTCTCCCGATATCTGTCTCTATATCTCTCTTGATATCTCTCTCGATATCTCTCTCTCGATACCGCTCTCTCGATAGCTCTCTCTCTCCCTCCCTCTCGATGTCTCTCTCTCTCTCGATATTACTCCCTCTCTCGATATCCCTCTCTCTTGATATCTCTCTCTCTCGATATCTCTCTCTCTCTCGATATCTCTCTCTCTCTCGATATCTCTCTCGATATCTCTCTCTCTCGATATCCCTCTCTCTCGATATCTCTCTCTCTCTCGATATCTCTCTCTCTCTCGATGTCTCTCTCTCTCTCGATGTCTCTCTCTCTCTCGATATATCTCTCTCTCTCTCGATATCTCTTTCAATATCTCTCTCTCGATATCTCTCTCTCGATATCTCTCTCTCGATATCTCTCTCTCTCTCGATATCTCTCTCTCTCGATATCTCTCTCTCTCTCGTTATCTCTCTCTCTCTCGATATCTCTCTCTCTCGATATCTCTCTCTCTCTCTTGATATCTCTATCTCGATATCTCTATCTCGATATCTCTCTCTCTCTCGATATCTCTCATGATATCTCTCTCTCGATATCCCTTTCTCTCTCGATATCTCTCGCTCGCTCTCTCAATATCTCTCTCTCTTGATATCTCGCTCTCTCTCGATATCTCTCTCTCCCTCTCGATAGCTTTCTCTCTCCCTCTCGATATCTCTCTCTCTCTCAATATCTCTCTCCCTCTCTTGATATCTCTCTCTCCCTCTCGCGATATCTCTCTCTCCCTCTTGCGATATCTCTCTCTCCCTCTCTCGATATCTCTCTCTCCCTCTCTCAATATCTCTCTTGATATTTCCCTCTCTCAATATCTCCCTCTCTCGATATCTCCCTCTCTCGATATCATTCTCTACCTCTCTCAATATATCTCTCTCTCTTGATATCTCTCTCTCGACATCTCTCTCTCTCTCGATATCTCTCTCTCTCTCGATATCTCTCTCTCTCGATTTCTCTCTCTCTCGATATCTCTCTCCCTCTCTCGATATCTCTCTCTCCCTCTCTCAATATCTCTCTTGATATTTCCCTCTCTCAATATCTCCCTCTCTCGATATCTCCCTCTCTCGATATCATTCTCTACCTCTCTCAATATATCTCTCTCTCTTGATATCTCTCTCTCGACATCTCTCTCTCTCTCGATATCTCTCTCTCTCTCGATATCTCTCTCTCTCGATTTCTCTCTCTCTCGATATCTCTCTCGATATCTCTCTCTCTCGATATCTCTCTCGATATCTCTCTCTCTCGATATCTCTCTCGATATCTCTCTCTCTCGATATCTCTCTCTCTCGATATCTCTATCGATATCTCTCTCTCTCGATATCTCTCTCTCTGTACATCTCAATCTCTCAATATCTCTCTCTCGATATCTCTGTCTCTCGCTATCTCTGTCTCTCGATATCTCTCTCTCTCAATATCTCTTTCTCGATATCTCTCTCTTGATATCTCTCTCTCTCGATATCCCTCTCTCTCGATATCTCTCTCTCTTGATATCCCTCTCTATCGATATACCTCTCTCTCGATATACCTCTCTCTCGATATCTCTCTCTCTCCATATCTCTCTCTCTCTCGATATCTCTCTCTCTCGATATCTCTCTCTCTCTCTCAATATCTCTCTCTCTCTCGCTCAATATCTCTCTCTCTCGATATCTCTCTCTCTCGCTATCTCTCTTTCTCTATCGATATCTCTCTCTCTCACTCGATATCTCTCTATCGATATCTCCCTCTCTCCCTCTTGATATCTCTCTCTCTCTCGATATCTCTCTCTCTCGATATCTCTCTCTCTCGATATCTCTCTCTCTCTCGATATCTCTCACTCTCTCGCTCTCTCAATATCCCTCTCTCTCGATACCTTTCTCTCTCTCTCTTTCGATATCCCTCTCTCTCTCTCTCTCTCAATATCTCTCTCTCGATATCTCTCCCTCTCTCGATATCTCCCTGAATCGATATCTCTCTCTCTCTCTCGATCTCTCTCTATATATCTCTCTCTCTCTCTCTCTCGCTATCTCTCTCGATATCTCTCTCATCTCTCTCTCTCGATATCTCTCTCTCTCTCGATATCTCTCTCTCTCGACATCTCCCTCTCTCCCTCTCGATATCGCTCTCTCTCTCGATATCTCTCTCCCTCGATATCTCTCTCTCTCGATATCTCTCTCGATATCACTCACTCTCTCCCTCTCTCTCGATATCCCTCTCTCTCGATATCTTTCTCTATCTCTCTCTCGATATCCATCTCTCTCGATATCTCTCTCTCTCTCTCTCTCTCTCTCAATATCCCTCTCTCTCTCTCTCTCTCGATATCTCTCTCTCGATATTTCTCTCTCTCGATATCTCTCTCCCTCTCTCAATATCTCTCTCTCTCTCTCGATATCTCTTTTACTCTCTCGATATCTCTCTCTCTCTCGATATTTCTCTCTCCCTCGATATCTCTCTCTCTCGATATCTCTCGATATCACTCTCTCTCTCCCTCTCTCTCGATATCCCTCTCTCTCGATATCTTTCTCTATCTCTCTCTCGATATCCATCTCTCTCGATATCTCTCTCTCTCTCTCAATATCCCTCTCTCTCTCTCTCTCTCGATATCTCTCTCTCGATATCTCTCTCTCCCTCGATATCTCTCCCGATATCTGTCTCTAGATCTCTCTTGATATCTCTCTCGATATCTCTCTCTCTCGATACCGCTCTCTCGATATCTCTCTCTCCCTCCCTCTCGATATCTCTCTCCCTCTCGATATTTCTCCCTCTCTCGATATCCCTCTCTCTCGATATCTCTCTCTCTCGATATCTCTCTCTCTCGATATCTCTCTCTCTCGATATCTCTCTCAATATCTCTCTCTCTCTCGCTCTCTCGATATCCCTCTCTCTCGATACCTTTCTCTCTCTCTCTTTCGATATCCCTCTCTCTTTCTCTCTCTCGATATCTCTCCCTCTCTCTCTCGATATCTCTCTCTCTCGATATTTCTCTCTCTCGATATCTCTCTCTCTTTCTTGATACCTCTCTCTCTCTCTCTCTCTCGATATCTCTCTCTGATATCTCTCTCTCTCGATATCCCTCTCTCTCGTTATCTCTCTCTCTCGATAACTCTCTCGATATCCCTCTCTCTCAATATCTCTCTCGAAATCTCTCTTGATATCTCGCTCTCACTAGATATCTCTCTCGATATCTCTCTCTCTCGATATCTCTCTCTCTCGATATCTCTCACTCTCTCGCTCTCTCAATATCCCTCTCTCTCGATACCTTTCTCTCTCTCTCTTTCGATATCCCTCTCTCTCTCTCTCTCTCAATATCTCTCTCTCGATATCTCTCCCTCTCTCGATATCTCCCTGAATCGATATCTCTCTCTCTCTCTCGATCTCTCTCTATATCTCTCTCTCTCTCTCTCTCTCGCTATCTCTCTCGATATCTCTCTCATCTCTCTCTCTCGATATCTCTCTCTCTCTCGATATCTCTCTCTCTCGACATCTCCCTCTCTCCCTCTCATTATCGCTCTCTCTCTCGATATCTCTCTCCCTCGATATCTCTCTCTCTCGATATCTCTCTCGATATCACTCACTCTCTCCCTCTCTCTCGATATCCCTCTCTCTCGATATCTTTCTCTATCTCTCTCTCGATATCCATCTCTCTCGATATCTCTCTCTCTCTCTCTCTCTCTCTCTCAATATCCCTCTCTCTCTCTCTCTCTCGATATCTCTCTCTCGATATTTCTCTCTCTCGATATCTCTCTCCCTCTCTCAATATCTCTCTCTCTCTCTCGATATCTCTTTTACTCTCTCGATATCTCTCTCTCTCGATATTTCTCTCTCCCTCGATATCTCTCTCTCTCGATATCTCTCGATATCACTCTCTCTCTCCCTCTCTCTCGATATCCCTCTCTCTCGATATCTTTCTCTATCTCTCTCTCGATATCCATCTCTCTCGATATCTCTCTCTCTCTCTCAATATCCCTCTCTCTCTCTCTCTCGATATCTCTCTCTCGATATCTCTCTCTCCCTCGATATCTCTCCCGATATCTGTCTCTAGATCTCTCTTGATATCTCTCTCGATATCTCTCTCTCTCTCTCTCTCTCGATACCGCTCTCTCGATATCTCTCTCTCCCTCCCTCTCGATATCTCTCTCCCTCTCGATATTTCTCCCTCTCTCGATATCCCTCTCTCTCGATATCTCTCTCTCTCGATATCTCTCTCTCTCGATATCTCTCTCTCTCGATATCTCTCTCAATATCTCACTCTCTCTCGCTCTCTCGATATCCCTCTCTCTCGATACCTTTCTCTCTCTCTCTTTCGATATCCCTCTCTCTTTCTCTCTCTCAATATCTCTCCCTCTCTCTCTCGATATCTCTCTCTCTCGATATTTCTCTCTCTCGATATCTCTCTCTCTTTCTTGATACCTCTCTCTCTCTCTCTCTCTCTCTCGATATCTCTCTCTGATATCTCTCTCTCTCGATATCCCTCTCTCTCGTTATCTCTCTCTCTCGATAACTCTCTCGATATCCCTCTCTCTCAATATCTCTCTCGAAATCTCTCTTGATATCTCGCTCTCACTAGATATCTCTCTCGATATCTCTCTCTCTCGATATCCCTCTCTCTCTCTCGATATCTCTCTCTCTCTCGATATCTCTCTCTCTCGATATCTTTCTCTCTCGATATCTCTCTCGATATCTCTTTCTCTCAATGTCTCTCTCGATATCTCCCTGAATCGATCTCTCTCGCTTGATATCTCTCTCGATATCTCTCTCATCTCTCTCTCTCGATATCTCTCTCTCTCTCGATATCTCTCTCTCTCTCGACATCTCCCTCTCTCCCTCTCGATATCACTCTCTCTCTCCATATCTCTCTCCCTCGATATCTCTCTCTCTCGATATCTCTCTCGATATCCCTCTCTCTCGATATCTTTCTCTATCTCTCTCTCGATATCCATCTCTCTCGATATCTCTCTCTCTCTCTCTCAATATCCCTCTCTCTCTCTCGATATCTCTCTCTCGATATTTCTCTCTCTCGATATCTCTCTCTCGATATCTCTCTCCCTCTCTCAATATCTCTCTCTCTCTCGATATCTCTTTCACTCTCTCGATATCTCTCTCTCGATATTTCTCTCTCCCTCGATATCTCTCTCTCTCGATATCTCTCGATATCACTCTCTCTCTCCCTCTCTCTCGATATCCCTCTCTCAATATCTTTCTCTATCTCTCTCTCGATATCCATCTCTCTCGATATCTCTCTCTCTCAATATCCCTCTCTCTCTCTCTCTCTCTCGATATCTCTCTCTCTCGATATCTCTCGATATCACTCTCTCTCTCCCTCTCTCTCGATATCCCTCTCTCGATATCTTTCTCTATCTCTCTCTCGATATCCATCTCTCTCGATATCTCTCTCTCTCAATATCCCTCTCTCTCTCTCTCGATATCTCTCTCTCTCGATATCTCTCTCTCTCTCGATATCTCTCTCTCTCTCGATATCTCTCTCTCTCGATATCTCTCTCTCGATATCTCTCTCTCTCGATATCTCTCTCTCCCTCTCTCAATATCTTTCTCTCTCTCGATATCTCTTTCACTCTATCGATATCTCTCTCTCTCGATATTTCTCTCTCTCTCGATATCCCTCTCTCTCGATATCTCTCTCTCTCAATATCCGTCTCTCTCGATATCTCTCTCTCTCTCGATGTCTCTCCCTCTCTCGATATCTCTCACTCTCTCGATATCTCTCTCTCTCTCAATATCTCTCTCTCTCGATATCTCTCTCAATATCTCTCTCTCGATATCTCTCTCTCCCTCGATATCTCTCCCGATATCTGTCTCTATATCTCTCTTGATATCTCTCTCGATATCTCTCACGATATCTCTCTCTCTCTCTCTCGATACCGCTCTCTCGATATCTCTCTCTCTTAATATCCCTCTCTCTCGATATCTCTCTCTCTCGATATCTCTCTCTCTCGATATTTCTCTCTCTCTCGATATCCCTCTCTCTCGATATCTCTCTCTCTCAATATCCGTCTCTCTCAATATCTCTCTCTCTCTCGATATCTCTTTCACTCTCTCGATATCTCTCTCTCTCTCGATATTTCTCTCTCCCTCGATATCTCTCTCTCTCGATATCTCTCGATATCACTCTCTCTCTCCCTCTCTCTCGATATCCCTCTCTCTCGATATCTTTCTCTATCTCTCTCTCGATATCCATCTCTCTCGATATCTCTCTCTCTCTCTCAATATCCCTCTCTCTCTCTCTCTCTCGATATCTCTCTCTCTCTCTCAATATCTTTCTCTCTCTCGATATCTCTTTCACGCTCTCGATATCTCTCTCTCTCTCTCGATATTTCTCTCTCTCTCGATATCTCTCTCTCTCGATATCTCTCTCTCTCAATATCCGTCTCTCTCGATATCTCTCTCTCTCTCGATGTCTCTCCCTCTCTCGATATCTCTCACTCTCTCGATGTCTCTCTCTCTCTCAATATATCTCTTTCTCTCTCGATATCTCTCTCAATAGCTCTCTCTCGATATCTCTCTCTCGATATCTCTCTCTCCCTCGATATCTCTCCCGATATCTGTCTCTATATCTCTCTTGATATCTCTCTCAATATCTCTCTCTCTCTCTCTCGATACCGGTCTCTCGATATCTCTCTCTCTCCCTCCCTCTCGATATCTCTCTCTCTCTCGATATCCCTCTCTCTCGATATCTCTCTCTCTTGATATCTCTCTCTCTCGATATCTCTCTCAATATCTCTCTCTCTCTCGCTCTCTCGATATCCCTCTCTCTCGATACCTTTCTCTCTCTCTCTTTCGATATCCCTCTCTCTTTCTCTCTCTCGATATCTCACCCTCTCTCTCTCGATATCTCTCTCTCTCGATATTTCTCTCTCTCGATATCTCTCTCTCTTTCTTGATACCTCTCTCTCTCTCTCTCTCTCTCGATATCTCTCTCTGATATCTCTCTCTCTCGATATCCCTCTCTCTCGTTATCTCTCTCTCTCGATAACTCTCTCGATATCCCTCTCTCTCAATATCTCTCTCGAAATCTCTCTTGATATCTCGCTCTCACTAGATATCTCTCTCGATATCTCTCTCTCTCTCGATATCCCTCTCTCTCTCTCGATATCTCTCTCTCTCTCGATATCTCTCTCTCGATATCTCTCTCTCTCGATATCTCTCTCGATATCTCTTTCTCTCAATGTCTCTCTCGATATCTCCCTGAATCGACCTCTCTCTCTCGATATCTCTCTCTCGATCTCTCTCTATATATCTCTCTCTCTCTCTCGCTATCTCTCTCGATATCTCTCTCATCTCTCTCTCTCGATATCTCTCTCTCTCTCGATATCTCTCTCTCGATATCTCTCTCTCTCCATATCTCTCTCGATATCTCTTTCTCTCAATGTCTCTCTCGATATCTCCCTGAATCGACCTCTCTCTCTCGATATCTCTCTCTCGATCTCTCTCTATATATCTCTCTCTCTCTCTCTCGCTATCTCTCTCGATATCTCTCTCATCTCTCTCTCTCGATATCTCTCTCTTTCTCGATATCTCTCTCTCTCGACATCTCCCTCTCTCCCTCTCGATATCACTCTCTCTCTCGATATCTCTCTCCCTCGATATCTCTCTCTCTCGATATCTCTCTCGATATCCCTCTCTCTCGATATCTTTCTCTATCTCTCTCTCGATATCCATCTCTCTCGATATCTCTCTCTCTCTCTCTCAATATCCCTCTCTCTCTCTCGATATCTCTCTCTCGATATTTCTCTCTCTCGATATCTCTCTCTCGATATCTCTCTCCCTCTCTCAATATCTCTCTCTCTCTCGATATCTCTTTCACTCTCTCGATATCTCTCTCTCTCTCGATAATTCTCTCTCCCTCGATATCTCTCTCTCTCGATATCTCTCGATATCACTCTCTCTCTCCCTCTCTCTCGATATCCCTCTCTCGATATCTTTCTCTATCTCTCTCTCGATATCCATCTCTCTCGATATCTCTCTCTCTCAATATCCCTCTCTCTCTCTCTCTCTCTCGATATCTCTCTCTCTCGATATCTCTCGATATCACTCTCTCTCTCCCCCTCTCTCTCGATATCCCTCTCTCGATATCTTTCTCTATCTCTCTCTCGATATCCATCTCTCTCGATATCTCTCTCTCTCAATATCCCTCTCTCTCTCTCTCGATATCTCTCTCTCTCGATATCTCTCTCTCTCTCTCGATATCTCTCTCTCTCGACATCTCTCTCTCGATATCTCTCTCTCTCGATATCTCTCTCTCCCTCTCTCAATATCTTTCTCTCTCTCGATTTCTCTTTCACTCTATCGATATCTCTCTCTCTCAATATTTCTCTCTCTCTCGATATCCCTCTCTCTCGATATCTCTCTCTCTCAATATCCGTCTCTCTCGATATCTCTCTCTCTCTCGATGTCTCTCCCTCTCTCGATATCTCTCACTCTCTCGATATCTCTCTCTCTCTCAATATCTCTCTCTCTCTCGAAATCTCTCTCTCTCTCTCGATATCTCTCTCAATATCTCTCTCTCGATATCTCTCTCTCCCTCGATATCTTTCCCGATATCTGTCTCTATATCTCTCTTGATATCTCTCTCGATATCTCTCACGATATCTCTCTCTCTCTCTCTCTCAATACCGCTCTCTTGATATCTCTCTCTCTTAATATCCCTCTCTCTCGATATCTCTCTCTCTTGATATCTCTCTCTCTCGATATTTCTCTCTCTCTCGATATCCCTCTCTCTCGATATCTCTCTCTCTCAATATCCGTCTCTCTCAATATCTCTCTCTCTCTCGATGTCTCTCCCTCTCTCGATATCTCTCACTCTCTCGATATCTCTCTCTCTCTCGATATCTCTCTCTCTCTCAATATCTCTCTCTCTCTCAATATCTCTCTCTCGATATCTCTCTCTCGATATCTCTCTCGATATCTCTCTCCCCCTCGATATCTCTCCCGATATCTGTCTCTATATCTCTCTTGATATCTCTCTCGATATCTCTCTCTCAATACCGCTCTCTCGATAGCTCTCTCTCTCCCTCCCTCTCGATATCTCTCTCTCGATATTTCTCCCTCTCTCGATATCCCTCTCTCTTGATATCTCTCTCTCTCGATATCTCTCTCTCGATATCTCTCTCTCTCTCGACATGCCTCTCTCGATATCTCTCTCTCTCGATATCCCTCTCTCTCGATATCTCTCTCTCTCGATATCTCTCTCTCTCTCGATGTCTCTCTCTCTCTCGATGTCTCTCTCTCTCTCGATATATCTCTCTCTCTCGATATCTCTTTCAATATCTCTCTCTCGATATCTCTCTCACGATATCTCTCTCTCGATATCTCTCTCTCTCTCGATATCTCTCTCTCTCTCGATATCTCTCTCTCTCTCGATATCTCTCTCTCTCTCGATATCGCTCTCTCTCGATATCTCTCTCTCTCGATATCTCTCTCTCTCGATATCTCTCTCTCTCTCGATATCTCTCTCTCTCGATATCTCTCTCTCTCGATATCTCTCTCTCTCGATATCTCTCTCTCTCTCTCTCTCGATATCTCTATCTCGATATCTCTATCTCGATATCTCTCTCTCTCTCGATATCTCTCATGATATCTCTCTCTCGATATCCCTCTCTCTTGATATCTCTCTCTCTCGATATCTCTCTCTCTCGATATCTCTCTCTCTCGATATCTCTCTCTGTCGATATCTCCCTCTCTCGATATCTCCCTCTCTCGATATCTCCCTCTCTCAATATATCTCTCTCGATATCTCTCTCTCGATATCTCTCTCTCTCGATATCTCTCTCTCTCGATATCTCTCTCTCTTGATATCTCTCTCTCGATATCTCTCTCTCTCGATATCTCTCTCTCTCGATATCTCTTTCTCTCTCTCTCGATATCTCTGTCTCGATATCTCCCTCTCTCTTGATATCTCTCTCTCTTGATATCTCTCTCTCTCGATATCTCTCTCTCTTAATATCCCTCTCTCTCGATATATCTCTCTCTCGATATCTCTTTCTCTCGATATCCCTCTCTCTCGATATCTCTCTGTCTCGACATCTCTCTTGATATCCCTCTCTCTCGATATCTCTCTCGATATCTCTCTCTCGATATCTCTCTCTTTCGATATCTCCCTCTCTCGATGTCTCTCTCTCTCGATATCCCTCTCTCTCAATATCTCTCTCTCTCTCTCGATATCCCCCCTCTCTCTCTCGATATCTCTCTCTCGATATCTCTCTCTCTCGATATCTCTCTCTCTCGATATCTCTCTCTCTCGATATCTCTCTCTCTCGATATCTCTCTCTCTCGATATCTCTCTCTCTCGATATCTCTCTCTCTCGATATCCCTCTCTCTCAATGTCTCTCTCTCTCTCTCTTTCGATATCCCCCTCTCTCTCTCTCTCAATATCTCTCTCTCTCGATATCCCTCTCTCTCGATATCTCTCTCTCTCTCTTGATATCCCTCTCTCTTTCTCTCTCTCTCTCTCGATATCTCTCTCTCTCTCTCGATATCTCTCTGTCTCGATATCCCTCTCTCTCAATGTCTCTCTCTCTCTCTTTCGATATCCCCCTCTCTCTCTCTCTCAATATCTCTCTCTCTCGATATCCCCCTCTCTCAATATCTCTCTCTCTTAATATCCCTCTCGCTCGATATCTCTCTCTCTCTCTTGATATCCCTCTCTCTCTGTCTCTCTCTCTCTTGATATCTCTCTCTCTCTCTCGATATCTCTCTCTCTCGATATCTCTCTCCCTCTCTCGATATCTCTCTCTCTCTCTCGATATCTCTCTCTCTCTCTCGATATCTCTCTCTCTCTCTCTCGATATCTCTCTCTCTCTCTCGATATCTCTCTCTCTCTCTCACGATATATATCTCTCTCTCTCGATATCTCTCTCTCTCTCGATGTCTCTCTCTCTCGATATCTCTCTCTCTCTCTCGATATCTTTCTCTCTCTCGATATCTCTCTCTCTCTCGATATCTCTCTCTCTCTCAATATCTCTCTCTCTCTCGACATCTCTCTCTCTCTCGACATCTCTCTCTCTCTCAATATCTCTCTCTCTCTCTCTCTCGATATCTCTCTCTCTATATCCCTCTCTCATGATATTTCTCTCTCTCGATATCTCTCTCTCGATATCTCTCTCTCGATATCCCTCTCTCTCTCTCTCGATATCTCTCTCTTTCTCTCGATATCTCTCTCTTTCTCTCGATATCTCTCTCTTTCTCTCGATATCTCTCTCTCTCGATATCTCTCTCTCTCGATATCTCTCTCTCTCAATATCTCTCTCTCTCGATATCTCTCTCTCTCGATATCTCTCTCTCTCGATATCCCCCTCTCTCAATATCTCTCTCTCTCTCTCTCGATATCCCCCCCCTCTCTCACGATATCTCTCTCTCTCGATATCTCTCTCTCTCGATATCTCTCTCTCTCAATATCTCTCTCTCTCGATGTCTCTCTCTCTCGATATCTCTCTCTCTCGATATCCCTCTCTCTCAATATCTCTCTCTCTCTCTCGATATCCCCCTCTCTCTCTCTCGATATCTCTCTCTCTCGATATCTCTCTCTCTCGATATCTCTCTCTCTCGATATCTCTCTCTCTCGATATCTCTCTCTCTCGATATCTCTCTCTCTCGATATCCCTCTCTCTCAATATCTCTCTCTCTCTCTCTCGATATCCCCCTCTCTCTCTCTCGATATCTCTCTCTCTCAATATCTCTCTCTCTCGATATCTCTCTCTCTCGATAGTCCTCTCTCTCGATATCTCTCTCTCTCGATATCTCTCTCTCTCTCAATATCCCTCTCTCTCTCTCACTCGATATCTCTCTCTCACTCGATATCTCTCTCTCTCTCGATATCTCTCTCTCTCTCGATCTCTCTCTCTCTCAATCTCTCTCTCTCTCTCTCGATATCTCTCTCTCTCAAAATCTCTCTCTCGATATCTCTCTCTCGATATCCCTCTCTCTCTCTATATATCTCTCTCTCTCTCGATATCTCTCTCTCTCTCGATATCTCTTTCTCTCTCTCGATATCTCTCTCTCAATATCTCTCTCTCTCTCTCTCGATATCCCCCTCTCTCGATATCTCTCTCTCGATATCTCTCTCTCTTGATATCCCTCTCTCT
The DNA here is from genome assembly GCA_026770705.1 of Isurus oxyrinchus. Classification (NCBI taxonomy): domain Eukaryota; kingdom Metazoa; phylum Chordata; class Chondrichthyes; order Lamniformes; family Lamnidae; genus Isurus; species Isurus oxyrinchus. The sequence goes on along the minus strand of JANJGN010000594.1, from coordinate 289 downwards.
CGATATCCCTCTCTCTCGATATCCCTCTCTCTCAATATCTCTCTCTCTCTCTCTCTCTCGATATCCCCCTCTCTCTCTCGATATCTCTCTCTCTCGATATCTCTCTCTCTCGATATCTCTCTCTCTCGATAGCCCTCTCTCTCGATATCTCTCTCACTCTCTCTCGATATCTCTCTCTCTCTCTCTCGATATCCCTCTCTCTCTCTCTCTCGATATCTCTCTCTCTCTCTCAATATCTCTCTCTCTCTCGATATCTCTCTCTCTCTCGATATCTCTCTCTCTCTCGATC